>NJRL01000102.1:68179-82161 GCA_003063815.1 Aphaenogaster rudis
ATGCCAAATTTTTGTCAATAAATAGCGGCGCGTCCCGTGAACAGCGAAACGAGCGTGCTCTTTTGTCCGGGCAGGATGTAGGCGGCGACGCTACCCCATTTCGCGTCCGTCGACTTTCCGCTAACGACGCTCCCGCGATTCGGCGATTAATGTCTAATTAAATTTCGGAGCATGTCAAACCTCGCCGAACGTCCCGCCCGCGCGTTCCCCGCGCGAACTTCCGACCGCGTGCGTGGTCACGAGGCGGGCCGAGCGCGGCCGAGCGCGGCCGAACACCCACGAGCGGCCCCGCCGGCGTCGCCGGGTATTTAAGGGGCTGCCGGCGAGCCGCGCTCACTCCTCAGACAGGAACGAGACCCTGCGCGTGCGGCACGTTCGAGTAGACACCGTCCGGTAACCGGTTGCCCATATATCCGCGATACATCGAGTCGCGACTCCGACGGGCGCGAATCCTCGTCAAGTGATACAGTGACAAAAGAGAGAGAGACACGAGAGTGCTGCCTAAGCGAGGAACATGGCCGACAGTGGTATCAAGCGCAACATTCCCATCAAGCTCGGTGACTTCAGCGTGATCGACACCGAGTTCTCCAACATACGCGAGCGCTTCGACGCCGAGATGAGGAAGATGGAGGACGAGATGTCGCGGTTCCGCAGCGAGCTGATGAACCGCGAGAGTAACAACTTCTTCAAGAGCACCACCAGGTAACGTCAAAAGGAATCCTGTGTCTTCTCTCTCTCTCTCTCTCTCTGTCTCTCTTTCGCGCGAGACGCCTAACCTTTCGGGATGCTCCGGTTACGTTCTCCCTCTCGCGCGTCTCTCTACGGTATAAATTTGTACACGCCCGACGTTTTATTTCGCGTAAAGCTTTCTTCTCCAATCACGGACAATTCGAATGCTTGCTTACATCGGTGACCGCGATACGAACGGTATGTTTACGAGCGCGACGACGCCGGCACCGGCGTATTGTGTACGTCGAAGGGATTTGACAGAATGGCTGACTTGTAATTTCAAAACAGCTGTTTTATGCTCCAAGTCTTTGTCTTATGTTCATTTCTACCAATGCAGATTAACTTTAATCTCGGTTTAACTTACTCTTTATCTTTATCTAATTCTTTGAACTAGAAAAAGATAAAGAGCAAGTTGTTAAGCAAGTTTTGTTAAGTTTTTTAAAGAGTAAGAGTAAGTTGTTTTCCATTTCTAGCTATGCAGATTAACTTTAATCTCGGTTTAACTTACTCTTTATCTTTATCTAATTCTTCGAACTAGAAAAAAAATAAAGAGCAAGTTGTTAAGCAAGTTTTGTTAACTTAAGTTTTTTAAAGAGTAAGAGTAAGTTTTTTTTCCATTTCTAGCAATGCAGATTAACTTTAGTCTCGATTTAACTTACTCTTTATCTTTATCTAATTCTTCGAACTAGAAAGAAAAATAAAGAGCAAGTTGTTAAGCAAGTTTTGTTAAGTTTAGTTTTTTAAAGAATAAGAGTAAGTTTTTTTTTCCATTTCTATAGCAATGCAGATTAACTTTAATCTCGATTTAACTTACTATTTATCTTTATCTAATTCTAGAAAAAGATAAAGAGTAAGTTAAAACCGAGATTAAAATTAATCTGCATTAGTAGAAATGGACATTACTAAGTAACGCACAATAACCATCTTGTGTCTTAAACTGAAGAATCGTTCTGTTTGTGATTGATGACAAACCGTTGTGTAATAACAAAAGAAGGCGTAAAGAAGACAGTATTGTACGTTACTTAAAACAAAGACTTGGAGCGTAAAACAACTGTCTTGAAATTACAAGTTAGCCATTCTGCGAAGGCTCTAAACCCGGTATTCAAGAATGTCTTAAGTAATGTCTTAAGACGTTAATACGGCTCTGTGATTGGTTCATGACATCTTAAGATTGAACTTAAGACGAGCTTAAATAACTATGAATACCGGCCTGAATCTCGAGGACGTTTCTCGCAGACTTATACATAAATGGAATTATTGTGTACGCTGTGTACGCTGTGTACGCTGTACATCGACGGAGAAAGATCGATAAAAATTAGCGTGGGTCGCGGGTAATACGGTTGACATTGGAGGTATCGATCCCTCTGTACCTCGACACGAACAAATGAATCCAATTTGCCTGATCTATCGTAGCTGCGACGCGCGAGAGGATTAGACTTGGTCTACAATGGGTGCTTTCCATTTAGTGACACAAGTCGACACAAACGTCGTTCTATCTTTCTTGGCATACAATAAGTAACAAAGACATAACGATACTTGTGTTGACTAAATGGAAAGCACCTAATAGGTATAGTAAGCTTTTAACCTCTTGCTCTAAGCTAAGTAACTTTCAGCAAAAATCGTTTATCACGCTGCCTTAAGTTATAATTCCTAAGCTTAAGGGTTAATCAGATTCTAACTATAAAGTATAAGGCGTAAGGCAGCGCAGGAGATATTTTCTATCGAAAATTACTTAGCTTAGTGCAAAAGGCTAAAGGCTTATTACACCTATTGTAGACCGGGTCTTAAGGAGAACTCGCGAGAGTGGCCTACGTAATCGCCACGTTGAATTCTTTCTTTTATTTTCTCTCGATCGTATCAGTATGCGGCAGGTTTTCTTTATATCCGCTTCGTTTCCGATATCTTTCAAGAGGAATTCTATTTCGTTTGGTGCGGCGTGATGCACGTTTGTTGAAATTACTCGCGATCGAAGATTGTCGATTCGACGATCATTAACGGTTACCGGAAATTGACGTATTGACTTGTGATATATCTGGAAAAAATGTGTTTTCTTTTTGCGTGATAAAAATTCATTTGGTTACTCTCGATCGCTGGTATTTTATGTTTACGAGTTCCGTTTCGCGATTTGATAATCGAGCGATTAAAGAGATTAGTAATCCACCGATCGATCGTACGTGTTATCGCGCAGATTCGATTCAGTATTTTAAGACGATGATTCAAGATTTATTTCCGAATAAGAAGCGTTGTCACGATGTGCAGTATAGATATATTAAGTATCTTCGACCACGAGAGATTAGAAAATAAATCGGCAAAATTGGCTAAAGAAACAACCGCGCGGTGTAGAAAGGCAGATGATACTGTCATTTGTAATTTATCGTGCTGAGAGGTTCATTAAATATAAAATCACTCATTTGCGTGATTAATTTACGTCGTCGCTGCCTTACCGAAACTCGGAATTTACCGTCTCAATCTCATACTAATTTTAGCAACATTAAGTCATCTTGCGTCAGATAGAAAATTTGCAAAATATAAGATGTACATTTCATAAAAATAATAACATAAATTATAAATTATAAAATATAAATAGTAGATATAGTATAAATTATAAATTATATTTCATAAAAATTTGCAAAGTACAAAATTTATGTTTCGTAAAAGTAACAATATAAATTATAAATTATATTTCATAAAAATATACAGCTTTTCTTTGTCATGAAACGTCAGTCATCAGTGCCGCCGCAAAAACGAAATCGCAAAGGCCGAGATACGCGCGGATCTTCCAGCGGGCAGTGCGATTCGGTCGTCGACGATTCGCAGATTAGCTCTGCATTTTTGCATCGATACAGCTGTTTCGCGCATTTCTATTTATAGAGATTCCGTCACTGCACTCGCGGACCTGGAGCCCCCTTTGGCGATTCGACCGCCAACGCGAACGCGGGGAGCGAAGCGGACGATCTCCGGGGAAATGTGCGTTAAAAATTTGCATACGCTCGTATAGCCATGGCCACATACGTGAAACCTAGGCAGAACAGAAAGTCACGATAACGTCAAAATGACGTCACAATGACACCAAAATGACTGCCAAAGAGGTGTCATTTGGCGTCATTTTGACGTCATCTTGACTTTCTGTTCTACTTGGGAACTTTATCGTCGAAATCGCTTAATCATCCCAACAATCATGTTCGAAGGCATTTAACAATTTAATTTGTTTGCACGGCCATTCGCGAGATAATCTTGAACTTATTTTGCATTTCGTTCACGCGCGCTCCTTGCAAACTCCTTATAAATTACAAGTTCTCCTTATAAATCAACACAATTTCCAGGAAAAATTTGCCGATATTCATATATCGTTTTATACATCACGTTCGTTTTCCACAAATTAATCACAGATCGGCAGGCCAACGAAATTCAGAGTTTTACGCGGCAAATAGTGATCGTTTCGTCGCGTGACGGGAGCATTCGTGTTAAACCCGGTATATTTAAAATGTGGGAAATGCGGTTGTACGCGTCACTCGTGAAATTACAAGCGATGTCTATTACGCAATTACATCGTATGCGTCTCGTTGGACGCACAACGGACGCGTTCATTGCATTTTTGACGGCACACCGACGCGCGTACACAGTCGCATCTTCTGAATGCAGTATTGTCGTCATTCGAAACAGCTAGTTTGAAGAAGCGAGATGGGAACACGGAAAACGAATGAACAATGTTGCATTCCGGGATTCTCTGCCCGATCAAAATAAATTCAGTCAACGTACTGCCGAGTCCGTACTCGTTTCCTGAAGAAATATTGGTTTATGTTAAAAATAGCATTTACTCTGAAATTACGTTATTCTTGTAATGGACGTACTGCTTATGCATATTTTAATCGTCGCATTGAAATAACAAAAAAATGAACAATGTTAAATTCAGGGATTCTGCTCGTTCAAAACAAATTCAGTCAATGTACTCCCGAGTCCGTATTCGTTTCTTAGAAAAACATTGGTTTATGTGAAAAATTGCATTTATTGAAATTACGTTATTCTTGTAGGGCTGCATATTTCACAATCGCCACATCGAAAAAACACGAAAAAAATGAACAATGTTAAATTCCGAGATTCTGCCCGTTAAAAATAAATTCAGTCAACGTACTCTCGAGTCTGAATTCATTTTCTAGAAAAATATTGGTTTATGCTAAAAATTGCATTTATTGAAATAAGATTATCCTTGTAGTGGACGTGCTGCTTATGCATATTGCCTCATCGCGCGCGTGCTGTAGTGAATTAACATTGTTTTTTCTACATAATGCTCGAGATAAGGTTAACACTTTACATAAGGTGGCCACTTTTGTGGTGCATCGCGTTGTTACGTCAACGTGACCTTGACATTGTATCGCGTTGCACGATCGCGAGTAGCCCCCACTGGAATCAAGCACTAAATCGCGGCGCAGGAAAGGTGAGGAGCTTGCAGGGATCCTACGAGCGATTTTACGCAGTAATTTTTACGACATCGTCGAGGCAGCCGCATCGTCGCAGTTTGCGCTTTAAAACGAGTCGCTCACGGTCGTGCATCGACTCCGCTCATCGCCGGCAAGGATCGTCGGGACGATTCGCGATGATCCCGAACGAGGATTTCTATCCACCCGCGCATAAAACGGTCATCAAGCTCCGGTACGTTGCCCTGCGCGAATTCGCGTCCGAACGCATTAACACCTGCTTGTCATCGGTTCGCTTCGGGTTCATTACTCGACGAGTTGCGAAGAATCATTTTGCCACGCAATTAATTGGATTATTTTTATATACTATTTTTCTCAATTTATATCATCGAGATTAGAGGTATATTTATTTCTTAATTTAAATTACCGTCGATTTAATTATTTATCTTATTGATCAATTATTGATCTTATTCCCATCTCGATCAACATTCTTTTTCATAATACAATTGGAGAATTTTCTTAGAAATCATAACTAGATTTTTCGAGGTACATTTATTTCTTAACTTAAATTACCGAAACTCGTCGATTTAATTATTTGCAATTATCGATCTTACTCCCATCTCGATCAACATTCTTTCTCGTAGAAATCATAACCAGATCTTTTTCGAGAAACACGCGTGTCACGTCATTGGCATAAAAGATTCTGACACGTCTATAAATATGCTCGGCGGTAAGCAGGTGCTCGATGCCGATCGCGCATTCTCGACGGATCACTCGTGGGAGGTGAATATGGTCCATTACGAAGTCCGAATAATCACGTGTTCCTGACGTAATTCTTGTGTTCAGGGACAGTTACCGCAAATAGACAGGCGTCACATGGCACATCACGCAGAGTGGCGGTGTCTTCGACGCAGACGTGTTATTAACGTATAGACTGTGGCCTGTCTAATAGACAGATAGCAAAATATTGCCGAGTCTTCAGACAGATGTTATCGAGTCTTCATGCACCTGATACTGACTTTTTATTCTCCGTTACTACTTGAAGTCGAGTTCATTGATAATCGTATCGTACATTTCAGAGTTAGGCATTATTCAGAAACATGACGAAACTATTTTATAATTCCGCATTGGTAATCTTTTATTATCAAATGCGCTAAAAATAGCTGCTTTTACACCGAGTCGATAAATACAAGCGAACTTACCGAATTATCTTGAAAAAGTAAATATCTTCTGATATATATAAACTTTCCATTTCATAGTAGGAAACTTGTGATATATCTCTCGATGGGAAATCAATAATTGTACCACTCTCAACATTTTACTTCTTCACCGAGATACACGAGCTAAAAATTTTATAGATCTGATATCGTGCAGCAGGTAGCTTTGATGCTTCCGGATAGACCTTCAGACTGCGCGTCGAGATTCGAGCAGCAACAGGAAATTACCTCTTATAGGCAGGGCAATAGCTTGCTAATTGACTTTGGCGAACTATGCTAAACTTCATGCTTGAACTTTCACAGATAACTGACGTACTGTCGGTGGGCATCGCGATCGAAGAATCGAGCAACGCGACGCGTGCGTGCCAAATGGGGATTCACTTTCCACTCACTCTCTCTCGCGCACTTTCCCACACACGCGCTCTTTTGTCTCGTAGTACACAGCCATGGTCTCTCTGTTACACAATGTGCCGGCGATGTATGACCGACTGTGAGTTAAGCGATTCATTGACTCCCAGCCGACCATTGGCATCGCGTAATGGCTAAATATGATTCCGCCCGAAACGTGCTCGTGACCGCTGATTATCTTATTCGATAGAGTTAGTTAGGTAGATATGATTTGCGACGTGGATAATAAATTCTCTGTCATTCTTCGGACAAATCAAAGGATAAATAATAATAATAATTGCTACAGCTCTGTCGTTAGATTAGATTTAATTTTCTGGAGACGTCTACCATTTTGTACAATAATCATTTTCAATATAATTACTTATATTTATTTTTATATAATTATTATATTTATTATATATATATATATATTTATATAATGAAATCAATATTAAAGTAATATGTATCATATTTTGGTTAAACTCGGTCTGCTAATCTGCTCGGGAGATAAAAATCTCCTGATATTTCTTTATCTAATAATATTTATATTCCATTTTTGTCACGTTGGAAATGAGAGCGAAGAATACGCGGATATGATTTTCATTTATAATCTTTACAATAGGAATGTGTGCTCGAGCTCCTGAAAGAGAACCGCGTACTCTTTGAGAATATACGTGGTATTTTGATACGAAATTGTGCGATCTACTGATACTTCGAGACTGATACAAGTTACACCAATCACTTTCAACTATTTCAAGTAGTACATAGCTAGAATAAACAGATTAGATAAACACCGACTTACTCTTGCATGAATCCGCTACTATATACTTCAGGTTTAATACCTTTATTATAACTTTATTATAACTTTTTATAAAACTTTTAATAAAACGTTTTTTTCTCTTCTTTTCGTAGTGTATATCTTTATATATATAAAGAGAAATATGATACTATTGAAATAAAGTCTTTAATTATTTTTTAAATCAATTTTGTTACGTCTAATCGATTAAATCAGGGATGTGAGACGGTCACTACTACATGAATTATAACTGTTGTGCAAAATAACGCGACGGATTGGAATTAGAATTTACTACTCCGTGATCCGCGTCTCGTTTGGCCTTTTCACTCCGACGAGTCGGGTTTTGCAAGAGCCTGCGCGCCACGGTTGACCTCCCTCGATTTCACGAGACGAGATCCGACCTTTCTCTTGTCTGGCATAATTGTTCTCTACCGCATTTCTTTCCCATTCTTTCCCACGCAGCTTTCCTGCGGCCTCACTCGAACCCTTTCGCGCTTCCCGCCGTCTCGTGATATTTAAATGTTACCAGTCTAGAATTCAATCAGAATTTGACGGTAACTCATGTCTCGGAATGTTCCCGAGAAAGATATAAATCATGTAACGTATTTGCATTCTCGATAATAGATTTGTCGAAAAATCACGTGAAGGCTGATAGGAATTTATTGATGGCAATCTCTTTGTTCGATACCTATACGCACGAAGGAAATAAAACGCGGAAAACGGTCGTTATTACTGCCAAACACGTTACATCGCGTGACGGGATATAGTGACATTTCGTTCTTAGAATCGTTTTACTCTGTCACAGAATTTATTCAACCATCGCAAATTTTATAAACGTCGTACACGATCTTATTTTTCTTGAACGTTAATTTCCAGCGGAGGGATTCGTGCATTGTCTTTCACAAAATATGATTTCTGCCTCTAGGAGGGTAAAATATTTCGGTTGAAAAACCTAGGCTCATAAAAGTTTATAAAACTCGTAATATTTTTAAACTATAAATTTTAATTAATAATTTTAATTATTAATTAAATTTTAAATAATAATAGAGGAATTTTTCGCAACTTTCACGAAAATTTTGTTAAAACCGTTGCCAAAATCATCTATAAGTTCCTAAGACAAATCATCTCTTCATTTAAACAATCATATGAAAGAATAGACCATGATTACGATGTTAACGTCAGCTACAGATCCTCCTAACTTACGTAGGTGCAGATGCCAAGATTTATTTCGAAATCTATGTAAATTTCGAGGAACATAGATGAGGCTGCACCGAAAAAATTGTATTTTACTCTAAAATAAGCGCCAAGAGGATCTTCTTAGTTTAAGAGAAGAATTTATTAAACAGTATATCCTCTAAAGAGATATTCTTAACATGTAAGAATATTCTTGCATGTTAAGATTCTCCTCTTAAACTAAGAAGATCCTCTTGGCGCTTATTTTAGAGAAGAATACAATTTTTTCAGTGTGGGAAAATAGCGGTGCGGTAGAATTGTTTTACGGTTAAATCGAAGTTAATTCTGGAAGAATAGACCATGATTACGATGTTAATGACAGCTACAGATTCTCCTAACTTACGTAGGTGTAGATTTATTTCGAAACCTATGTAAATTTCGAGGAACGATAGATGAGACTGGGAAAATAGCGGTGCGGTACAATTGTTTTACGGTTAAATCGAAGTTAATTCTGAAAGGAGTTAAGGTAACACAAATAAAAAGAAAAAAAAACGTGACTTGAGAAATCACGATTACCCTCGCTGCAAGTACGGCTGCGACGACGTAATTACGTACTATTTATAGTATCCTCCGTGGTAGTGGGTCGACGACCTCTCCGAAGACGAGGCAAGACACTTCCGGTTATCGTGACATTTAGCCCGACGTTATTTCGCGCAGAGCTACAAATAATCCTCTTCTTATCTGCGCGCAAGCATGTTTTACGATCGATCGGATTCCTCTCGGGGGACCGTTAATAAGTTTAACGTCGATTATCAGCAGTAATTAGCATAGCGTCGATCTCCGTGCAGAAAGATCGTCCAGATAAACGCAGGTATCCTGTTCGAAGAAGTTTCGTTTTACCGTAAACGGAATGTTGTTTTTTTAATGCAAGTCTAGAACGAATAAGATTCATTACGTATGTATTTGCCGAGTGCGCTTATTAATTTCTTAAGTTGTACAAATTATTTGTATATAGCCATTACGTTTAATTTGCTGCGTGTTTGACGTGTGTCGATTGTCTTACCGCTTCTTGTCCTTTTTTTGAAGCTATTTACCAGAATACCTTAGATTTGCAATAGTTGTATAGTTTCTCGTACGTCGACGAGATTTTTATTCAGTAAAAATTTAGCGCTAATTTCTATTTATTTTTATTTATTTTTCTAATTTCACGGTGAACGAGGTGTCATATGGATACGAAAGTATAAAAAATAATAAGATTTATAAGATTATCTCTTTCGCAGTTCAACTTGAGTACTCTTTTAAGGGATCCTACTGCAGCACTTTTTTAATTTACTGAAATAAAATACAAAAAGAATGCAAAGAAATAAGAGTATGATGAAAGTATTGGCAAATTAAAGAAAAGTACCAAAATTTTAATTAAATTTTGCTGGGAACGTCACTCGCTCATTGTTTCTTGGCGCAAATAAATTTATCGCTCTTAATATTACTCTAATATTAATACTATGTACGATTTTATATATAATTCGACGGCATTTCTTTGCCAGAAATCGACAATCGGAAATTCGGGACGATGATATCAGTGATTACAAAAGCACAATCGTAATTTGAATGAGGATGGTTTTCATCAACGGCGAATAAACTCTGAACAGTTATTCGTCGGTTAAACAATTGTTGTTATGATAAAGATAGACGTAGTCGTGAATTTATATGACCAAAGTTAGTTTTAATAGATTCTATGAATAGATTGGACTATTTGTACGCCGGAAAGGCCTGGTGCTTGTTGATGAAGATAACAAATAGCGAACAAAAGCTGTTTGTCGTTAGTGAAACCGGAAAGCTCAGAAGGGATCTAAGATCTTAGAGCGGCTGCTGACGAATAACTGTTAATCGCTGGTGAAACCCAGTCTGAGGAAACTGCGGGATGGAGATTGATCGCACTGTTACCGCCAAGAAACACGGAAGCGAGGACAACGTGGATTAACGTTAAGTTCCGATGACTCCGTAACCATCAGAGTTAACCGATATAATAATAACATCCCTCTTCCCGCGCTCGACTACCGTCTCGCCTACCGAATGGCTCTCTGCATTGGCACGTGACTAACTATGAAGTCGGCATCACACGAGCACCAGCGAGCACCGCACGTCGTCTACCTCGAAGAGCGAAGGTTGGGACAAGGCCGACCCTGCAGCACCGCCGAAGCGGTCCGCGTTCGACAGATTCAAAAGGTGACGCTCTCTATCGTTGAGAAAAGAAAAAAAAAAAGATAAGAAAACGCACAGAAAAGCACGAGAAAACGAGTCGATCGATGTAGGGACGATCAGTCTATGGGATCGGAAGATGTTCCGCGTCGCAAGGATGCACATCCCCGATTAAATTTGTAAAGCTTACCGGAGGACCAAGTAGATCGACGCTTCGTTTTGAAATAGTGGTAGTAGATTAGACCGCACCTTACGTTACTTCTCAGCCGAAATATTTATCCTGCACTGTGTTGTTTATTTCTCGTTTGCGTCTTTAACCCTTTGTAGAATGAATTTGAAGAATAAAATGGGTTAACGATTTGGCGCTGAAATACGCTCAAATAATTCGGACCTGTTGGGCAAAAAGGAACCAAGGTATTTTCTTCGATTATTGTATGATCTGATTACAGCAAGGAATATCCGAAAATTGAGGCTTTAATTATTGCGTAATCAGTTATTTTCTTGAATGTATTGAATCGTTAGTGTTCGTTAAATTTAAATTCATTATGTTACTATGTTAATGTGTATATAAATGTGTTGAATTATAATAACAAAAAATTAAAAAAACAAAAATTAATAGGAAAGGGTCAGACTGACTCCCATTAGCCCTTTCCTATTAATTTTAGTTTTTTAAATTATCGGGAGTTTTGTTATCATTTTTTTATTGAAAAATTAAAACTAATAGTAATAAAATTAATAGCATTAGCACAGCTAATGTCAGTTACAACACTTTCTTTCTACGAAGGGTTAGAGCGGTTGTAATCGCGCCAGAGCGAGTGCAACGAACAAACAAATGTCTGCACGTTTTGTGATCCCGCACTCGGGACGATGACATCGTTGCCCTCTTGACACGATTCATATACCTTTTTTATATTCCCCACGGTTCTGCTTAGATCATAGTGCTGCGTGCAAGAGTTAAAGTAACGCCAGTTCGGTTAACGCTAGAAAGGACAAAGCGTATTAGTCGCCAATTGGCATTTCAAATAAATAGCTCCGTTTTCTTGTTACACAAAATTATGCAATTTTTCTTCATCTATTTCTACAGATGCGTGACGGTAACGAAAATAAAATATGCTGCTTAGGCCTTTTTAGCGTTAACGCCCGATATATTAACGCACGATTTTGTATTAACGTCAGTCTCTACGTGTATTTATTTGACTCGTCCATCCATCGTCACCGTAAGTAAAGCTTCATACTATCGCACCGACTGTAGTATAGTCAACAGGTTTTACGTTAACGGTCATGGATCCAACGCTCATCATCGCATCAGTGTGTCCGACATCTCATTGTTCATTCAGACTTTACGTTTCCGCACGAGCGACGATCGCCGGCGATAATCGAGGCTTTTGTTTTTAAATTACAGCACCACCACGCAACAGTCCACTCAGAACAGCAGTTCTCTGAGTCCTCAGCACGACCATGCCTGGCTGGACGGCCTCAACAGTCCCCTCATCCAGGACGAGGGTGACAACAAGATGCTGAAGCTGCGCTTCGACGTTTCGCAATACACGCCCGAGGAAATCGTCGTCAAGACTGTGGACAACAAGCTATTGGTAAGCGAGACTGTCGCGGTTAAAGTTCAAGCCTAGCCATGATATTAGAAAACTTACAAGTAGCAACGATCCAATCGCGTTTGTTCGCCGAGCGGGATCTGTGAAGTTAGCACGACATTCTAATATAAAAAAAACAATTAGAGTTCCAGTAGCACTTTTCATAGTTCTACAGTTCCTTATAAAAATAAAAAAAGTTCCGCATTTTTTATAGCAAAGAACCAAAAATGAAAAAATGTGCTAACTTCACGAATCTAGCACGACACCGCCCCCTCTAAGGTACAAGAAAACAATAAATATTAACACTTTTGGCAACAGTTCCCGTTAGTTCTACTCGAGTTCCACCATTGTGTGTAATTTGAAAACAAAATTCCAACAATTACCAATTTTTCATACACTTTAAATATTACACCCAGCACGAACCTTGCAGACAAAGTGGGTGTAATATTTAAAGTGTATGAAAAATTGGTATTGTTGGAATTTTGTTTTCAAATTACACACAATGGTGGAACTCGAGTAGAACTAACGGGAACTGTTGCCAAAAGTGTTAATATTTATTGTTTTCTTGTACCTTAGAAGGGGCGGTATCGTGCTAGATTCACGAAGTTAGCACATTTTTTCATTTTCGGTTCTTTGCTATAAAAAATGCGGAACTTTTTTTTTATTTTTATAAGGAACTGTAGAACTATGAAAAATGCTACTGGAACTCTAATTGTTTTTTATTATATTAGTAGAACGTCGTGCTAACTTCACAGATCCGAGCGTACGTTGATTGCGAACGTTACAGAGAAAGGTTTAACGTTGAGATTATTTTATCCGAATTCTTTTGATAATATTATTCTGGATATTTAGTAGAGCCAAAGCCTATCCTTAGTACAAACTGATTTACTCGAATCTTCCAATTTATTGCCGCGCAATTTCTCCCGGTTCATTTGGCAACCCGAAATTATTATACAGTTGACTCATCACGCGTGATATGCGCCGGGACGGTCTCTTGCGCAATTTGGCAAGGTGCAAATCTGGCTCAAGTTTTTGCGCAATTGGCGAGGATTGGCGCGACACAAAGTTGTCCGTCACACACAATGTGCCGTCGTAAAACGAAGTTAATTACTCGCGAATTGCGCGCTATTATAGTTTTTTTAATAGATCTATTCATTTGCACTGTTAGAGTTTATGTTTGCCAAGGAATAATTGACTTGGGGACACCCGAGAGTCACTGATTTCCACATTTCCGATTTTATGCTTTCTTCTTGTGCCAAATGGAAAAACTTAAGGTTCAAGTTATAACATATACGTTATTTCTCAATTCAATTAAATAAATTTTTCTTTGCATATATGTATATGCTGTCTCTTATACACATCTAGATGTGTATAAGAGACAGGTATATTCATATTGTACATTTAATAAATAAATGATATGTTTCGCCTCGACAAAACGGCGTTGGCTCACATTGGCTTTTATTGAATCGTCTTTGAG
>NJRL01000102.1:141075-164515 GCA_003063815.1 Aphaenogaster rudis
GTCCTCTGTTACAATAATAACAGAATGTGTGTATGTCCATTTTTAGACTTCAGATGGAGTTAGACATAAATAATTTCTCGCATGCAAGAATAGACATAATTGGTTATAATAGACAGAAATGTTTATGATTTCTCACCACCAAATATCTTCCTTTATTTTTTGGAAGGTGGGATTGTGTGTTTCATCCCACCAATAAACTGAAGCAAACATAAGTTATCATCAGATGAGAATATGTTAGAGAGGGAGGGAGGGAGAGAGAGAGAGAGAAAGCGCCATATTTAAAAATCAAACAAGCGGATACTCGTCAACAGCATATTGGTTATCTCTTTCGAATGAAATCGGCCGAAAGATAACCAATATGCTGTTGACGAGTATTCGCTTGT
Source organism: Aphaenogaster rudis (assembly GCA_003063815.1). Lineage (NCBI taxonomy): Eukaryota > Metazoa > Arthropoda > Insecta > Hymenoptera > Formicidae > Aphaenogaster > Aphaenogaster rudis. The sequence goes on from NJRL01000102.1 coordinate 141,459, forward strand.
ATGATTTTTAGATATGGCTTTCTCTCTCTCTCTCTCTCTCTCTCTATTCCATATTAGGTTCATACTATTCCTTTATATTTGGCTACTTTCCTCTATATATCGCTTATTTGCTTTAATAACGACATAACTCAAAAAACGAAGTTTTCCAGAAAATGAGTTTAAATGTTTTGAATCATTAAAACTTTGAATCTTTAAAATCATTAAAATATCATTTTTTAAAATGAGATTTTGATATAATAACTGACTGCAGAGGAATAAAAGTATTATTAGCTCTTTATTCTGTGCATTAAATTCTCACCCACTATAAAAATGAATCCTTAAAAACAATCCTTTTTAACTTATGACACTCTTGATGCAAAATTTTCTTTATTTCTCTTTCAACTTTAGAAGCTCAGTTATGTCGTTCTACCAGTAATAAGAACTCCAAAGACGTTCTTTTTTGCAAACAACTAAAAAATGACATTTTTTGAGTTATGTCGTTGTTGTAGCAAATGAGCGATATATACATATATATATTTTTTCTAGTTTTCGTTTTTTAATTTTTATGATTTAAGAAAAAATCCTGCGATCCTCTAAAGATTAAACTAATTCGCCAATTTCCAACGCACAAGTCGTCGTCCATTATTTTTTTACAATTCCTCAATAGTATTTTTCGTATATTTTTCAGAGAGAGAGAGATATTTTATGTATATATCCTAAATTCCATTTGTACTTACGAATTTTTGTCGCAATTATTCTGAAAATAAATGTAAATTTTGTGAGTTGGAAAGTATCTAGTTTGTCACAATGGGTATGAAAGTTATAACTACAAATATCATATGTATTTTATCAGAGAGAGAGCTAGCCCGATTTTCAACATTTTACTGCGTAATCTTCCGTCGCATTATATGGCGCGATAAAAAATCTCCATTATTTCGTAAACGAGAATCTTTTTCTCCTCGGCGTTACGTAATTTCCTCAATTTCCGAACCTTATCTCGCGATTGTCTTTTTCTCTCATGGCCGTATATACCATCTGAAGATTCGGGCATAATTTGCGTGAATTGTTAGCTAGAGTAGCCGCGTATTCACATGCCCGCCAGAACAGTGCCCTTCTGTGGCTTTAAACTTAGTACCGTCGTCTTTCTCGCAGCTCGCCGTTTCCAATTACGTACTTGGAACGAGAGAGTGAGAGAAAAGGAGAGAGAGAGAGAGAGAGAGAGAGAGGGAGGGACGAGGACGGAGAAGGACAGCCCGGCGAACGAGAGAACGGAGGATGCTGGATGCCGTGAGACCGTTCGTCGAAGCAATACCCGAGATCGCGGCGGAGGTGAGTGTCCGCTCTTTCTGCTTGGAATGTTGCGTTGTTTCTCGTGTCCCGTGTTGGGGAACGAAGAAGCACCACTTGTCTCCGATTAGACCTCGACGATATCCTCGACATTTTTGTTTTATTTTTTGAAATTAGTTCAATTCGTCTCGCGAGAACAGCTCGGCTTCTCTTTGAACGAACACGAAATTCGTTGTTCTCGCGGAAACGCGATTGACCGCCGCGCGTTGAAGGTACTTCATTAATCATCTCTTAATCCAACTTAAATTCAATCGAGTAACTCGAAATATTTTACCGTGTGTCGCACGACCCGTTGGTTTTCGCCTCTCGTCCGACAATTCGACGGTCGAAGTGTGCGCTGCATCTCTCGTGAGAGATCATTTCGTAGTTCACCGATTTCTCGGCGCGGAATTTGATTAAGCAAAGTGCAGTTGCGCTTTGCGGAAAATAACGCAATTAAGCGTGCCGAACGCGGCGATGGTCGAGTAGAATGTAATTTACACTCCCAGAGCGCCCAAAATCGACGGGAAATATTCCTTGTCCCTTGTTTGAGCTCGTAAGAATTATAATTAAACGAAAGGGACCCGAACATGGTCGAAATATTCGCCGTGCTGCGAGAAAAGAGAAAACGGATCGTCGCAAATATAGAGATGAAGGATCGCCTGACTAGTTTGAATGAAATAGAACTGCGCTACAGTCGGTTGATTTAATTCCGCCGGCAAAAATCAGAGAGCATTTGCAGCGCGATACTTGTGCGAATTGTAATGTGCAGTTCGCCGCATAATTTCGACGTGAATTTAAAATAGCTGCAAGCTGTTGCTATACGCTACTCCGGCCTTATATCGCGTATTCTTATCGATGTATGCAGGATAAACGCAGCGCCACAAAGCCACCTTTCAGTCGCGAATGCAGACGCTAACTTGAGACGAACCGCACCGTCGCGTCGTTCCCGTATTGAAAACGGAGGAGCTGAATTAAGAGAAATAGCTCATATTACGCACGGACAACAATGCGCGTCTATTTCTTCATTCGCCGAGTCACCTCTTCCTGTTTGTTTTTACTTTCCGTGACACGTAACGCTGCACGTTCGCGCGGAACGTCGTGGAAAGTCGAATGGAAAATTAGTCGGGAGTCCAGTCTATCGGAAAAACGCTACGAGCGAAACGGAGCCGTTTACCGAGAATCACGAGGCATGAAGCGCAGTCGACAGATCTGTCGCAAGTACCCGAGTATAGCTGCTTCTTAAGCTTCGAAAACTTCCTTCGAATATGCCTTTCAACGAAAAAGAAACCGTGAAGCCATGGAGGCACGTCTCGCAGGTCAAATAATACTTAAGGGAACGAAGGAGAACAATAATAACCACGGCACAAGTGATCGTTCGTGTGAATGGCAGTGTTTAAAAAAAGAAGAGAAAAAAGAGGTCGCAGATGGGGAAGCGTGCGAAGCCCATTCGGGGGCTTGGGTACATCCTTGCATCCTCACGTAGTGCAAACGTCGGTGTCGGTAAGGACACCGTTAACATAGCGACAGAACTCCGGGGCATTAGGCGAGATCCTTTCGTTCGTGCTCGTGCACTCGGGCAGTAACCGTGGACCATAAGCCGTTCCCGGCAGCCTCCGTGCATTCAGCATGCGCGCCCGGCTGCAGCCAGACGACTCACCATCTCGTTTCACTTTGATGTTGTGACCGCGCCGCATTCCTTCTCTCCTTTACCACCGCGTCCCCGTTTACCCGTTTCCTCCATACCGCTCTTCTGCATCCTCTCGAACCGGCACAGTCTCCTTCTCCTTCTTTCTCTCTGTCTGCCTCCCCCCTCTCTCACTCTCTCTCTTTCTCTAGTTCCTCAATGCTGCACCGAATTTTATAAGCGTCCGTTTAGTTGCATCACGGTCGAATTTTGGAACAGCATTCTTCCTCACATTTACAACGCCACCTCATTAGAGGACTTCAAAAGGAAATTATACCATCACTTATTGAGTTTTAACTATTAACTCGCGCTGTAGGTCATTGTCTCGCTTTCTTTGCTTCTTTCTTCACACACTCAACATTCACACACATTCACAACTAGCACACTATTATACACGCACTTACGCATAGTCTAGTTCTTGCAATTGCTTGTACAAGTAGGATATATATTTTTTCTTTAGTTCTTTAATTTGACATTTAGTTAGTCTTTCGTAATTCTGTTTTTCATTATTACTTTATTTGTTCCGGAATGTAATTATTATGTTGTAAACTATATGTCTCAGTGCTCTCCTAATCTGGGACCGATTTGGCCAGCAACAAATTAGTGTAGCGTTAATTAAAAAAAGTATTTGAGATTTCAATTTAGACGAAACTAAATAACAGATGAACACAACAGGCGATCTATTGCATCAGATTCTTAAAAATATTGGGAAAGAATCTCCTTCCTCGACGAAGCGCCAAACGCGATTATCTTTCTCTCTCTTTCCTACTCTTTCTCTCTCCCTCCCTCTTTCTGCCTCTCCATCTGTCTTTTCCTCTCTCTTTTCCTCGTTCTGTCTACGTGCACTTGCGCGTTGATGCACACAAAGGAAACGCCATAACGCAGTGAGATGAGGTCGCATCGAGACAGGAAATGTCGAGGGACGCATCGCGCGCGTGTTCTCTCCCCAAAAGCCAGAGTTTTCCGTGACTTTACATCTCTTGTTTGCAGCGAGCGCCGCGTAATTCATCATGGCAATATTTCTTCCTAAAGTAGCATGCCCGCACGTGGAAAAGCACTATTTCCTTTTTTAATTGTGTCACTGTATTTCTGCCCCGTTTCTATCGACTAACTTTCGTCGGGCCGAGCATAGAGATAATTTGTTGCTATAAATCCTGGTAATTATTCTAATAAACTATGGCAACAAGCAGACTTAAGTACCATTCTAACACATTTTTTTTCTTTTTATTATCATGCAATGCTCTTACTTCACTCCATCTTATTTATCTCGCTCTCTTCTCCAAAGTACAGTAATTTAATTAACACAATCTCGCAAGGTCGCACTTAAGGCAACGAAGTGCATCGGCCCACGATTTTTCTACGTTCTCTCGTTTCGTGCAATATACTCGCAAAATATACTCCGCCACACGATCATGCCCCATCTGATGCACCGGGCTCGTCGTTTTTTGCCAGAAGTCCACTCGTATCGGGACGATACGGCACCACGTGGCTACTTTCTCGAGTGCACTCGATTGCAGCGGGCACGCACGAGCCCGGCGAAAGTATCGAGGTAAGAGTGCTCGATGGCGCCAAGGCGAATCCGCGCATTCTCCTCCTTCGATCTCGCTCTCCTCGTCTCGTTTTCCTCGATCTCTTGGTCGCCGTTCTCGCCTCTTTTTCCGCATCGTACTCATGGCCGTGATCGATTAAAGTTTCGATGGAAGCCTCATTCCTCGCTACCGAATTCGAAGTGCGCTTCGGAATATCGATCCCGGACTTCGACTTCTCGCGCGGCAATTCGCGCAAGGTTGTAGACAGGGGCAGGGAGGGTGTGTAATCCTGGGGCTGCTCGATGTGATCGGATTCCTGTAAGCCACTCCTGAAACCTTCGGTTTCCCTCAACTCGTCGCCGCGCGTTTCCACGGAACATTCACAGTCCTATCTCACCGACTAAGGTCCGAATTTATAGACGTTTCTCAGTTCTCAAAATCACTCTGTCTTTGTTTCACTAACTACGTTTTACCATATGTGTAACAAAGACAGACTGATGTTGAGAACTGAGAAACGTCTATAAATTCGGACCTAAGATTCACCGGATGTATATGTACTTCTGATATCTTTTAAATTCAAATCACAGAGAATGTTACTTTCGTCAAGAAAAAATTCAGGATAAGGTATGATATAAAAGAAGTGAAATTGGAATAATTTCCTAAATTGGAATATTTTCTTAAATTGGAATATTTTCCTAAATTGAATGACTTGGTATTTTAAAGTAGAATATAAGTAGCAGCACAATAAGCGCGAATACGTATTGTTTTTAATATCTTTTTAAACGTTCGTGAAAAGAGCAATTTCTCTGTAGATTAAAGCTAGATCTGGTTACTCATATTAATTAATTCTTTTTCCACTGTAACGTAGCGATTAGCGAATAAAGGCGTTTATCGAAGCGCGCAAATTACAATGGAGAGATAAAAAGAGGTTCTCCGCCGCGCAAGTTATAAATGCTTAACAGATTTTTCTATAGCATTTTTCGCGAGAACGATAATATTTCAAGTAAGAAAATTGGACGCGGCGTTACACACAAAAGAGTTTCTTCACTCAGTATATTTATTTTCGGTATAGCTCGACGAGTCCGGAGATCAACGGAACAATGTGAAAAACCACCGCGATTATGTTGCGACAAACGGAAAGGAAAGCATTACCTTTTCTCGTGATTACTGGCGCAATATGACTCTCGATCCCCGTTCTTACGGTTTTCGCGACGTTTTTCTTCGAGCGGAATTGTCCTACCCACAATTCGACTCCTCGAGATGTGCTGACGTCGTGAAACCATCGAGCGAAAAGTTAACTACGATAACCCCGATTGCGATCTAAAAAAAAACCGCGCTGCGATTCCGAGGAAAAACGCAAAGTTGCACACTGAAAGAAAAATTCTTGGTAAACTTGTAAGATGCATTTAGTAGACTTTCTTTTGAAGTATTTGATTATTATTACCGATTATAATAATAATAACAAAACATTTTGTAATAATTAGAAACATTTGTAATAATTATTATTATGTATACGTTTAGTTGAAACTATTTCACCAAGCACCTTAGGTGAAATAGTTCCAACTAAACGTATGATAAGTATTACATAATTTAGTTGGCTCAACTAAACAAAATTTGTTCTTTTATAATTATTACAAATGTTTATAATTATTACAAAATGTTTTGTTATTATTATTATAATCGATAATAATAATCAAATACTTCAAAAGAAAGTATACTAAATGCATCTCACTAGTTTACCAAGAATTTTTTTTCAGTGCAGTATCTTCGTGGCGACACCATAAGACAAAAAATAGAATATCTTTTACTGATTTAGGTTCGGGTTAGGTATAGTGGTACAGTGCCCGAGGTATACTGCAATTACAGTTGTCACTGTAACTATTTCTTTTTCAAAATTGATCTCCGGCAGAATATTAATCTGAAGGTGGCAACCGCGATTGATACTCTTACAATGCGTTAAACGTTTAATCCTGAAATTTCGAAGAACTCGTGCGTGGTTAACCGTGCGTCGCGAAAGCCGACAATAAACAAATCAGTCGATTTTGCGACCGTGCTCCTGGCTAAACTGCAGTAAAGAATGCCATGTGAATGGCACGGGTGATGTATCGATGGCAATATCCACCTGTTTTACGTGAAATACGAAAGTATGCCGGCGTCGCGGTTCCGTAGATCCTCGATATTGCACACTGTACTGAATTATGAGAGCGTTGGCTTCCACCTCGGCTCCCACCAGGCACCGTGCATGAATATTGCCTTCCATCTCTGCCTCGATAGATACGTTTTGTATTTCCAAGCTGTCCGTCATCGATATTTTTAGACGTTGGCTGTTCGCTTGATCGTTTTTCTCATTTTGCATCTTATTATGCAATATAATGTAATAGTACAATGATACTTAACACGTAAAATTAAATATAGAATGAGCCACTTAATATAATTATCTCGAAGAACTTCTGAAATACACAGGTTGTATTAAAAAAGAATATTTTATCTTTATTCTTAAAATAATTTTCATTAAATAAAATATTTTTCTTGTACAGCACTACAGCCTTGGCCAAAAGTATCAGGCACCTATATTTTTTTCATTTATCTATAATTCTTTTACCTGTATTGTTTCCTATTGGCTATTGACATTATACATAAGTTTAAAGGGTTCTTGAAACAAAAAATCAATTTTTTAATTTTCAGGTAAATGAAAAAATATAGGTGCCTTATACTTTTGGCCAAGACTGTATACTTTAAAGTTATTCAGGGTAATTATGTTACGTAACTCATCCTGTATAGGTATAACACACACAAGCACATATAATACACACTTTATATTATCGTGATGTAAAAGCTGGAAACGGTTTTTAATCAGTTTTAATTCGGTCATTACAAGTTCGCTCATCGCGAACCTCATCGTATAATTAATAATACATCCTCACGTCTCTCTTTCGTTTCGCAAACTTTTTAACCAAATTCAGGAACACGTGCGCATTCAGCACCTGCTTCGTACGCGCCAGAATAGAGCGAACAGTGGTGGTCTCGATCGACTTTCGGGTTTTCCGAACACGGTTAAATGGCGCGTACGAGACGAAAAAAAAAGGTAACCGCAGGTCAACCGGAAGTCTAAGAAGGGAATTTAAGCGGAAAGAGAATTCGGGACGCGCGACACCGAGTGCTCGTACCAGATGACTTATCTTCTATACGGACTATCCTTCGACCGTCTCTTTTGAAATCTCTTTGTCTTTAATAAATTTGCCGTCTCGAGCGGAAGAGAGCTGCGCTTTCCTCCAAGTAAACGGATTACGTGCCTATACAGCCGTCAGATAAAATTTATTGGAGGACAGCGCAATAGAAGGACTGCGCAGAAAAGCAATATCGATCTTTACATTTTATAATCATTTTATGTCCCCTTTCTCTGCGTCCATGTGAGATGTCCAACCAGAAAAGAAAAGACACTTCGCCAGCGTGTGATAATACTTTAATAGCGTATCATGAGGATTAATTAGAATCGGAAAACCTAACGTGAAAATGTCGAGGTCGCATAATAATTTCCCAGTTATAAGCGATGTTGTCTAATAGGAACCCAGTAGAGTCCATTCGCTATTGTCTGCAAATGCGTTTACACGCGCACCGTCATCTTTTATTGGTTTTCACAGTTCAAGTGATATTGACTCTTGCTCAATTACTTCTGTGATTTTTGCACACGGTGCGACACACAGTTAACATCTAAACAATTATATAAGTATTTACAGCCTTGACCAAAAGTATATTAGACACCTATATCTTATTACATTTATCAAATGGAAAAGATAACAAATAGGAAACAATATATGTAAAAGAATTTCAGATAAATGAAAAAATTTAATATGTGAATTAATTATTCCGGCTTCATGTAAGGACTTGTGTTTCAAGACTGACGAATATGCGGCGCGCAGTTCGCATGAGCAGGAACATTCGCAAAAATAATTATTATTAGGCACCAAGAACCGCCGCGACCGAAAATGGCATTTTCTCATACTTATATTTGAAAAAATATAGGCACCTAATACTTTTGGCCAAGGCTGTATACATGAAATATAACTAGAAAGATTATTTATGACGATTAACTACTAATAGCTTTTGCAATAATGAACTTTCCGTAATACTACTTTTGCCAACAGATCAATCCTTTTAAATGAATTAAACGTGATACTTATCAAGCCTGGTACTTTTCTTTTGCTGGACGCAGCTTTCATAATCTGACTTTAAAATCGCTAAATATTACGTTGCTTGTTTTTACACCGCGTCAAATCTTCCTTTACTTAAGCTCCGAGCTTAATTTTAATTATGAGCATAAAGCAGAATGCGGAATTACGTCGAAGGGAGTGTATCTTACGCACACATCGTAAATTCGATTTAAATATAGCAATCTAATGGAATTGAGGATCGCGGAGAGGTATTTTCATGTCTCCCGTCAAAACTGCCAGAAGATGTATGTCTCGCAGAGACGTAGTAGAGCAAGATGTGCACGTTAGGGAAATAAACTCGAGTCGTATCTCACTCTCATCGCCCAGTCGTATTTCCGCGATTTGCGACGGAGCGCGCACTTTATATATCGCTCTATATACGTGTACCTACTATCCTGCGCGCCTCGTGATCCATCACGCTCGGGTAATTGTGGAAAATCACGAGATTTAATTCTCCGGCGCGAGTTAATCGATCCGACGTCGCCGGAGTGCAGGATCTATTAAAACGCCGGGCTTTGCGCTGATCATGCACGCGTTACGTTGCACACGCGCGCGCTTCGTTATCTCAGCACTTCCCGGTGCACGATAGATTAGCGGAGTTTTTGCGGCGGAGATGGAAACGAGAGCCGGATTTGCGAGGCGTGAGATCGTCGCCCTTATGGCGCGCACGTGTCTCGTTTTCGGCTCCGGCTGCGAGCTCGTCGCACAACGCGTCGATCCCGATCCCACCGGCCTTTTCCGCAATTTACTCCCTCGTTCGCAGCGCATTAACGGCCATCGTCATTTTTCGTCTGGGGCCTCGCGAGCTTATCCGGACTCTCCCGCGAGACGAACTCTCCGTCATTAATAACATTTTTGTCCTGTCCACTCGAATTCTTGTTTTATTCCACTCAAGGGCGTCCGCAGGATTTTTTCCAGGAGGGGCATGATTTAAAATGTTACTTCCAGAATTAGAATACACTGAAAAAAAACATTAAATAAAAAAAATAATTTATTTAAATACTTGCAAAGAGATCAGTTATTTAAGTTAATTAAATATCTACTTTATTTCAAAAAACATTTTGTTACGTTAAATATATAATTGTTATTTTTATCAATTGAAATATATTTGCTGCTTGACTTAAATAACTGATCTCTTTGCAAGTAATTTAAATAAATTATTTTTTTGGATTTAGTGTATTTTTTTTCAGTGTACTTATAATTTATACACCTTTTGTGGAAAATTATACATCTGATCCTATGGATTAGGGTAGAGATCGGCAAGTTCAGCACAACTTGCTCTTCCTTTATTCAAAGGGAGAGCAAATACTTACTTTTTTGTTAATTCCAGGGGGGGCAAATACCCCTCTTGCCTCCGTGGACACCCTTGATTCTACTCGAATTCTTGCTTCGATATACGATTAATTACCTTTAGATAATTATCTTATTAATTACACGGAAAAAATGGTTTTGCTGAAATGTCCAAAATTTGGCCAGATACAGATCTGAAAATAATTTTGTTAGACCAAAAGTAACTAACAAGTATATATTATTAGTATATATAACTTGTAAGTAGAACGCTCAAAATAATTGCTAGAATATCAAAATCTTTTGCAGCATTATCATGCTTAGTTACTTTCGATGGTCCAACACCATTTTCAGATCTGTATTTGACCAAATTTTTAGATATTTCAGCAAAACCGTTCTTTTCGTGTATATATTAAAATTTAACGAGCCTCGTTCCCGTTTAAAAAAAGCGGTCTCCACTTCCTCGAGCTATTCTCTCGTGCGAACGAGCGCGATCGTGCGGAGTGCGTTAAATCGTCCGCGTGCATCGTGCGTGCGCTCGGGACGGAGGGTGCAGACGAAACGCAAAAGAAGCTGCAGTCCGGAGCCGCGTCCGGTTGTTGATCCGCCTGGTTTGCAGACTACAGCGATGCGTGTGTCGAGCAAACGCGTTCTCGCGGTGTATGCCGATGAATGTTCTTATACGATGCAATCGTACGGTCGACACATTGGCGTAACATTCGGTGGGTTGTCATCAGACCGTGCCCGCGATTTATTCGAGCATTTATGCTCGAAGTGTTCTGAGAACCGCGCAAATATTGCATGACGATAAAGTCGAATTTAACATCGCGAGAAATTGATCCTAACGTTGATTAATATTTTAATAAAAAGTAATCTGTCATTTAATACATTATCTAATTACTTTTTAGAAAATGAAAAGCTTCCAGTGCGTGTTTACGTTTAATAATCACGAGGATACGCCGTTTCTCGTTAAGAAAATATTGTATGCTTATTTAAATCGCTATGCGTCACGCACCGCTGACGCACAGACGGAGGACACGCGCTCCTCTCCACTCTTTGACTCTTCTTCTATTTCTTCTTCATCTCCGCCCTTCAGCGAGAACTTCTCTCAGTATCGTCCCAAGCGTCCATCGCGAGGGAACTCGCGAATTTTCAACGCCGTTGTCCGACGTATGACGTGTAACGCGAGGTGCGTCCGATCGAGCTGAAAGTTCCCGAAATTTTGATTGACAGAAAATAAATTGAATTAAAACCACAATATCGCGACAAAAATCAATAACAACGGTACAGTAGTACGCCCGCAAAAATGCTACCATTTTTTTTAAAATAGAGAATGATATTTAAAGTAGAGAATGACATTTATAAAATAGAGAATGATTCTTTCTGCCGACACTAAATTTTAAAAAATTGATAGTTGAGATAAATAGTATTTTTTAACAGAATCTGACGGAATACAGAATCTTGACAGGCGTCAATAACTTTTTTAAAGTAGAGAATGATATTCTTTCTGCCGACTACATTTCTAAAAATTGATAGTTGAAATAAATAGTAACTATTTTTAACAGAATCTGACGGAATACAGAATCTTGACAGGCGTTACACTGAAAAGAAAATTCTTGGTAAACTTGTGAGATGCATTTAGTAATACTTTTTTTGAAGTATTTGATTATTATTACCGATTATAAAATAATAATAAAACATTTTGTAATAATTATAAACATTTGTAATAATTATAAAAGAGCAAATTTTGTTTAATTGAGCCAACTAAATTATGTAATATTTATTATACGTTTAGTTGAAACTATTTCACCAACGTGCTTGGTAACATTAACCATGCAAGCCTGGATTTTTATAACCAAGCCTTTCTTTCAGTGCTCTTTTAAAGTACAAAATGATATTCTTTTTGCAGACACTACATTTTTAAAAATCGATAGTTGAGATAAATAGTAACTATTTTTAACAGAATCTTGACAGGCGTTAGTAACTCTTTTAATGTAGAGAATGATACTCTTTCTGCTACATTTTTAAAAATCGATAGCTGAGATAAATAGTAACTATTTTTAACCGAATTTGACGGAATCTTGACAGGCGTTAGTAACTCTTTTAAATAGAGAATGATATTCTTTCTGCCGACACTACATTTCTAAAAATTGATAGTTAAGATAAATAGTAACTATTTTTTAACAGAATCTGATGGAATACAGAATCTTGACAGGCGTTAGTAACTCTTTTTAGTAGAAGTTACTTTTCGAATCATGCGAGTTCTTTGGGATTTTTGTACGATTGGACGAATCTTAACTATGGTGGAAGACATTATTATTCTCAGGACGACCTCAGGAACCTCATTGCGAGTAGAACACGCGCGGATCGAACATCGTCACGTACCGGTGAACCGTCAGCTGTAACATACCCGGGTCGGGCTGAATATTAAGAATCGTCGAACAATTATTAAGAGTCGCGTGCGGGGACGGGAATCGGTAAAATCACAGCATTCGTCGCCGAAAAGACATTCCAGGCGTACGTGCCCGCAATTCCGGCGGACGGATACGCAGCCGGCATCAATTTCGGCATTGTTTCGTGTGCGTGCGATGCACGTCGCATTCCTGTCGTTCCTTTCGCGCTCTCTCGGTTTTGTCTCGCGCTACCCCCGAATCTCGATCACGAGAGTACGAGGTATACGAATACAAGCGTGCCTAAATCGCGACTTTAAAATACCGGTTGACTCTGAAACCTGTCCGTTACACGGAAAGAACGGTTTTGCTCAAGTATCTAAAAATTTAGCCAGATACAGATCTGAAAATAATTATGTTGGACTATCCAAAATAATTATGTAGGACGCTCAAGCATGATGACAATGCTGCAAAAAGTTTTGACATCTTACACTGAGAGAAAAATTTACTAAATTTCAATGTTTTCTCCAATAGTACTAATGAAGTATTCTTTTGAATTCAGTAAATATTTTATTAGGTTTAGAAAATTTGTTTTCAACCGGATGAATATTTTTTTCATTCGAAAAATATTAACTGAATTCAAAAAAATACTTTATTATTACTATTGGAGAAAACATTTATTGAAATTCAATAAATTTTTCTCTCAGTGTAGCAAACAGCTTGAGTGTCATACATAATTATTTTAGATGGTCCAATGTAATTATTTTATGATCTGTATCTAACTCAATTTTTGGATACTTCAGCAAAACCTTTCCGTGATACTTTTTGCCTACATCCAACGTCGCCGCGCCGTTACTTTATCGATTCCATTGCGGCGCCCCCGAAGACTTTCTTATGACTGAAATCGACGTGGAAATCGAGGGAGAAGGCAGGAAAATAATCTCCGTTATATTTATTCATGGCGACGGAAAACGCGACAGCTGGCGTAAAACATCGGCTACACTCTCCATATCTGCGGCGCTCAAAATTGAGTTCGCTCTCTCATATCCGCTTTAAATAAAACGTTCTCGGCGCGCCGACCGCGCGACGGAGCACGGAGGGCACCATCCGAAAAATCATTCCAACTTTTCATCCGAAGTGGCTTCCTCGCGGAGGCCGTATATACGAGCGCGCCGAGTGTTTCGTGACTTCACCTCGCCACGCTATCGGGAGTTCGTTCACGTAAAGAGCACGCGCGCGATAGATCACGGGCTTTTCCGATTCGTACGGCTCCCATACGTATATCTTGGCCACACTGGCCGTGCGGGACCCCGGCGGCGCGCCCGTTCTAAACCGTCGAATGTATTTCATTCGGACCTTCTATATCGGCGGACGTGCTCTCTCGCCAAAGAGCAAAAGTTGCGCCTCGTGTTTCTCCTCTTACGTGCGATACGACGTGCAGACGACGTCGATACCAGAGCCCCGGTCCGGAAAGTGAAGCGGTTCGGGGAATCGTGGTGGAAAAACTGACGACGGCGAGAAGAGGGAACGAATTTTGCGGGGGAGAATTTGATCGTGTCGTGACTTTTTGAAAAAAATCAAGTGCCATGTCCAAGTGCTGCGGCTGTATCAGTGTCTGCGCGACTACTGAAGCGTATCAACCGCTAAAGACTCACACCTATTCGCGTGATGTCGTTCAGGAACCGTTCAGGAACGGCAGGGAGGTCCTGAGAAGCCCGAGGGACCGTCGCAGGAAGCCTAGCGTTCGCTACGACGTCGTGAGGACTCCCGGAAGTGGCAGGTGAGACCCTGAAGGGCGACTCGGGACCAATTCTGAATTGCTTGGAAAGTTGATTTTTATGAAATTCTGATCGTGAAAAAAGGATTATTATCGCGGAAGTTAAATCTTTTCTGCGATTCTGACAACGCCGTACGTACGGCGAGAAGTATGATATTTATGTTGGGAAAATTAAAACGTGCACGGAAAAAACGATTTTGCTGAAGTATCTAAAAATTTGGCCAGATACAGATCTGAAAATAATTTTATTAGACCATCAAAAGTAACTATGTAGGACACTCAAGTATGATGATAATGCTGCAAGAAGTTTTGATAGTCTAGCAACTATTTTGGGCATCCTACACTGAAAGAAAGGCTTGGTTATAAAAATCCAGGCTTGGTTAATGTTACCAAGCACCTTGATGAAATAGTTTCAACTAAACGTATAATAAGTATTACATAATTTAGTTGGCTCAACTAAACAAAATTTGCTCTTTTATAATTATTACAAATGTTTATAATTATTACAAAACGTTTTGTTATTATTATTATTATAATCGGTAATAATAATCAAATACTTCAAAAAAAGTATTACTAAATGCATCTCACAAGTTTACCAAGAATTTTTTTTCAGTGTACGTAATTATTTTGATGGTCCAACAAAATTATTTTCAGATCTGTATCTGGCAAAATTTTTAAACATTTCAGCAAAACCGTTCTTTCTCCGTGTGCCAATTATAACAAGATAAAATTACAAAATAAATCTCTTGAAAGTACGGGATACAATATGGCAATTCAGTCTGCTGAGAAATCACGAGTGCTTCAGCGGCGGACGGGTGGATCAAAATTTGACGTAAGTTCTCTCGAGAGTGCCTCTCGAGAGCACACGCGCCGTAATTATCGCGCTTACGATACGCGAAGCCGTAGCGGGAGATTTACCGTGCGGCGTTATTTGCTCGGGCCGTCTGCGTTTATTCGGTAAACAGCCGCTTCTGTATAATAAACGGATGATCTATGAGCCGTTCTTACGTTTAATGGCGTTTTCGGGATGTCTCGCTCTCGTCTGCCGCCGCCGAAACATGCGATGTGTATCTCGTTTGCGCAGAAAAGTAGGTGCTTTTAATGCACGCCCTAAAGATGACTTTAATCTCGTAGGGATTGCGTGAGATAAGCGAGACTGTATAAGTCATTGTCGTAGGAACGGCGGTCTTAAGGTTCCCCGGGGATAATTGAAGTTGTGAGACGCAAAGTGGTGGGTCTACTTCTAAGCCACGTGAGCCATTACCCATGCTCATATCCATTCTCTCAAGGTTCATATATTTATAATCTTGAATTTCTTATAATATGATATCATCTCTATTTTTCTCACACATTCTCTGTTTTTCTCATTAAACTACAAAGTAATATAAAATTTAATAACATTTATAGTTTATTTATTATTTTTTCAAAGTTTTTGTTTTAAAAATATGTTTCACACAATTTGAATTTTAAAAAACTTTATTATTATATTGGTTTCGTTTTTCTTTGAACCATAGTGATTAGTATGATTGATACTAATTAAAGCAAAAGTATCTTTTTACATAAAGTTATATAAATATATTTTAGTATTACATGTTAGTCATTTTTATAGTTTTTGCCAGTTTATTCCATTGGATAAAGTCCGGAATTTACCATGGTTTTTTCCATCCATTGGATTTTTCCGATCAACCCTGTCTCTATATGATATGAACTTACGTATGATCTTACGTCTCTTTATACGACATCATCAATATCATTTTTATTTGATAAACAAAAAAGTATGTAAAAATAACAAGATTAGAATTACATTATCTATCTCAAAATCCTATTTAGTGAACCATTAAATATGAATCATGTTTATATCACTCAAGAGATCCATATATTCAGAATCTTGAATTTATTACGATATATCATCAATGATGTCATCTCTATACGAACTATCTCTATATGATGCTCATCTTTATTTGACAAACAAAAAAGATATGTAAAAAGATAAGATTAGAATGATTTATCTCAAAATCTTATTTGAGATTTGTGAGCCACTAAATGTGAAACATGTTCATATCACTTAAGATCCATAAGTTATCAGAATCTTGAATGTATTACGATATTACTTCTAATTCTAATCAATATAATCTCTATTTGATAAAAGCAAAAAGGATACGCGAAAGTAAAATCAGAATTACAAAAGAATTTAGCTCGAAATTTCATTTTATAAACCATCACAGTCTTTGGCACTTTACAGTTTTAATTTCGTAGCGTCCTTCATTTACAACGTTCACCCCGTTGTCTACTTCCGCTTCCTAGACAATTCTCTGGTTTCAACAGAACCAGAAAAACGCCCACGCGCTATCAATTCGAGGTACAATCTCGTCCTGGCCCTCGTTTCGCTTAAACCAATCGCAGGGGAACACGAACGTCGGAATGTCGTACCGTGAATGACACCGGCGAGAATTTTGCGAGTCGTTTTCGAGAGGCGAGCACGAAAGGGGCGTCATGGACCTGG
The DNA here is from genome assembly GCA_003063815.1 of Aphaenogaster rudis. Lineage (NCBI taxonomy): Eukaryota > Metazoa > Arthropoda > Insecta > Hymenoptera > Formicidae > Aphaenogaster > Aphaenogaster rudis. The sequence continues at coordinate 158,148 of NJRL01000102.1, forward strand.
GGGGTTGGTGGACGGGCGCGCGGCTGCCGGCGGGCGAGAGTGCATCTCTCGGCGAGACGGCGGGAGGTGAAAGGTCACGTGACTGGTGGTCGGGATAGCGGAGGGGATGGGGGTGGGAAGAGGTGGAAGTCTCGTGATTTTTACGCTGTCGTACGGAAGTGCTGTCAGTTCCGCAGGAACTCTCGCGCGATACGGACTCGTCCGCGAACGGCTCTGTCCTCCCTGCCGCGTGTGACCGACTGTAGTTCTGCGTTAATGCCTTTTCTTCCGTAAAACCGCTCCCTTTGTGCCACCCTCAAGCTTTTGCTCGAAGCGGGATATTTTTCTTTCTCCCCTTCCTCCCCGACTGTGCCTGTTTCTCGCGGCTGCTTCTGGCAAGCTGTCCAAGTATCGAAGTGACATTCCTAGACTACGGTCTGAAAGTGGGCTACCTCATGAATAAAATATGCGCAGTGATTCAGAACCATCATGATTCTCTTCACTTACGTTGATTGTTTTGACGTCGAATAATAATAATTTAAAAAGATATAATTGTTTTAATAACGATAAAACAACCATCCTCGGTGTTGCGTAAGAATTGTGCGTTTAACACGATTGCTACGATGCCACTTCGGTACTGGAAAACTTTAAGAGCAGCTCTGCTACGTAGAGATCGTAACGAAGAAAAAAAGATTACACGCTAGATATAATGTTATAAAGGGATCGTAATTATATACGGTTTAATTAGCGTTAATTTCAAGATACGGCCGAGCGTATTGTTTCAAAATGAACCTCGTCTCTGTAATTATTCGCTAATTTTTCATTTACTCTGTTCCATCTGGCATTTCGTAGAAAGGCGTTCATAGAGAATCATTCGCAAGTTCGGGACCTCGGTATAGTCGTCTAATGTCGTTCGCGTCACGTCTGTTATACCTCAAGATAAAAGTTTTCGAAAATTCAAAGAAGTAAAATTTATCTTGCTGCAAAGTGTCCTCGCAACGCAATCCGAAGCTTGCGAACGGGCGATGTGGAAATGGAGCTCCCTTCCTAGTCGTCTTCGCGTCGAAAGGAATATTTAACCGGCGAAAGAGCTTTGTTCGAGCTTCAACTTGTCCGTGCGGGGTCTATTATCCACATATGGCAACGTCACATAATCTCTGCGTCTCTCTCTCTTATCGCCATTAGCCCCGTTCTGCGCGGCGCAAATAATGCATCATTTTGAGCAAAATTGCCGCATCTCACGATCATAAGAACTCTGACTGATATCGCTGTATTGTGCAACTGCCGAAAATCGAAGCAATTTTACTTTAAACTATACAAAAGTTTCAAATTTATAGAGTTGCTAATAAGCGTCATCGCGAATGGCAAGGTACTTAAACTAGCAAGCCGCACTTAAACTAGTAAACTTAATATAACATATGGAATATTTAATCCGATTACAGAAAGTTCATCGATACGTTTTTCAATAAAAAATTCCATCGGACAATTAAATATAATTGTGCTTTATCAGTTTTAATTTGATATGACCGTTATCTCAATATTCCCGGCGTTAAATATTCAATCATTATCCATTACGTAAAACTGTTCGCGAGATAGAACTGCCGGTTGTAATTTCCGTAATAATTATACGATACCCCTGGTAAATTATTGGCAACTTTTGAAATAACAATCCGGCCACGCTTCCCCCCCCGTGCGTGCGCGTTCGTTACGAGTTGCTCAAAGCGTAGCCCGGCCGCCCTGTTTGGCGCTCTCGCAATTTATTTATTTTAATTACAACGGCTTTTCGTACAAATATTCCGTTTTAATAGCGTCTAACGGCGCTCTCTTTTATTTGCAATTTCTCGCTATACGTTCGTTAGACACCGCTTCCCCCTTTCCTTTTTTTTTCTCCCCGCACGTACGTCGCGTCCCGCTAACGAACAACGTTATTTCACGTCGCAGGCTGCGAACTGTGCGTTCGTGCCGCCGTGTCGTGGGGTGAAAGTGAATAAAGCCGTGTATGACGTGCACGCGTGTCTCGTGTGCACGCGCGTGCATACGCGCCGAACCGTGCGCTCGCCGCGGGTGCCGACCGCGGGCGGTCGATCGATCGCAGTAAATTCCTTCGGTTCGCGTCGCGCAGGGACATCGATCGTACGATCGATCCGCTCCTACTTTGTACGCTGGATACCAAATCGAGGTGAGGAATTGTCGGAATATCGATGGGGTTGCCGTCCCGATGCCGGCCGAGCCATTTCCAAGATGAATCTCCGGCGATCGGCTCACCGACAAACTAATCACGAACGAACTAATTTCGAGGCAGCGGATGATTATCAGGGTGTCCGATGTTGTATCCTTAAGATTTTGAATACAATTGCTCATTAGGTATATGTATATATATGCGGGAAAAAATTTAATTGCATAAATTAGAAATCTGGTAAATTCAACTGGAAAGGTATGAACCAGATACTTATAGTCTATTAAACGTTCTAACTATAAAATATTGAGATAACCAGAAATTCAATCACGATAACCGGAAATTATGTTTGATAGATATGACTAGAATGTATTTTTGTATATGTTTGGTTGGTATAACTAAAACATTTTATATATGTAATATATATTTTATATACATATATAATATTACACATATTAAAATACAATATATATATATTATATATAAAATCCTTATTAATATATAAAACTTTCCAGTTTATACTTATAAAATTTACCCCGCATTGGTATAACTAAAACATTATACAGGGTGTCCAATTTTAAAGTTTACAGTGTTATATCTCGCGAACTGATGATTGTATTGAAAAATGTTTCAGATAATGGTTGTATTCAGATAAAAGTTGTAATTGCATATTGCAAATTGCATAATTTTTTTAAAAGCAACCATGTGTTTTCATTGCACCAATTAATTCATCTCAGTATTCTACGCATAAAATTATTAAGGTACAGTTATCAAAAAATAAATAGTTTACGAGATATTTTATATTTTATGTCAAAATATTGTAAACTTTGAAGCTTCATATCTCCGGAACGGCTTATGCAAAAGACAATTTTTAGGGGTGATTTGAAAACGTCTCGACGAGATCTACAACTTTTATCTCAAAGAAAAAGTTAAGTTCCATTTAAGAAATTAGTCGCCTTTAAAATTTCTTGAAAACGACGACATCTACGACGTGACTCACATCGGAATCATATGTCCCCCTTTAGGCCATACAATTTTTATCTGAAACATTTTGAATACAATCATCGGTTTGCAAGATATAGCACTGTAAACTTTAAAATTGGACACTCTGTATATATATAAAACATTTTATAATATATATAATATATATATTATATTATATATATAATCTTATTAATATATAAAACTTCCCATTTTATACTTATAAAATTTATCGTGCGCGACTTAACGTGTCGTTGCCCTAAATCTTGGTATTTTAATTCCAGCCGTCTATCCGCTGCCTCGATCGATATAACACCGCCAATTAGTGTGTAGATTGCGATCGGTATGTTTATGATTCGCTGTAAGATTTAATTACGTTCGCGCACATATCATTCAAACGAATGAATCACGCATTACGTCATGTTGCGAAGCACTGTTCCGCTGTTACGAGGGTATCTTCTACGATTGTTTCGCATCGATTATCCGCAAACGCGTGTATCGAGTCTCTTTAATTAAATTACACGAGGCGCGAGCGTTTCGCAATTGCGAATTCGGATACAACCAGGATACTTGAACGTTGAACGAGGGGATGTTAAATATTTAGATTGTCGAGAGAATGCCGTCGATTCGGTAGATGCGGAAAGGGGAACTTGATCGCCGAATTTTCATTGTACGCCGTTCAATTAGCTTGACCTCAATTTTATCGGTGCGATTGGTAGCACGACGGGGGATTGAAATCAGTACAAACGAGCGGCCATTTGTTCGGACAACAACGGCGAAACGTATCGAGCAGCGGCGCGATATCGCTGTTTTCAGTTGAGTCCACGCGAAATCATTTTGCGTGCTCAGAGAGCGAGCGAAACGGTCCGGAAACGCGTGCGCGAAATTTATTTTGGCCGACGGATAATCCGCAGGCGGATTTTCGTCCGTACGTAAGATGGTCATTCGTCCCAAATTTGTAACTGACAGTCCTAGGCGATTTTCGCAATCCGACTTGCCTCCCGAGCGTCCCACTTTTCGCTCGCGTCCAAAGAACTCTCTTCCTCTAATCTGAAAAAGTGCGCAACTTTGGATTCCAGCGACGGGCGGAATAATTACTTAAAACTTGGATCGTAATGAGAATTAAGAAGTTTCAGACGAATTGGAGTTAATGAAGAAACGGCTAAACTTGTCAGTTTGCCTAAACGATTTCTATCCTTCTTTTTTCTTTTCCGTTCAGGAATGAACGAACATTACATTCATGAATCACGAAAAATTTCAATTTTCTTGACGAGAGTTAATACGAATCAATGCAGTTGGTTATATTGGCTGTGGATGTGATTACAACAATTTTAGATGTGGAAATTCGTCCTTGGGATAAAAAAACTCAGCCAGATTAGCAATTTTGATGACAAAGGGGGAAGAAACGAAGCAAAAAGGAAGCAGTAGCAGGAGTTGGATCGTGAGATGAATGTCCAATGTATTTCCGTCGTGAAAGGAAGACCAGGGTCGAGTTTGCTTGGAGGCTGAGTAAATCGCAAAAACTGGAGCAACCTTGCACTCGGATTTTCTGTTCTTTGTCGTGCGTTCGCGAGCCAAATCGCGAAGTGCTTTTTTTCTTTTCCCATCGCGGATCTCCATCGCACGTCGCGAATCATTAACTTCATTTTTCGCTTCTCGTCGCGGCGACCCTTTTATTAAACTCGTTCGAGCGTTGTTTTCGGCTTTGTTTGGCTTGTAACGCCGTACAGCGCCGTTATGCCGTTTATTACGAGAAAATTTTCCGAGAGTTTAATCGGTTCGCGGTGGACCGGCCAGCGTTGTTTCGAATAAGTTAAAGTGGAAGCGGAAATTGCCGCAACTCTCGATTATCCCGATTCTCGTCGCGGGAACTGACAAGAAATCGGGTCACTTTGTGGTCTAATCTCGCGTGGCGCGATTTAAACAAGTTTCCTCTTCTTTCTGGGCGGACGCTTCCACAAAATGCGACCTCCGCCGTTACTTGTCCCGCCCTGCTGTCCCGTCTCGCAAAGAGAAAAACTTCGGCGCTGCGAAATTCTTTTTTCGTGCAGCTAGTCGCGCTTCAGCAAAACTTAGGCAATTTTGATGTCCCCCTTCCCTCTGCTTTCAGTAGTATTTAATACAAAAACTTTTTCGATGGAAATACAGTTACTATGAAGCATAATCTTCGCGAGAATAACGTGGCCAAACACCGTCAACCTTCTTGTGCTTATTACCTTAAACGCTAACGCAATGATAAAGTACTTCGGTACAGTTTAAATCTAAGTTCTCGTAGGGTAGTTCTCTTCTTCACACCAAACCCATCTTTCGAATTACAAATTTCTTTTATCACGGATTTGTAAAGAATGATATACTTTGATCGATTGATTATATAATATTTTGACAGTTAAGCCTCGAATTTCTTTTATAGCTTCTTAAAAATTAATTTGGCAAAATTCTTGATTTTTATTACTAAGTAATTCCACATTAATGTTATGATATCGGAAAGATTTTTGAAGAAACTATTATTACCAGTTTGATCATCTGGCATCTGCGGCTGAAAGGAGTCGATAGGTTTGGGACACACTATGTATATCCCGCAGCTTATATGGTCGGCAACTTTCAGCCGAGTGTTTAGAGAGAATCTATTTATTTCCATCGTAGAGCGCAGCAATTAGTCACAATTTTCAGTAATGCGGAAAAACGAACACTCGCGCGGCAAATGTAAGCCGCACCGGCGCGTGTGAGTTATGAAAGCGGGCGAGCGAATACGCCCGGCGCGGTTGATTTATTAAAATAACGGTGGTCGCGATTTCTGCGAGCACCGGTATGCCGCCGGAGAGTTCCTCCTTTCCGCCTCCGGCGTACCGTAAATTGTCCTTAATCTTCGAACTTCCTTAAAATACGAAATGCGAATAGCGCGTGGCTCGCGTGACTCTTTCGTATCGTAGATCTTTGCGCGAGTGCCGGGTCAATATCTTCCCTTGTTCACCCTACATTTGATAATTACGTTCAGTGCACCTTTCACCGTTCTCAATCGTTATTCGTTTTCTTTACCATTCTTTCTTTGGGCGCACATTTTTTAATATTAGTCCAATATAATTTATATATAATAATTAGAATAAGATCGCATATATATGTATAAACAATTTAAATCGAGAGATAGGCCAATGACGGTCATAGCGGATCTTAGTGCTCCAATAATATCAATGTGTGACTTTTCTATAAACTGCGCGCCGTTACTATCGGTCTT
>NJRL01000102.1:210395-221227 GCA_003063815.1 Aphaenogaster rudis
AATGAATTAAGTGAATTGACCAAATTATGAAGAATTTTGAAAAAGAAAGGGTACATTAATGTAAGTAATAATAATAAGTTTTTGTGTAAGTGTCCGGGGGGATATAGGTTCATGTCCGGTCACCTTACCTTATTATGAGTTAATAAAAAGTTAAACAATTTCAAAACCGTTTCTTTTGCTCAAGAAATAGAATATTAATCGGAAAAATACCGCTCGGTACTTGTAGTTAAATAACCAAATTCGGGATTAACTTTTGTCGCGATTGGGTGATCGCGACACTTGCACGACGCGTGCCCCTCGACGGTTTGTCCAAAAATAAAAACGCGGCGGGGGAACGCGAGTGGCTCAATTAAAAATACGCGGTAAGGGGAGAGAAAAAAATAACACGGTAGGATCTTCGAGACCACCGCTGCGAGGACGGCGCATTGGAGCGGCGCCATTAAGGTCAAGTATAGAATGTCTCCTTGTCTAAAGTTGGAAAGCTTTCGGCTTTTGCGGCAGGGTTCGAACATTGAGCATATGCTCGCCGCATGCGAGCGAAATGACTCGTAACGCCGCGATGAATTGCATCCCCCGTGCATCCCTCGATACCGTAAATCGCCGTTCGCCTCCCACACAATGCATGTGTCGCGTTCTCTCCCGGACTTTTAAAAAATTACACAAGTTTCGTCGTATTTTAACAAAGAGGTGTCAGATCTGCAGGCAGATTCTTGCGCCGTACCTTTCTTTTCATTTATTTCTATTCTTGACTCAACACATATTAATTGCAAACTCATAAACTGCGATAGATAAATTTTATCTAGCTGTCGTAAATGTAATATCAGTATTGTTTGCTAAGGGAGAGACGTTCATGCATCGAAAGGGGAAATTATTTGTATGACATCGTTTCGATCAGAAAGGTGTTCAAACATCGAGAGACCTGTTTAGGGCCACCTCCTGGCCGGCGCGGCGTGTGGATACGGTAATTTCCAGTCGGGCAGCATCTGCCGTGGAAGCCAATGCCCGCATCGACGTCGATACCTCGCCATCAGCTTCCGATTATCATACTTTTCCCTTTCTACCTCGCCACGAGGTGGCTTCTACGTTTTTTTCCACGTTCCGTCACGCGGTCGTTTCGATGCAAAAGTTAGCGCGCGCCGACACGACTTGTTGGCGATCACTTAATACAAACTGGTCTTATCGACAATGATAACGAGAGAGTAAAGCGAGTTTCCACAAGGTTGAATCTCTCTCTCTCTCTCTCTCTCTCTCTCTCTCTGTTTCTCTTAAAAGATGTTATTGCCATTGTCTCTGCTATCGACATTATGAGATAAGACCAAAAATGAATTCCCCCGGTCACGTGGTTATAGTCTTAAATCTTAGTTTATTATGTGCTGTTTCTTTTTTCACGATGACAGCTGTAATCTAAAAGGATAAAGACCCTTTACTTAAGATAGCGATTCTCAACTCCTTGTATTTAAAATCTTCTCTTGAAAATCGGAGTGATATAAAATAAACATTTTGCTTTCAATTATTCCATATAAAATATTATTTTATCCTATCTATATGTTACATATAATATTCTATTTTATATTTTATATAGAATACTTCAATTATTCTATGTAAAATAAACATTACTGATTAAAAATGTGATTAGGAATGGAAGATTAAAACAACGTCAGCATTTTGATCAATTGAGAAGCAGCATAATTTTTAATAAATGATATTTTTATTGGGAAGCATCTCGGGAAGTATTGAAAGTTTTCAAAGTATCGAAATATGTAAAAAGCACAGGTATATATATTATCTCTTTCCATCAGGAAATATTGAAAATGTAGCAGGTATCGTTGTAGAATTTTTATTATGCGTGAACGCGCCTTTCAATTTTCCAAAGCGTTGCGAACCACTGAATCGCGGTGAGTTAAGGTTGATTTTACCGATGTGGAAGAAATCGACTCTGAGAAGATCACGTACATTCATGCGAATGTACACCACGCGACAATATATGCGATCTTACGAAAGACGGAATCACCGTAGTATCGGAAGTAAACAGTTTAACGTTTCTTGAGATTTTCACAATGTTTTCGGACTCGAATAAATCATTTGTCTCAGAATTTTCTCACGTCGATGTTTTTAACGCAAAAAGAAATTTAATAATCAACTCTAATTCTAGAATAACAAGCTTGTGAAGAGTGGCATGTTCATTTTCTACAGTTTAATACATTTATTATAAACATACACGATGTTTAACAATTTTATTAGAACACGCTATCGTGTTTCGTAGAGAAAATATTGCGAGATATATCGATTTCAAAAGTTTTATAAGACCGTAGTATGTTGTATTAAATAACTAATTCTAGAATAACAAACTCGTGAAGAGTAGCATATTCGTTTTCTGTAGTTTAATAAATTTATTATAAACATAGACGATGTTTAACAATTTTATTAGAACACGTCGTGTTTTATACAGAAAATATTGCGAGAGATATCGATTTCAGGTTTCATGAAACCGTAGTACGTTATATTAAATTTAATATCAACGCACGAGTAATAATACACGCGAGTCTTTTCACAGGATGCAACCCTCCGAACGCGGAACTTAACGTTTCACGAGTGGCTCTCATTTATAACTGCTCAACGACTGCAAAAGAAAAGAGAGAAACGAAAGTTTTGCCTTCTGCAGTTCCTCTCGTCTGTTGATTTGCGTCTTACATTGTACGCGCTCTCCACACACTCGTTTCTTTTTTACGGAGTATTTGCAGAGAACGCGAGTCGTAATTTTTCGGCCGTAAAATGTAAAGTTCGAGGCGCACGCTCTGCAGCCTGGAATAAAGCGTGTCTTTGCCGCCACTTTGAAACATTCATACGCGCAGAAATACTTCACAATCTTTCCCCTTGTCTTGACTCCGGCTTCGCTCGTTTGCCCTTCTTTCTTGCCTGGCTCGCATAACTTTATTGTACGAGCGTACCGCATCGGACAGAATTGCACGGACACACGAAAACGCTCCTTAGGTCAGGTCGCGCTTTTCCGTGACTTCTCGTTAAACATTTGCGCGACGAACTCTTTCAGGAACCCTCGCACGACGGTCTTGAATTACATCGCGAGCACACCGGTGTTCGCGGCGGATTTAGAGCTTGCATTTTTAAGCTCTCCGCGTCGATCCGAGCTCTCGTTCTTCGCCGGTAGTTCGAATTCCTGCTTCAACTTTCCTTAATCTCTCTTGCGGAAATTCCGCGAGAATCCAAAGGGACTAGGTCCAAGATTATCGATACTGGCGTATCTAATCCATAGTAACCAAGAGAAAACGCAAGTTTTACAAATAATACATAAAATAGAAGTTGGCTGGTGCGCGCTGTTAAAAAAGATTTGAATAATGATAAACAGGGTAATACGCAAATATCAAACGCAAATATGTGGTAATGTAGCAAGTGTTACAAACATTTCAATTTTTCTTTGGTCTTCCTCAAAGTATTAAAGACGATATTTTTACTTTGGTTGGAAGAGAAATCGAATAAAGGTTGAAACGCTCCGCCATTCACAACGGTACTTTACTTTAATTGGAGAAGATCCGAGTAAAGGTTGAAATGTACCGCTGTTTACAACACTGCTGGCACTGTATCATCACGCAGATATCTGCGTTTGTATTGGCTCGCGTTGACCTGTTCACCCTTATTTAACGTTTCATAAATTATAGAACGAAATAAGCCCGAGCTGAAGTTCTGAAATATTTATATTATTATTTCAAAAAAAAACCCGGAGTTTATGTATATATAGTAAAATTATATAAATTTCTGACTGGAAATTATTTAACACTAAAGCTACCGACAATTTATATATACCTATTTCTACCGAACCGGTCAAATGACCGGTTTTTAAATCAAAGTTTTATTTTTTCCAATTGAATGAAGTAATATGTTTATCAGAAGAAACGAAAGAAGAATTAAGAGAAATAGATATTGAAAAATTGATTATATGTACACGGAAAGAATGGTTTTGCTGAAATATCTACAAATTTGGCCAGATACAAATCTGAAAATAACTTTGTTGAGCCATCAAAATAATTATGTAGAACGTCCAAAATAATTGCTGGAATATCGAAACTTTCGCAGCATTATCATCATGTTTGAGTGCCCTACATAGTTACTTTTGATCGTCTAACAAAATTATTTTCAGGTCTGTATCTGGCCAAATTTTTAGATACTTCAGTAAAACCGTTCTTTCCGTGTATATTAAGGAAAAATCATGAAGTCAATTGAGGAAAAACGATAACATTGAATGCAGAATTTTTAATCAAAAGTTTAAAAACGGTCATTTGACCGGCGGTGGTAGTTTTAGTCTTAAATAAATACGAATTTCTAGGTAACTTTACGAGTTCCGATTTAACTGGCGGATTTATCAATCTAATTAACCTTGACCGTTTGCATTCACTTAACTCTACGCCGACGCGTCTCCGAAAAATATACTTTCGAAGTCGCGTCTTTCCGCCGTTTAAATAATTTAAAACGGAAAGGATACCCGTACCGTTGAATTAGTCGTACATGTTTATTCTCGTTCACCTAATTACTCACTGATTCACTGTTACACGCACGGATCTTGATAACAGTCGACGCGATGTCTAATTACTCTCTTTCGCGAGAAACGCACGTCAGTCTTCATCTTGTCTTGAGCATCGCTATTCTTAGAATTTTGCGCACCCGGCTTCATTATAGCGCGTCGGAATACATACTTCAGTCGATGGTACGCGATCAAAGTTCCGCCTCGCCGAGTCGTTATCGCCTATTAAAAACTCATCGAACTCATCAGCGAAGTTTCACCGTCTTATGAGAAATTTTTAATCGCTCCGTCAGACGAATGAAGCTTCAATCGAGCCTGTTAGAGCTCCGTGAAAACCATTGCGTCCATTATACGTACACCGGATGTGCATTTTTCCCCCTTTTTTCGTTTTCATTGGTCGACTAAATGATAGCGGCACGACAGAAAGCGGGAAGATTAGTTCGGTGGCAGATAAGAACCCCACATTTATTAAGGAGACCTTACTCGCTCCTTTTGACATTTCCGGTTTCACGTTGAAGGAGGGGGAGTTTCACGCGCTACTACGATAAATTTTATCTACCTGTGAGAAACGTTACATAATTACGGGCGCGATCATTATGCTTGTAACACATTTATTCGAGTCCGGTAAAATAAAAATCTTTCTTGCAGCCTTTTCTGCCTCTTCTTATCGAAAATTTAAATTGAATGAACGCGAATTAAATGACAGAATATATTAAATATTTTACGAAAGTTTATACACAATTTGTTTGCATTTATAGAACGATCCATCATCATATTTCTATATTATATCTCATTTACACATTTATACGTTTACAAGGTATGATATTACATCTTTCTCGCTCAGAGAGAGCAAATTTACGTTTGACGGAAAATCCGCTAATTAATAGATTAATGTTTTCGCTCGTAAACAGACATCGGAATTGCGACAAATGTGTATGAAAATGTCTCACAAATTGTCAAACAAATAGCGAAGCTTTCCGGAAAGAGACGCTCGTCTATTGTGCATACAACCCCCACCAGAATTTCTGGATAAAGGGGGCCCAGGTGCGATGGTGCCTTGCGACCGGATGTAACGAGCGTCCCTTTGCATGCAATTACTGGCAGGTGTGAAAACAAATCGAATCCCAAAAAATCCACGTTGAAAGAGAGAGCTTGTATATGTATCTTTCTATTTACAAAAGAAAATTTTCGGACCAACAGTCGCTTAACGTATATAAAACAAATAAATTACGATGATGAAGAATGCCAATTTCATCATCCAAAAAACAGAATGTGTTCTATTTTGAAAGCCAAAATTAAATAATGTCGATAAAGCGAGTTTTATGAAAAAATTACTCAGGCATATATTTCATAATTTTAGCAAGGAAATATGATGCAACAAATTTTTTACGCGTTTCTTGTATGATCAACGTTATCGGTATTTTTTTAACGTACATAATATGATTCCTCTAGTTATTGTGCAAAAAAATCAATAGTTTAAGAGATATGTCATATTTTCTGATATTTTGATATATATTCTGATATTTTCATATAAAGTATCACGTAAAAAATATATATTTTCTGACAATTTTAACTTTAATATTTTTATTTAAAAAAATTTGAGGTGAATATCGACTGATATAAACAAAACATATAATTGCTTTCAAAAAAATATGTAATTGCGTGTTACAAAATGTAAACTTTTCTTAATTGCAGCTATGTACATTTTTATGTCATTTAATCTCGTTATTTTATGCATAAAAGGTCAAGTATTAAGGTAAAGGTATTAAGGTAAAGTTATCGAAAAATGAATGTTTTACAAGCTATTTCACATTCTAGTATATTTTGACATAAAATATAAAACATCTCATAAACTTTTTAAGAATCTTATCATAACATTTTTATAAGTAGAGTAACTAAAGGAAGCTTATTACATAAAAGATGGCATAATTCCATTTTAAAAAATACTAAGAACGTTGACATCTTATAGAAACGCATAAAAAATTTGTTGCTCATCGTATTTTCTTCTTAAAATTGTGAAATGCCTGAGTAATTTTTTCATAAAACTCTTCTTTTCGGAATTATTTAGATGTAATAAGAACATTCTGTATACTCCTTTTTATGAATTTATATCTCTTCCCCCTTATTACTGACGATGAAAAATGTTTCTTATCTTTAGAATTTATCTAGCTGATATTGCTCGATAACCGACAATCATTGAAATATACAGAAAGATCGTGACGCTATCACTAAAATAAACATTAACGTCACCAGTGCAAAAAGGATTTGAAATACGTGTTTATAATACGTGTCCGATAATACTTTATTGATTATTGGATAAGAATTAGAACTCTTTAAATTAATTTCGAGAAGAACATGTATGTATGACAAATGCAACGTCACAGTCGATGGAAATAAAAAAAGATATGAAACAGCAACTGACTTCAAATATTAATTAATTTAAGAAGTGAGATTTCGAATGTTTTATTGTTACATGAAATTTATGAGACTTAAGAGAATTTTGCGCGCATTCTTTTGTAAATAATTTATTACAAGAAAGGAACAAGCCGAATACTTCTTTTTATTTTTTGCATGTTGAGATAATAAATCTATACTCATTTTAGATATAAATAAGTTTAAACAAAATATTTTCTCTTTTGAAAATCACAAACGCTATAATTTTATTTATACGTTTTGATATCCCAAAAGAAAATTATTCTGATTTTTGCAAAGAATGCTATTGAAATAATTTATTAACTATAAATGAATTATGTAACTCTTCAATTATATCTGCACGAAACTGCACTTTCGCTCTTATCTTACGCTGGATGTTACCGACAGTAGACGCTCTTCTGTACGATCGACCATTGGTAGGACCTCATCCGGTACATACCCGGTGGGAAAAGAATAACCGCGCGAGAGTTCTCCAACATCGATCCTCTCGACCAATGTCTTTTTCCCGTTGATGTTTCAGCGAGCAGTCAACGCCACATCGCCATCTGCCTGGGACTCTACGAGGTTCCCTGAGCCATTCGCATAATCATCAGCACAACCATCCCCACAGACATGAACTACCACCGTCGACGTACCTCACACCCCCACCGCCCCCACCAGCGTCGAGTTACATCACGGTGCAGCGCGGCTGCGCTCTGCATTCGAGGTGAGTCACACCCGGTATATGCTACAGTAGATACTCTCTGTTTGCATCGTCCTCAGGACCGGTCTGATGAGTTTGGCACTAATTTACTGCGAGTGTCAATAGACAGTTTATTTCAATTTCATGAGACCGCTTCTTGAAAATTTAGTACAGACTTTGAAATCGTGGAGGGAAGTGGAGGATTGTAAGGGACTACTCTTTCTCTCAGGAATTATTCAAAGTCCGTTTACAATCTTTTATGGTTTTATATAAAATATAAAGTATAAAATATAAAAACCGTAAAAAATCTGAAAAATCTATTAAAAAAATAGTATATCATTTTCTATGCTTCTATTTTCCAATACGATTCATAGGTTTATTAAGCAAGATTTTTTATCAGTATTATTCAAACTATTAATTTTGCTACATAGCGAATGTGTTACGACTTCCACTCCATGATCGCAATAAAATCTATGTAAGAAAAGAAGAAAAAACTAGACGCGCTAAAATGAAATACGCCAAGGACGGCATAGCCCTTTCAGTATGATGGCTACATGTATCTCTTGACAAAAAGAAAGAGATATAAGAATGAGACTCGTTCCTTCCGCGAAATACTTGCTATTCAAAGCAGTACGCGCAGCCTGACATGGAAATACGAACGGATCGCGCTGCTTTGCTTGCTGCGGATTCTACGATAGCACGATGAGGCCTTTTATTCGGTAATGCGCCGCGGATGATCGATCACGTCGCGTGTTCAGCAACAATTCATTTCGAGTTGGAGGTTCTTGATAGCATTAGATTTTAATTACGGCTTTGATCACGTCGCTATTATTTCGCTCTATTGTCGATTACAGCCCTCTTCGCATTGTCGAACGTCTATTCAATATAGACGTCTATAGCGAAGTACTTAGTTATTTTAGACACAGGTAATCGATCATTTCCGTTTCAAAAGTAGATATATGCGCCTATTTGATAATTTATACGAGCTATATAAGGAAGTTGAACAAGAAATTATTTTCATCTACTCCTGGAAAAGATAGGAAAAGATAGATAACAATTTCATTAAATCGGTTATAAATGTATATATCTGCATCAGCTTCAAGATGTCTGAGAAATTGATTTAAAGGGCAGTTATATAAAAACGGCGAGCGGTATCGGAAATGTTTAAATATAGGCGAGACGCGCATCTGTAGCTGGAAGCTGCATCGCGCTGGCGATCAAAAAAAGCGACGTAATTCCGATTTCTGTATTAACCGTAGTAAGCAATCTCCCTGTCCTTCAAACGCGCCGGCTTTCGAAATATGGCCAACGAAAAATCGGGTCTGTGGATCACGTTTTCCGCGCCGGGAGATTACGGGAGGGTCTCCGATATATGCGTACAAATCAGCCGAGTTGCTTGCACTGTACGTACTGTACAACTTACCGAGCGTGAATCCTTCTCGCCTTTTCGCGTGCCGCGATAAAGGAAATAAAGAGGTTCCTGTCGCCCTCTTTCCCACCTCGCCCTTCATCATCCCCTTTTCCATCCGCAGCGCCGTTTAAATCATCAACCGGATAGGAGAGCGGTCGCCGCTCTCCTCTTTTCACTATTTCTTCGAGTTCGGCGCGTTAATTTTCTATTTGATAACGCCGCGGTATCAATTCTCGATTAATGATGCGGATTTCGCAGATTATCTATAGATTCCGTGATAACTCTTGAAATAGAGTCTGCAGTGAACGAGATATTTCCTCCTTCTTATACCTTTTTAATTTTCTTTTTCGCGTTAAGTGTACTCTATCTTGCAAGACTCGTTATCGCAAACGACGTTTTCGGCTGAAAATACCGCGAGCGTCGGTTTAATGTGGCACGAAGCGTTTACGGACCTCACTATCGTTCGTGTACACAAGCCACCTAGAAATTAGATGGACTCAATTCGCATCAACGACGAAAGTAAGAAGGATTCCGGGGAGTTTGAAGAAGGTGGTCGAGGAACTTCCTCAACCCTGCCTCTCTCTTTCCCGAAGGAGCAACGAGTTTTCCTCGCTGCTCGACGCTAAATCTCGCGCCGCGCGTTGGAATTTTTGCCGGACGAACGTCTCATAAACTCGTCCGGATACCCGAGAAGCTTCTTTAACTTCTTAACTGCCAGGTCTCGCCGTAGCTTACCCGACCGATGTCGACTGTGACGTTCGCGAGAAACGGAAAACCGCGTTGCCGTTGCAGAAGCACCGCAAACGAGCCGAAGAGTAGCATATACGATTTCACGTAGAATAGACTCGGCACCAGCGAGTAATAACCCGTAATAATCGCGTTTTCGAACTAATCGGACAAATGAATTGCGTTAAACGCCGCTTGCCCGAGAGAGCGTTTTGAATGTTTTGATGCGCTTCTAACGCGGTTCTGGTGTCGCGGCTTCACGCCACGAATCTGGATGGATTCTGCCCGGTAAAAATAAGAGAACGACTCTGTGATTAATGTTCCGTCGCAACTCACAGGTAACATTCCATCTGGAATTTTGCGATTTTTTCGTTACCCGCGAACACAAAGGAACGCGAAATTAATTTTTGTAACCGGGTCGCGCGCTGCAGTTCGGCGTCCTCCCTTTCGCTCGCGGCCAGCGATCTCGGCTTTAAACCCCCAACGCGGGTCGATTCGTCGTAATTTCTGCGCGCAATATCTATTCGCAAAACGTATCTCGCTTCGCAAAACGGAACCCCGCTGTCGCAGGAATTGTGTACGTGCCGTATAAGTTTATCCGCCGTGGCGTCTCCACCATAACGGCGCCGAGAGTCTCGTCGCGCCGTTACTTTTCATCCCTTATCCCTTCCTCCTTTTTTCACCCCTCCCCGCTGATGGCGGGACGCGTACGCCATTCTGCTTCGAAGCTCACGCTCGCTCTCGTTTCTCCCGCGATAATAGAAGTAGATTCAATTGTACGTATAATACAATAATAGGGGCTGCTTGTTCGTCGTCGGCGTACTCCTCATTTGAGTTTCGGTCCCTTCTCTGCATTTGGAAATGCCATTACGCTGTAAGTTGCTCGTCGAAAATTAGTTGAGTTATTTTTATAGTTGGTGTGTGATGAGCCTCTCGACCGAGTGGTAGGATTATTGTTTATAATTAACCTTCCTCTGACGAATGAGGATTCAGTCTTTGACACTGTTCCTAAGAGTTCACACTCATCAGCACGATGCTCATCACCA
>NJRL01000102.1:266594-277682 GCA_003063815.1 Aphaenogaster rudis
GTGACAACCACAGGACGTGGCTGTACCAAATATTACTATTATTGTGGTTGTGGCAACCTTATCGTTTTTTCCGTGAAACAAAAGAAATTTCATCAATTTAAGCCAATTTTAGTTCACACTCATACTTCCTTTTCATCGAAAAAACTACCTTTGACAGACAGCACTTTTTTGAATTTAGGGGCCTATTCTGCAAAACTTGTGTCCACGATGCTAGAAATCAATCCGAGATCTCGGACGGAGAGAGAATTGACCAATCGCATTGATCAATTGGCCGAATTGTTCAAATGCGATTGATCAATTCTTTTTTCGTCCGAGATCTCGGACGATTTCCAGGATCGTGGACACAAGGCTTATAACTCTTAACGACAAGTATCGTTATCGTTATATTATCATTGCGCAGGTATAATATATGGTAAAAAAGCTGCGCAACGACAATATAACGATGACGACACTGTCGTTAAAGGTTACAGAATTGGCTCTTTAGTTATAGACCTTGTCCGGAAACGGTAGTGTATATGTATATTATAATATTATATCTATGGTATGTGGGCAAACAATTATAAGTCAAAGTTCAATAATTCGATATAGGTCAAATTATACTAATATGCCCACCAAAAACATAGTCTTTTTGTGTACTGCATAGGATAATTCTAATATAATAGTAATTTAACAAAAACGTTATACTATTTAAATTATTAAATAGAATTCATAAAAATATCTGCAGTTATGACTTTGACCATTTTCGCAAAATTCTGACTTATATTCGCTTGCCCACACATCATAGATGTATGTATATAATATGTACCTACTCAAAGAAATTTTATTCTGCTGCTGTGCCCCTTTGACGCCGTTATCCATCTCTCCTTATCTTCATTTTACGCGCGAAATGTTTCGAGACAATTGAAATAAAAAAGGAGTTTCGCAACGGAAGCATGAAAGTCCACAATCGCGATATCGCCGGATGATTTGACAGAGCAGACTTCTACTACCTTTATATCTCTTCTACTACCTTTTTCTCCAAGACAATTTTCAGTCTCTCTTTTCAGAGTGTCCTCTGTAAACAAATTTTAGTCTCGTCGTTCACGATTATTATTTCATCATCTAAATTTTTCGTTCGTTATTGCGCGAAAGGGATGTCCAATTGTAACTGTTCGCGAAACTGGGAGGAATATGTGCGAGATACACAAACAGGCGTTATGACTGATTCATGAAAATATGCATGAAACACAAATAGCATCACGTCTTCGCCTCTCCATCCAGATAATTGGACAAAGCAAACACTATTTTTACACATCTGAATATTTTGGTGTATTATTGTTTCATCCAACGATTTCGAGACCAGTATTTTTTTAAATAAAAAACATTCACAGCTGTAACCACTTCGAAATCTATAGGAATGTGCGCGGAGTAAAAATAGCGCGAATTTTACGAATACCTTGTCTTCCCAACTTTAATCGCGAAATCCGATAAAAATGACATCCTGCAGAAAAATCGCCAAGAATTTCAACAAGTAATCATTCGTCTAAACTATTCAGTTTTATCGTTCCAAAATACCTGCGAGCGTATGAGATAAATAACGCGAGTGCTACGAATACCTGTCAACTTCAATCACATCGAATTCAATAAAGATCAAATCCCGCGGGAAGATTGGGAGATTTTTCGACGTGCCTTGTCGATTGCGTGCTTCAAAACGTATTCTCACGTCGCGTAACCATAGAGACCTCTCGGTTATTCCTTACATATGAATAAGCTTGCCTTCAGCCGCGAGAATGTCCGAAAAAGCTCAAGCTTTTCCTTTCTCTCTCTCTCTCTCTCGCTCTCTCGCTCTCTCTCTCTCGCTCTCTCTCAATGTTCGTATCTTTTTCTATCTCTTGTGACGCGCCCGCAGGATGTACGCGCGAATCACTGCCGCATCTATACCGTGCACAAACCCGCCCGCTGTCGAGCCATGGCTTCGATACATTGGAGCTTTTTCATCTGGCTCGTAGTCGCGCGAAATGTATGCGAAATGTACGTACGCGCCGGTGAAAATACGGTCGAAAGAGGAATCAGGCGAAATACAGAGCGGTATTCGACGAGACCGACGTGGGAAGCGAGGCATTGTATCCTACTTTTCGATAAAGGGGTGATTGTTGTCGATAAGGGAAGCGAGGGTGAAACGCGTATATGGGTCAAGTGTTCCGCTTCCGTTAAATTTGACTGTTGTACACAGCCAATACTTCTGTGTCCGGTCTCTCAAATTAGCATTTGTTAAAATTAATTAAAATTAAGGAAGATAATGCTTGTACCGTATATTCCGCATTCCTACCCTCGTTTGTTTGACGTGTCTCACGACAGCCCTTGCGCCGGCAAACTCGCAACAAAATGCTCATCTGCGGAACTCAACTACTTGTTTAAAATGCCACTTGTGTAAAATGGGAATTGCAACTTGACAAACATAATTCATCCCTCCGCGCTGCCTCCATTGTTTCGTTACACAAGTCCGTTTGTGTGTCGCTCGGTAAGTTTCGCCCGCTTTTAAGCGCGTCCTTTTCCTGCTCAAACGACGCGATGGGGGTCCCGCTATTTTCACCGAACGGACTTTTCGCCATGATTATCGATCGGCTACCTAGGTCATGTGGCGAGGGATTGCACTCGCCGGGAAGACTTCGTTGCACGACTGCAACACGTGCGTTGCGTACGGCATGCGCAGTGTATAAAGGTCTATTCACACATACCACTGACCAGTACAACAATGTAATATAGTATTGTGACCACGTTGTTATGATATTTGCGTTTTGTTGATTGTCGCTCAAGTATACAATCAATTCGATTAATGCGGGTGCATCGAGTTAAAAAAAATTATGTAAAGAGTTACAGAAGAGTACCGTGATGAAATTTGATAACAAACAATTTGATACAAAAAGGCATGAATAACCTGCAATTCTAGACGATTATATGACATCGAATAATACGCTGTAAAATATTATTAATTGGAGGCTTCGAACGTGTAATTGATTACAAATGCGCTCAATTGTTACACGACACAACGATGATATCATTATATTGAAATCAGATACGAAGAGCTCAATGCAGACAATTTGCGATCTTCAATGGCATTGTTGCATTTGATGCGATTCTGAATGATCGTGTTACCCTAATTAACGTTCAATTTATGATTTACGATGTTACGTAGACCATTGATAAAATAGATACGTATCCATGTAAGATATATAGGTATTAAATTTCTAAAAATAATAGCTCTGCCGCATATTTTATCGAATACTGCTGAGATAAGGGTCGGAAGGGCTCGAGCGAAAATCGACAGAGAGAAACGAGAAAGGGACGATTTGTCGTTGCCTCAAAAAGGGTTCTATTCTGTTTCAATTATACTCGTGGGATGCTGTGAAAGGAAATGATGTATTGATGTATATGGTACACCACGACCGACAAGACGCCGTCTATCGATCTAAACCGTGTAAACCTCGTGTACACTTATCGCTACATGTAGAATAGCAGGCTCGAAGAACGTGTTGTAATAATTAACTTACAGCTCACTGAGTTTACAATTCACATCGGTAGATAAATTTCAAATTTTCCGATTGCACAGATACGATCATATTGTTTTAATCTCAATATATTTCAGGATTGTCAACAACAATAGCGTAAGAAATTACAATTTCTGCAATCTGGTTTTTTATGAATGCAATTTGTTAAAATTTTGTGTTATTAAATAAATTCTTGATAATATAATTTTTACGAGTTACTATTTAAAATAACAATCGTTTTCTGCATTACATAAATTATTTACTTTGAAAGTAGTAATAATGATGCCGACAATTTTAAAAATCTTTGTTTTACAGTTTCTAAAACGAAAAGTTTATAACCGCATCTTGTCGTTGTCTCATTGAAATTCATACTATTTCTCCTACCGCGTATATCACTTTCGAAAGAAGCATCTCATGTAGTACTGGTTAGCCGACCTGTAAGCTGCGAGATAACTTTTAGTCCTGCGATCAATATTCAGCTGGGGAGCTTGACAAAGCAACAGGATGCATCCGCCGGGAAGTTAACATAAATTCTCAAACTAATATCCTGTCTTACACCATTAAGCCCGGCATGCTTATAAATTAGCTTCGGCGCACGTTCATTTCGCTTTCCCATAAATTTTGATATCGGCTGGTTTCCGAGCAGCCGACTATCTCCCGGCAGTCATCCCCGCGAGTCACTCAGTACTCACTCAGACTTCACAAGGCGAGCATAAAGTTCGCCGATAAATTTCTTCGGCGGCGGTAAGCCGCGGACTGCGGTTGCGGAAAAGGCTGAGGACGGAAGAGAAGAAGACAGCGGCGGCGGAAAGAGAAAGGACGAGGGAAAGGACGAGCGGAAGCAGCTTTATCGACTAGACCCGGCCTATATTGGGACCTTGCCTGGTACCTGCAGGAGTCGTTCGCCATGTTTGTCGCTCTTGTACGTGCTTCACGGCGACAGTACGCTTACAACGCTTCTCACCAACTTTCGGGAATTAAAAACGAAAAGAGAGAGAGAGAGAGAAAAGAAGAATGAAATGGCGTGACAGCGTTCCGCATGCAAACTGCCGGAAGAGAGCAACTGGGGAAGCGACGCGTTTTCATGGAGCTCATACTCGGGAGGATCCTCTTACGTTCTTCCAATATGAAGCACAACGAGACGAGCAAGCACTTCGCGTCGGTTTACGCGAGGAGCTTTCATTCGAGATGCAAAAATATTTGCGAGTTCTTGTGAAGGGGCCTTTCATGCACGTCTAGCCGTCGCTCCTTTTTCCCTCTCGCTCATCCCTCCCTCCAGCCACAAGTACTGCCACTGGTTTTCTATCGCTGAATTTTTATTCTCGCCTATTCTCTCTGTCCCCTGCCAACCCAACCGCGATGAACTCAGTCACAATTAAGTATGTACATTCGTTCATATATACATCGTCCGAAAAAAGGCGATCCAAGTAAAAATTAAACATATAAGTCCGATATGTTTCACTTGTTCGTGAAAAATGTACGTTGCTACCAAGATAAATAAGCTTCCAATTAATTTGGCTGCAGGTCTTTCTTCTTGGAATATGTACTTTATTGTTTATACATTCGTGTAAAACAAGATACGTGGGACTCGAGACTCGGATAGGTTTACTCCGTGTTCATTCAAACGATTGCTTCATGAGCACGGTCGAGGTCTCTGCATTCACACGTAACCTCCACATGCTAATTTTATCCTGACCTTCCCGCGGATGCTGCGATTTCTATCTGACAAGGTCATCCATGAAAAAAAGATCCGTTTATATAGCCGACTATTATATATTGCCGTTTCCCTCGTTCGCCTATTAGCAATTTATCGACGTCCAATTATTCGCGACGCTCCTTCGCATCTATTTCCGTGGGATATCGATTTCGATGCTTTCGACATGAATTTCTGGGTCAAGTGACACGGTGAACTTAAAGGATCGCGAGAGCGTACGTTACGAAGCTGTCGCGCAGGGGAGTAAATTTTCTCCGATACTGAAAGTACCGGAGATACGACTGTGGCTGGGACCGTACCGTGGAATGACGTTTAATAATGTAATCGCATAAACGGCGTTTTAATAATGTAATCGCTGCCGTGGATTTGAAGCGTATTTAATCCAGGCGCGTGCATAGACCAGTGGACCGCATTAAACTCTCATTTTCAGACTGTCGAGCGGCTGTCGTATGCATTTTTAATTGTCTGCTTTACTTTGTCCCTCTCGTCACGTTCAACGTTATATATATATATATATATATATATATATATTCGAGCATACTCTAATTTCATTATGACGCGCGATGCGCGGTAGTGTCGTATTACGGCAAATATGTATCTGCAACATGAATGCTGCAATAAGCGTGCAAGGAGTAGCGGAAGCTTTTTCTACATCGCTTTCCGCTGGAGTGTCCCAAGCAAACCAGAATTCGACTTTGATATGTTTGCCTCCGGTTTGCAGTCGCCGTTTGAAAATATCTCGTACGATTATCTGTCGCGCGTCGTAACGCTTTAATTCCCCATCGTTAAACTTTTGGACAATACAATGTTGGAAGTTCAAATGTTAAGAATACAAATTCCATCAAGATGTGTTAGAACACTTCTATTCTAATAATGTACTTAAAGAAGGCTACACAGAAAGAAACTGCTGAAGTATTTAAAAATTTGACCAGACATAGATCTGAAAATAATTTTATTAGACCATCAAAAGTAATTATGTAGGACGCTTAAAGTTTTGATATTCTAGCAATTATTTTGGGCGTCCTGCATAATTATTTTAATATTCCAACAAAATTATTTTCAAATCTGTATCTGGTTAAATTTTTAGACACTTTAGCAAAACCATTCTTTCCGTAAATGGGAGTACAGCACGGTAAGAAATGCGCAAGTTAGTTAAGAAATATAAAAATAATATAAACGTCGCGATTCGCGATATATTAATTAAAATTAAAAATTGGCCAGTTGAGTCGAAACAAATCTTTTCTGTGGTAAAAATCATTTAGGTAGTTAAAAAAGCTACATGACCTTACAATTAACTCGTTAATTGAACGTTTCGGCTCCTTCTATTCTATTTATTTATTTTCACCCGATATACGCGAGAAGATAATGTCGCGAGATTAGAAGAGTTTTCATTTCTTTTAATTCTTCTATTATCCGCTGCCGCGGAGTGGTCTGAAATTTCTGGGACGTCCCGACGTAAACGGTAACTGCCGGAGTGTACGAAGTGATAATCGACGGTGCCAGCGTTTCCGCTAAGAAGCATTCCTAGCCCGGGGAAAGATCGGCGCGGTTGATACCATCGCGTGGCGTAGAGACGTATGGCCGCATTCGCCGCGCGCCACCGCGAATAAACGAGTGTACACGCCGCGCTACATCAAAGGGTTAGATCGTGGCGCATCGCACCGCATCGCGGCGACCCAATTTCGGTCGCCGCGTGCGCGCGAACGTTAAAGTAAACGTACGATACATTTTGAGTACAACCCCGCGCGAGAGATGCAGCGGTCGTTCGTATCCCCGACGACCGGCTTCCACCTTGGCTTCCACCGGTAGCAGCGGCCGCCTAATTCCATCGGATGTCGAATGTCGCGTGTCGCACCGAGCTTCTGCAGCGATCCGTCGCGCGAGACTAGCCACCAGATTTTGCATTTTGTAGCAGGATTAGAGTTAATTCTCTTGGAACATCTACATATAGTTGCACAATTAATGTCGCAATGCTTGCGATTCAACTTGGGCAACGTTTGCGATGTGCTGTTATTTTCATTTCGCTGTTATATGATCGTACAATTACATTATTGAATAATTATTATTATAGATTATATATTATATACTAGCTTTTTCGCCCGCGCTTCGCGCAGACTAATATTTACCCGGAAAAAAATGGAGGAAAAATGAACCTTTTTCTGAAAACTTTATATGGGGGCCCCTTGACCCCGGGCTCCGACCCCTTCCAAAAACCGTCTACGGTCTAAGTTAGAGTATTACGAGAAAGTATACCGGTGGTTCTACATTGAAAACTATAGATTTGCATAGCGGACAAACATACATACGTACATACAAACATACATATATACATTCATTTTTATATATATAGATAGATTATTATTATTAGGTATTATTAGATTAGTATTATTAGAGTACTATTCTGACTTATGTTCAAAATTCCACCAATGTAGATTAACTTTAATCTCGGTTTAACTTACTTTTTATCTCTTTCTAATTCTTGTAACTAGAAAAAGATAAAGAGTAAGTTAAACCGAGATTAAAGTTAATCTACATTGGTGGAAATGGACGTTAATTGTACTTTTTTGAAACGCTCAGCGTGAAAATGTTATAAAGAACCGGGATATATTCCAGGGATATATTCCAGACGCAACAGATTTGTTCGCACGCGAGCATCGTGATTTTACAGCGTGTCTCGTATAGAACTCGTTTCGCATTTTATTTCGGTCTTATAGCGCCATTTGGAGGATTATCATGATCGCTAAAACAACAGGAAGAAAGAGGTCAATAGCACCGCTTGTTACGAAGACGCGGACTTTCGAGCACGGTTGCGGAAGAACACAGCAGTTTGGCGATCCCGGAGATGGAAACAGCTCTATTAGGGCGCACGAGTGCGGTTTAGTACGTTGGTTTTTAATTACGTCGTGAGCTCAGAAATTATACGGCGCGGTATCTCCTTTGCTCTTTTTCTCTCTTTCTCTCTCTCTCTCTCTCTCTTTCGCTCTGGGCCATTAGAGCAGTAATTTTGTGCCAATTAAGGACAGTCATTAAAATCTGCGCGTGCAGTCGCAGACTGCGAGCGGATCGGAAGACGCGAGCCACGCAATGGAGTATCTGGAATTTCATTTGGATGCTATTCCGCTCACCATTCCGGATGAATGCGACGTTAATAGCATTAATCATCCCGTCGTCGACGCGGCGCAACGCGTTTCCCGTTACAGTCGATTATCTTATCGCCGTCTAAACGCGATTGGATTCTAATGCCGGGTAAGATCAGCGCCGGGGTCCGGCATTCAGCGGGATGAATTGGAAACGGACGGGCAAACCGGTCAATCGAATCTGCGGTCTCGGCAAGCCGATACGTTGCCGTCGCTTTCGGCTTTTTGGCCAAAACGAATCGACAATTTTCAGAGTCGGCCACGCGGCCCCGTTCGTCGGATTGACCAATCTCGCAATTAGGGTGCGGGGAAAACAGTTTCGGTGGTTTAGAAAAAAATAGAAATCTAAAAAAAGAAATCGATTATTCATTATAATGACCATTTCGAACGTAATTCGATCGATTATTCGAAATTATTGGAAGATTCATCAGCACACTGAAAAAAAAATTCTTGGTAAACTTGTGAGATGCATTTAGTAATACTTTTTTTGTAGTATTTGATTATTATTACCGATTATAATAATAGTAACAAAACATTTTGTATATATATAATAATTATAAACATTTGTAAGAATTATAAAAGAGCAAATTTTGTTTAGTCGAGCCAACTAAATTATGTAATACTTATTATACGTTTAGTTGAAACAATTTCACCAAGGTGCTTGGTAACATTAACCAAGCCTGGATTTTTATAACCAAGTCTTTCTTTCAGTGCAGTGCGGCGTCTTGCTCGGGAAAGTCGCGAGCAAATCGATATCCGTGATAAAAAAATCAATTGTTTCTCGCGACTTTTTTTCGGAAGTCATAACGATATCGGGCACATTCGATATCGAACTACTACATTTAGCGCGATGAAATTATAATTCACTCATTATATCTCGACGGCGGTTGGGACGGGAAGGTTCAATTATCGACGATCGGGAACGAGATACTCCTGCGTCGCGCCGAGCGCTCGATGACATCAATTTATAACGGTTCTCACAATTTCGGGAGATTAAATCGAATCAAGTCGACTGATAAAAGGATTCGGGGGCTTTAATATCGGGCGACACGCGCCGGGAATGGAAATGAAAATTCGACGTCGCAAATACCTCCCGGTGATCGAGGCGCACGCGTGCGCATCCGTTCACGCGCGTGCATCTCGTCACGTGCAGAGTCCGGCGACGACGACGATGGACCGGAGCTGTACGGATCGGTCATACGTGCTCGCCGCTCCCGAGGAATAAAACCGCCCGGGACGATAAATCGATCTCTCCGAGGTGACTTTCCGAACGAACGACCACGCGTCACGTCGCGCAACCACATTGCACCTACCGACGTGCAGCTTGGGTAATAAAAAGCGATGGCGCGTTATGCCTTTGCGACTGCAAGGGCATCCCGTATAGTGTGTTGACCCTTTCTTCCCTGTAGAGTAACGAATGCCATTGAAGCTCGACGGTTGCCGCAACGGAACGTGACGTTTCAGTACGCAGAAATGAAGAGAAGAGACAATATATACACCAAACAATCGCACTAATTTTTAAATAAGAGTACACAGAAAAAAAATGCTGTTGCTTCAATTAAAGTGTACGTCACGGGCTGCCACAAACATAAATAGTTTATTCAATTGTATTATGATTGGACCAAATATCTAGATTATTTTTTTAATAATCTAAATATTTCGTCCAATCATAATACAATTGAATGAACTATTTATGTTTGTGGCAGCCCGTGACGTAGACTTTAATTGAAGTAACAGCATTTTTTTCTCAGTGTACATATAAAAAAATATAATTCTCTCGTAAAAGGGCGATACCGTATAAGATAATAAAGAAAATGAGAAGATAAAACGACATAAAACTCGAGTATAATGAAGCTATTGAAATGTTCCATTGTTTAAATTTTATGACGTACTCGAAAAGGTTTTGTCGTCAATTTAAATCATTTTACCGTTTAGTTTAACCGGGTTCACAACCGCGAATGTCCACCGGTTTTGTAAAGGAACAATACATGTTTCGCATATAGCATTACATTATTCCAATATGCGGTTACGGCTGGGTAAAATGTCGGTTCTCCGGCGCGGAAACTCGTCGAAATGAAACTTTCATTTCAGAACCTTTTTTTGAACGCCGCGATATCGACCGGTCTTTCCGTTTGCATGGCCAATAAATTTTCAATGCTCCCGCACCGAAAAACACCGGGACGTAGTTTCGTCGTTCGTATTGTCTGAGAATCGAGGTCGGAATTCGTCTGTGAGTCGCGGGAGTGGAAAGTGACGATCGCTCGATATCCTTCGACAGGCGCTGAGACGATTATTTTTGAAGTAGCGAAAGTCGGGGAGGAAATGTAGCGCGAAATATATTACGAAAAAGCATACAGCGAAAAGATGACAAGTAAGATATTTACGATGAAGTGTCAGACCTGGTGAATGACGTAAAAGTGGATTTGTCTATCCCGAAGAATGGAATGTAAATGTAATAATATATTATGAATAATATTATAAAATGTTATTATAGAATAATATAAATCCACTCTGAAAAAAAACATGTAAAAGGTTTTATTATTGACGCTTTTCCGCGATGCTGATTGGTTTTCTCCTTGTGCTTACTTCGTGAGCAGCTATCGTCGCGGAAATCGCATAATTTTACAGTTAACATATCTACAGGGGCGCCCATGAGAGGGAAGCAAGGAGGGGCATATGCCCCCTCCTGGATTTTAATTTTTTCAATTTA
>NJRL01000102.1:284280-316349 GCA_003063815.1 Aphaenogaster rudis
TGGCCGAATTGTCAAATGCGATTGGTCAAAATCATAAACCACAAATTAACCAAATAATGAAAAAACCGGGCCTTATACGTATAAGTTGTTAATTGTTATCGTGAATAAGATTACAAGTTGTATGAAAATAATTTCCTTAATATTTTCTTCGGAATATATTGTTATCGGTCAAGTATTGAAGATGTATGTAAGTAATTTTATTCATGTCACACGACAGCTCGTACGAAGCTAGTACGAAGTAGACAGAATAGCAAATACGAAATATATTAATGGCTTTTGCGAACGCTTGGATTATTGTCAAACCGTAGAAGGACGGCAATTTAGAAATAAATAAGAATAAATGGCGCGCGCGTAGCGTGTGTAGTAATATTAACCCTTCGAGGCCACACTGGGTGGCGGTCACCCAGACAAAAATTCAGCCCTGATATTTTTAAGATAGGCTTTATAATCAGTGTCCCTTCACCTAGAATCCCTAGTTTGAGTCCCTCTTACGAAGATCCGTGCAATAAAAAGGCCTTTATTGAGCCATGTCAGTTATGTATGATAAACATTTGAAAATTATTATGGGTGTGACGTATTTTTTCCCTTCAAATAACACCATTTTTACATAATTTCCTAAATGAGCGCTACTTAATATCGACTTAAAAAATAATATCGCTACTTGAAAAAAAATACGAATTTTTAAATTGAAAAAGTCATTTTTTCAATTTTTTTCCTTTTCAATTTTTTATAAAAAATTGGGAGCACATTTCAGGTTCTACACCATACATATTTTTGAACAACACTTAGATGTTTCAATACTTAAGATGTTCCATGAGTTTTTACAACTTTATTAGTGCATATTAACTGGAATTATGAGACTTTGAATCCGTCTGGGTGGCGATCACCCAGTGTGGCCGGAGCGTATTAAAAAAAGAGGTGTAGCCTCAGAGGGTTAAAGTTATAAAAGTAATAAATAATAAGTTGTATTCCTCATGACAAATATCTTAAAGCTATCTTTTTTTCTGTTACAGGCTCGACCAGCCGGTGACCAGCTCTACGCCCGGGATGGACAACAAAAAGGTAAGACTCGATATTTACCACACTGAAAAAAAAATTCTTGGTAAACTTGTGAGATGCATTTAGTAATACTTTTTTTGAAGTATTTGATTATTATTACCGATTATAATAAAAATAACGAAATATTTATAATAATGTAATAATTATAAACATTTGTAATAATTATAAAAGAGTAAATTTTGTTTAGTTGAGCCAATAATAAGTGTTACATAATTTAATTGGCTCAACTAAACAAAATTTACTCTTTTATAATTATTACAAATGTTTATAATTATTACATTATTATAAATATTTCGTTATTTTTATTATAATCGGTAATAATAATCAAATACTTCAAAAAAAGTATTACTAAATGCATCTCACAAGTTTATCAAGAATTTTTTTTTCAGTGCAGTAATCGTCGTGCAACAATTTTCAGATATGCGGCAATTTCCCCGAAACTGTATTTGCGTTTCTTCTCGAGACACCTGTCACGGCTAGAATTTACGTTCATGAAGAGGGGACGGTAAAATTACGACAAAATCGCGTCGCAGGGAATTAGCGTGGCATCGCTATAAATAACGGTCGTTGCCGCGATCGATTATTACCTACTGTTCGGAACCGCAATGTTTAATGAGTTGCACGCCGGCCGCGGGGACCTTTGTGCGAGCGGGAACGGCAGAGGTTTAGCGCGAAAACCATCCGCGCTGCTCTCCCAATTAGAGGCATCGCTCGAATTAGCGTCGTGTGACTCGGCGATTATCTCGTTGCGGATAATGGCGAGCGATACGAATCGGCCGTGATTTAATTCGACGCCGCCGTGGGAAGAGGAGAGAAAGAGAGGGAGCGGGAAGGGAGAGAGCGAAAGTTTGCCGCGGGAGTTCGGCCGCTTTTCCCGTCCCGCGGAAACGAAGTTTTCCTCGGGATCGGCGAACCCGGGAGTCTCTTTTTTGGTCGAGCTAGCCCGCGCTCGCTCGGTCCTATCGTCGGGGAACTGCGCGCGAGCAGCTCCTGTAATTTAACGGATTACCCGGGTGACTCCTCTTCCGTGTCCGGCTTTTTCGCGACGCGACGAGAGCTCGTATAGGAGAAATTTCACGGACGAGACGAGAGCGTGCGCTAATGCTCTTCCTCGGCAACTCCTGCGTAACGTGTTCGGCTGAGAGAGAGAATCGCACGTTCTCGGGGTGAGATCAATCACGAGGGACCTTCCTCTTGCATCGACTCGCGTCGTATGCATTGTGTTATTTGATGTATCCTCCGGGAGAGCAAATGCCCCGGTGTAGTTCTTACCATTCGCGATTTAGGGGCACTCTCTATCTATGGGCTATATATATATACGCGTCGTCTTCCTGCGAGCGCGTCTCTCAAAGAGACGTCCGCGGCACTTTGTATTCCTGAAAAATACAGCTCGTGTTATCGGCGTTTCTGAGAGCGCTAGAAAACTACGGACGTTCGTACCGAGGAAACGGGGCATTTCCCGGAACCTCTCCTCTTATGCCCTTAGATAAAACGTATCTACGAGTTTCTTGTTGACGGAAGTCCTTCTAAGATAAGAAGTAAGATCTGACAAGTATCGCGTCTGTAAAGCGCGATGTTGTCGGTATATAAGAGGACAGCATTGCGCGTAATACTGTTATTTTTTCGCTGAGATTTTCCGGCGTACATGCAGGGGCTCTTCCGAGATACAGTGCTGGACAAAAGTACTCTGAAAGAAAGGCTTGGTTATAAAAATCTAGGCTTGATTAATGTTACCAAGCGCCTTGGTGAAATTATAGTTTCAACTAAACGTATAATAAGTATTACATAATTTAGTTGGCCCAACTAAACAATATTTGCACTGCAAATCCAAGCGTGTTATTTTTACACGCCTAAACATCTAAAAATGACACATTTGACTGAAGTTCCTTTTACATGTTCCTTGCTGTTTTAAGTTACGTTATTTAACACGTTTAATCGTATTAAATTAAAAATTAATACATTTAATCGTGTTAAATGACGTAATTTAAAACGGCAAGAATGTGTAAGAAGAGCTTTAGCTAAAATAACACGCTTGGATTTGCAGTGTGCTCTTTTATAATTATTACAAATGTTTATAATTATTACAAATGTTTATAATTATTACAAAATGTTTTGTTATTATTATTATATAAACGATAATAATAATCAAATACTTCAAAAGAAAGTACACTAAATGCGTCTCACAAGTTTACCAAGAATTTTTTTTCAGTGTATTGGCACAGCGCGATTAGGTACTATTATAAAACCGCCCATATATATCTCTAAAGAAAATGGCAGTAAAGTGTTAATTTTTATTTTTTGGTTTACATATAATTACGTGTTATAAAAATTAACATAAATTGCAGTTACACAAGAAATTAAAAACGTCTCTCGAGAACGTTTCATCCTTGGACGAAACTATTGGCACAACTGACAAATTATATGTATTCATATTGGTAACAAACATAAAAGAAGTAATTCTAAAAAAGGACTATCAACTAAATACCAGTTGCTTTTTTATATAGCCTTTCTTCATTATTACAGTTAAATGTGCCAATATTTTTGTTCAAAGATAGAATGCTCTTAAAAAAGATCGTTATTTTTCTTTTGTGACTACGTTGATTTACGTCAATTTATATAATGTACTATTAAAAATAAAGCAGAAAATAAAAATTTTTACAAAAATAAACGGTATGCTGCTATATATTTTCCTTGAAAATATTTACTATTTTATAGTAGAAACCGCACCAATGTGCCAATACTTTTGTCCGGCACTGTAAATACTTGTAAACTTGCAAATTTATCATTTATTTATCCACAAATTTTAACAACGCATGAAAGAACACGACGGAAGAATATTAGGAAAATGACATATTGATTTGCTCGGCGTCGTAAACTGCTTTCTCATGACGCTACTTCCCGAACGATGTTAATGCCAACGTCCTATCGTTCGATACAGCAATATCTCGCCCTTACGAGCAATACTTCATGAACGGAACTTGCGAGCGTCGCAAATATGTAAACTATTTTTCGTCGCTGGGCTGCATTCGATGCCGGGACGTCTCGTAAAATTCTGGGGAAAAAGAGAGAGCCAGCTGGGCGCAACCGGGCGAGATAGGGCGAGCGGTAAATTATTCATTTCCACGTCAGGAATGGAGTTTCGAGCGTTCCCACGACCTCCTCTCCAATCTTTTGTACCGAGACCGATACGCTGCCGCTCTTTTGCGCATGTATTTTTAAATCTGATGGGAAGGTGGAGGATGAAGGTGGAAATCGATAGCAGGCTGCATAATACACCGGGTCTATTTCGAGGATTAAATCCGTCCGGACTTTGTAGAGGCACGTGCTCGTCATTGAAAATGTATCACGCTGCCCAACACACGTCTACGAAGTAATTAGTTATTTAGCGGTCGTTTTGTTCATCGAATACCACAGCCCGCGTTTTTCCTTTCTTCCCAACAGGCGTCACGAGAGGAGGAAAATCGACGGATCGGACGAATTTCACGTTCGAATGGCGATCTCGCGCTATCGGTCGTCGGTCTTTTCTCCCTTTTTCGTTTCCATGGCTTTTCATTATCGGATAGACGTTCCGAGTGGCGTGGCGAAATTTTTGTCGGCCAACGGCAATTTTGCGCGATAACGTGGCGCGTCGGCAAGCGGAAAAACGGATTTCGATCAGCCGCATTCGGGAAGGCACCGAATAAAAGGTGTCGAGATCTCGGCCGCGTGCTGATCGTGGCGGGAGAAAGATTCCAAATATCACCGAAGATTTATTACTTCCAGCTTTCTATCTTTATCTCACATCGCATTACGTTGTAAATCTCTCGAACTTAAAAAATATTCGAAATTATTTAATACCTCACTTCAACGTTACATGACACGCGATCGTCTCGTCTCGTCTCGTCTCGTGAATAATAAACAAAATCATATTTTGCTAGCATATTTGAAAGTTGCGTAATAAAATATTCACATCTTTATATGTCAAATTGACTGGATGGGTTTTTCAAATCAGATCTGCTTGTTTTGAATCGTTTAAATATATACTAATGATGAGTGTCCCGAAGTCACAAATCCTGCAATTAATTTCGCTTTAATAAAAATTTGATTAGACATCATCTGCAACTTCATTTACGATCTTCAAATTTTTGCATTAAAAACATCGTTATAATTAAACTTGAAGTGAAAATTTTACAGAAGAGTTCAATCTTGAAATTAACTAAGGAAAAACGAGCGATTAATCTTAACCTTTACTTAATGTATATTTTATCCTCTTCAACCTCAAGATAGAACGGTCTTAATTCAGTTAAATTAAATTTCCCCGACGTTGACGTAACGTCGGTCGTAAGATTTGTAAATGAGTGTCGCGATAAGAAAAGGCGCGTTTTATTTTACAGATTGTCCAGTCGAGCACGCCGCCCGCCGTACCTGTCCAGGTACGTAGCAAGCACGATGGCTCGGGGGTGGCGGCTTCCGTGTCGGGGGTGCGCAGACGGAGCGGCCCTCAAGGGGGTCTGCGTTCGCCCGCCGCGAAAAGGCCCGTCTCTGCCCCCGTTGCGCTGCAGGGGTGGTTGCATAAACAGGGCTCGGAGGGTCTCATGCTGTGGAAGAAACGCTGGTTCGTCCTCTCCGAGTACTGCCTCTTTTATTACAAGGGTGAGTTTGCACGCTGTACTATCGATATATTTTTTTGGCGTACTTCAGCACTATTTTTCTGCTATTTTTGCCCCGAGCGTAATGTTGTCGCATTACGGTACCGGTTTTAATAAGCTTTATTAGTCAGAACAATGTAGCTCGTTTAGCATTCAGTTTAGTATTCAAATCCGGCAGATGTAACATTTATACTCGCTGCGTAATTATCAATCAACATTATGGACTGGAATAATCATTAATAATTACCCCAGAAGCTCCTATTAATCACCAATCTGATGGAAATTATAAAATTAGCTATCAGTATAAATAAGCTCTCTCATTGACCGCATTGTGCATCGAATGAATGAGGTCTTAACGATCATTTCGTATGAAATTGGTATTCCTTAATAACATTTGTCTAACTGAAAAGAACTCAGCTTTTGCATATATATATAATAATGCGTATAATAAAATAATATATAGTTTCCATTTTAAAATAAATATTATACTTCTTTTAGAGCACAAATACTCATCTCGAATGATAAAAAATCATCGAGTTTGAAAATAAAATTGCTATTTCATAAAACTCCGAGACGTTAATGTCTCCATAGTTTACGTTCGGATCGATTCCTATCTGCTCTATTTACGAGCTTTTATTTTGGTGGATTTACAAAGTTTCGCGAAGATATTCTGGCATCCTGCCAAGTTCTACCCCGTTTTACGTCTTGCTGGTCCAGATCGCACAGACGACCAATTTCCGGTCGTCTTGGACGCCGCTGCTCGTCTAATCCGACTCGGTCAGGGACGCTAATTACACTCGGGTTCTTCGATTCGGTACGTGCACGCGCATCGCGGTCGTTGTAGCAGAGATGCGTCTTGCTAAAGCCGGCTCTAGACATGGCCAATAAACGCCAACATAAATAAAAAAAATAAATAAATAAATAAAATATATAGCTAATTATGCATATCATACAGATATCAATTGTACTGCATATTCATACATGGCCCAGCATTGATAGAGATCTGTAAAGTTAGTACCCCGAAATACGAATTTTTATAAAATGTAAATGGCATTCGTTTGTTCACAATTTATCCACATTTGTTCACCCAACATTTTCGTTTGTCCACTCTTCAAAAAAAAGTTATGACCAAATTAAAAAATTGGACAAAATTTGACATCAGCACCCCCATGAACATTTTTCATTAATTGCGAAGCGGGATACGATTGTCCATGATTTGTCCACCCAACATTTTCGTTTGTCCACCCTTAAAAAAAAGTTATGACCAAATTAAAAAATTAGGCAAAATTTGACATCGGCACTCCTATGAACGTTTTTTATTAATTGCGAAGCGGGATACGATTGTCCACGATTTGTCCACGTTTGTCCAACCAAAATTTTCGTTTGTCCACCCCGCAAAACAGAGTTATAAACAAAATAAAAAAACGAGCAATTGTCACTAAGAAGAACTTTGACTGCGTATTCTTTAAATTACATACTGGAATCGTTTGTCCACTCATTATTCTTGTTTGTCCACCCAGTGGAATCAAGTTATTAACAAATAAACATAAAAAATTAGACAATGATTGCCCTAAGCACTTTTGATTGCATTTTCTTCAAATTAAGCACTGGCATCGTTTGTCCACTCATTGTTTTCGTATGTCCATTTCTTATTCTCATTTGTCCACCCAGCGGAATCGAGTTATTAACAAATAAACATAAAAAATTAGACAATGACTGCCCTGAGCACTTCTGATTGCATTTAGCCATGACGTCTGGAGCCGACTTAAAGGTACACTCCGCATCTCGGTGTGTCTTCCGCATCATTCGATGAGAAGAAACTTCTCGCTGGAAGTTCGCGGCGATTCGACGCGTCGTTTACGAACTTTAGTTAAATTAGATTCGATGCATACTGCCCTCTAATTAGCGGCCTGCCGATCCTCTTCGAGTATCCTTGCTCGCAAAAGGAATCAATATTCAACAGATATAGACAACAAAATCTTCTTCCTCTATCGTTCCGACCGCTCGCAAATAGGTTCGTTTAAAATGTCGGAGATCAGTAATTGATCTCCCGCGTTTTAACGTGAAAGAAAAGGATTTATCATTATACAATTATTAATCTCTTAAGCGAATTTTCGATCATCCTGAAATTTTGCCGGAATATAAAGTAGACGTTTATCTTCCCTGTCGCAATCTCTCATCCCTATTGCGATCAACTTGATTCCTTAAAAATTCGGTGCCTTATTGCGGTTTATAATTGCCAAAAAGAACGCAGAATGTGAATTTCTTTAAATCCTACCATTTTGTTATTTTCGTACTTTTAATGGACGTATCGATGCGGAAAGATAGCGGTACACTCATAGAGAGTAAAATGCGATTTGATTTTTTGCTTCAGATAACAATCACGAGCACCGTCAAGAAGCATTCTTTCCGCGTCGTCTCACTCATAGCCTTATATCTTAGATGTTATTATTAGCTTTAATCAAAGAATTCTGGAATGTCGTTGGAATCCAACACAATAAGCACAAAAAATTTCAGTCGTAAAACCATTTTTGTTCTATTTTTAAAAGATAGCTTATTGCTCTAGATGAGCAAATCTCGTTGAATAAAGATAAACGAGGGATTGCATAATCTTTGAAAATATATAAATGTTTTTTTTTAAATAAATAGACTTTCTTGATTGTTACATCTAGACATCTTTAATTGAAATTTGAACTATTAAAAATTTCTCCATTAAATGTGAAATTTTATCTTACACACGTTTAATTGCTTTAATCATGATAGAATTTACGTGCAAACAATTAAATTTTACATTTCTAGTTGTCAAGATAAGAAAGAAGAATCTATTTATGTGGATTAATTAATTGAGATTCCAGCCTGTATAATTGATAAAAGCATTCGTTTATCGTTTGTACGCTATTTTATCGTTAGAGGATCGCTCGCAGCTTGAAATTAATTTACACCGAAATTCCAGCTTGTTTGAAATGTAACGTGCGAGAATTCGGTTCACTCGCCGAGATTTCGTGGTTATACACACAATATACGAGTACACATTGAAAAATCCGCATTTCGCTCGATAAAAATCCAAATAGAATTTCGTGTCTTTTGAGATTAATATCGCCGTACAATCCTGAACCACAGCAAATATGTAAATATTTATTTTTGCAAATGGTTAAAACCATATGAAAGTGCATACCTGCATGCACATTGTACATCAATCATAGAAAATAGACTGCAGAGGGAAATTTTAAAGATAGAGAGGGAGAAGAGGGAGAGATGCAGTTATATCATCAAATGGTGTATTTGAACTAGTCAGGATTGAAAGCAAGATGTCACAAATATTTTTGCGTTTGACCGACTATTCGAACGTGACATCGCATAGCCACAGGTTTTATTCGTTACACGAGATATATGGAGATATATCACAGTCATATATTTGTGACATGTCATTTTTTGCGATCGAAAATTAAGACGCATCGGAATATCGCGACATAACAGTGTGCATGGCAATTTTCGTATTTCAACGTGAAGTCAGATATTATCGCCTGACTTTAGGAATAAGACCAGTCTCGTTATAGCATTTACTGCAACGTAGCAATCTACTAATTTCCAGGTCCGGAGGAGGAGAAACTGCTAGGTTCGATATTGCTACCCTCGTACAGAGTTACCGTCTGCAAACCCGAGGACAAAGTCAACAAGAAGTTCGCCTTCAAGGCCGAACACGCGAACATGAGGACTTACCACTTCGCGGCGGATAGTCGGGAGAGCATGAACCAGTGGGTGAATGCTCTGACTCTGGCGACGCTTTTGCAAGATCCTAGCCCGTAAGTTTCGCGCATGCATTTTTAAGTTGTTCAAAAAGCTCACGGGAAACGCACGGTAATTATGCGATATAATTCGTGTGAAAAATCAAGTAAGGCTTATGATAGAGATTACTGAGTCGTTATTGATCATAAGAAATTAAACAAGTTTAATTATTCCTAATTAGGAAATGCTAATGCGAGTCAGAAAACTCGAGTCTTATGCTTAATAATGCTTTCGACGTTTAATAATTATTGGTTTATAAAGCGAGGAATATCTGCATCTTTTATCGTTCACGCCATTATGCAGCTTGAATAAATGAACGGATGATACGAAGAGCGAAATGCAGTGTGATGTGATTGATAAAGAACTAAGTATTTTTTCATCTTTTATTGTAATAATCGCTCTCGAGCTGTGCCACGTTTTACGCGAACGCTTTAATTCTTCATATGGCGCATCTCTTTGTGGAAATAATGCTCCGTTTTATACTCTCCCTCACCCGTTATTTTCTTCCGTATTCCGTTTTGTATTCGTACAGCTCCGTTTTACGCATCGCGCGCACCTGTATTTTGTTCGCATGGAAATTTCGCTCAATTTTGCCTCTCATTCTTCATACCTGACCCCGTTTTCTACGTACAACGATTTTTCAAAATTCATGAAAATTCTAAAGCTTTTGAATATTATGAAAATTTTCCTATCGCAGATTCCCTCTCTCTGTCTGTCCCGTATATCGAAAATCTCTCGCGAAAATAAAAAGCCCGCTCTTATTCTCACGGTGGACGAAATGTTCATTGTCTCAACTACGCTCGACGTCGCCTCGAAAGATATCATCTTTTAAGACGACATCTCGGCGTTAAGCTCCATCCGGAGATCCGAGCGAAAATCTTGAAATTAACTCGGCGCTGCAATGGGGTGA
Source organism: Aphaenogaster rudis (assembly GCA_003063815.1). Taxonomy (NCBI): domain Eukaryota; kingdom Metazoa; phylum Arthropoda; class Insecta; order Hymenoptera; family Formicidae; genus Aphaenogaster; species Aphaenogaster rudis. Next base: position 294,664 of record NJRL01000102.1, read on the forward strand.
CGATGAACATCCCTTTGATGCGCCACGAAGGAAACTGGGGCGGCCACCGGCATTTATTTGCACGCGAAAGTATCGCGACGTTGGTCGTTGCAGCGCATCTGTCGTTCGCGCGTTATCGCGGTGTAACTAACCAACTCGTTAGCTAGTTTCTCGAGAGTTATTCGACCCGCGAGATACCGCCGGTGGATGAGCCTGGGCCGGCCCGTTGTCCATTAGCACGTCGTCAGCGACACGCCGACGCAGCAGCGGACAACGAACGCTTGTTTCTCGTGAGCTTTGTCCTTGTTCATCTTCTAGTTAAAGCTCTATTTGCATGACCGAAAAATGGTCGAAACATTAGACTTTTAGCGTGCGTGTCAACACCCAAAATAATGTTCAGGATTAATTTTCTCTGCTTTTAGTAACGTGGGGAATTTTCAAAGCTTTTTAAAATTAATCCTTTTCATTTATTTATGCTTCACCTGATAATCCCGATAATCCTATTAATGAGCCATATGAGACTGATACTAAATTTTCAAATTGGATCGATATGATATTTGTTATAATCTTGCGACCTGACTGTTTAATTACTGATTAACCTCAATTTTCAATATCCTGTTAGTTCAGCGGGTGAAAAATTTAGATGTCCAATAATGCGGACTAAAAATAACATCGGATTTCTCAATTTTACGTTTACCAGTGGTGCGGGCGAGGCCGCTGTAGTTATAGAGATAGCGCAGGACGGCGAACGAAGCGCCCGGCCTAGCGTCTCGTCAATCTCGTCGATCCTGAATCAGAGCGCCGACGACAGCGACTCCGGCTTCCATGGCTTTCAGTCGCGCGACGACCCCAGCCATGCCTCCAACAATAACTCCAGCCCGAACAGCGCGAACACTGCCTCCTTCCCGAACCTCAGCGGTAGCAACGGTAACGGCAATTCCGCTAACAACAATCACGCGAGTGACTCGAGTCATCCGATGATGAACGGCTGGGTGCAACAGTCGTCGCAGTACGGTCAGCCCGGTACCTCTCAGCCGCAGCAGCAGCAGCAGCAACAGCAATACGGGCACTTGCTGCCGTCGCAGCAACTGCAGCCGGGCCACTCGCATCAGCATCAGGCGTTGCTTCATCATCATTTGCCGCATCAGAACGCGCTTCCGCATAAGCACGCGGTCCAACAGTCGCCGCAGCAGCAGCAACAGCAGCAACAACCCCAGCAGCTGTCGCATCCCGGCTCGGGCAGCGTTCAGACGATGCAGCCTATGCCTCGGACAAAATTCGGACAGCCAATTTACGCCAACGCACCGCCGAAGCCTAGAAGACTGACGGATGGTTCTAACGAGTACTCGACGCCGTCGCCGGATATGGACTACCGGATGAGCCCGGTCTCGCCGGACGTCACGGTGACGAGCAAGAGTCCGATGTCCGATTACGAGAGGAGCAACACGATCTACGGTACGCGGATGAATCAACCGTCGCAGCAGAGTCTGCGAATCGACAAATCGGGTCTGCATTACGGCTACGGTCAGACCGCCCAACCGACGGAGAGGAGGACCCCGGACACGTATGGTCGCAGCGCGAAGCCGAGGACCAGCAGCAGGGGCAACGGCGACTACGAGGAGGTCTACGGTACTCCGCAACTTTATCAGAGACCCGCGGGACCAGTGGGTTACACAAAGGGCGCGTCGCCCGCGCCCATTCCCATCCCCGTGTACGCGCAACAACAGCATCTGCAGCAACTGCACTCCCCCGTCACGCCGCCGAACAGTGAGTCTTTGTGCACTTTTGCTTTATCTTCTGTTCTTAGGTGATCTTTACAAAGGCGCTCGTAATTAGTACGACCAGAGAGTAAATATGAAAATATTTTACACGGATGTGTGTTTGTAACAATGTCCTTCTGAGCCACAAAGCGGGTTCTCTTATCAAACTCAAGGACGTACGTTTGGAGAATTCTACGGTGAGGGCGATATCACAGTGCATTGTTGCGTAAAGAGAGTACAAGTATTATTGAAAAAATAGAAATATCTTCTTTGATAAGTCTACCGTATCGCCATTGACGGTTTCCAGCATATCATGTGATATTATTTTGAGAGAGAGAAGCACCACAAAAGAATCATTATTTTAAACTCCTCTAAAGTCTGTCGAAAAATTACAAACGGTATTTTTTTAATTAATGCAACCGAATATTAATTCAACAGGGCCGAATTCGACCGTAAAATTTTGCAGTTAAAGATAATTTTAGAAATAGACACCGGTTTTATGTTATCATTATGACAATTATAACGATAACCTTTTCCTAGGTCTTTTTTTCGCAATTCTTACGATAAAATTCAGCATTTTTACTGTACTATACAAATTGCACAATACGTGTTACAAAGAATATCGATTAACATTGTAATCTAGTCAAGAGTACGCAATAATGCAAACAGATTGTGATGTGTCTTCTTTAGTGCCGATGGTAAGACAATCCAGAAATCAGCCGCCGCCACGACCGCATAGCGCGGACTTTCTCGAGTATGAGGCAGCAAGGCGACCCCAGCAACAACCTACGCAATGCGAGAGACCCCCGGATCAGCAAAGACGTCCGCAGAGGCCTAAATCCAGCTTAGATATAGTAAATCCGTCAGACACGACCAATGACGGTTACTTCTATTCCGAAGAAAGGTACGGACGCGTAAATTCCTTAGGTTTTACAAGAAACGTCGAGAAAGAGAAAATAAAAATTCGATCTCTAGAAAAAGTATTCACTCTTTGCTCGCGTCTAGATACGCGGCGCAGATGCGGCAGTCCGCGGTGTACTTGCATCAGACCCCCCAACATTATCAGCAGCAGAGGAATCAGTCCCTTTCGCGCGTCACGATGCAGCCGAAGCTGCCAGGTATTCGCGACAAAACCGATGAAAGTAGAATATCCACATTGCCGGATTCCACTTGCCCCGCTCTAAGACGTACGCAGCGGGATCACGTACATCAGCAGCACACGATGCCCGCTCAGTCGCTGACGCAGAGACATTCCGAGTGAGTCACAGTACATTATCCGAATAACTGATTAAACCTCGTGGAGGACCCGTCTAAAATTCCAATTAAATAATTTCAAAAGATATGAAGACCCGGGGAGGGGAGCAAGGAATGTCAGTTTTATACTTTTTGAGTAAAATGAATTTTAAAGTTTGTTATTTCCCCTATACCCGAATGTTCTACCTTCATTTTTTCACTGATTAATACAGTTTTTAATCCAAGATGTACATTGTAGTATCATTGATGTTTGTAGTATCTCTTAAACGCTATAAAATGACGACCATATCTCATTTTTAATAAAACTGACATTCCTTGTTTTTCTTCCCGGGTCTTCATATATATATTTTTTAAAAAATATGCGCGTTTGTATTTTTTATATATTTTAAAAACGAATACGTTTTTGACATAAATTCATAACAAAATCTAAACGGATAAATAAATAAATTCTAAACGAATAGTTATACAATAACGAATTTTTAAACCATACACCAGTTTTACACCTATATTTTATCGACGCTTTGGAGTAATGTTTCAGAAAATTGTTATAAACTGCTATAATAAAAAATATTAAATGTGTTAAATATACCTTTCAAATTTTCGGACAAATCGGAATAGTATTAATATGAAAATACAGTTAAAATAAAATAATACATACAGTAACGCATCCTTTTATCGGACTATAAATATAATATGTGGTACGATAGATTGGGTTTTGAAAAACGCATGTTACGCGTTGTTTCTATCAGGATAATGGGCGCCGATCCAAAACTCCGAAGATCCTTGCGCGAGAAGAGCTGCGAGGCGAATGGTCGCGAGACGCTGACACTCGGCGAGGACAACACGATCCCTCGCAGAGTACCGCGCGGCGAGTACGACGGGTGGGGAAGAGCAGCGGGTCACGGTACCCACGGGACCCACATCGCTCAGACGTGTCATGCCGGCCACGCAGGTGCCGGCAGACGATGGAGCGAGCAGCAGCAGTTCTGCAGATCGGCGTCGGCGCGTCTGCCAAGGACACGACACCCCGCCGCCCTTGATCCCGACGACGACGACTACGCCGAGAGGTCCTCCGAGCAGGATTCGCGGGATGGTGAACGCAAGATTCAGCAGGTAAGGGAGTCTAATACTTTCTACTTTCGTAGACGCGCGAACTTTCTTCTTTCTTTCAAGAAACTTCATATAATTTCAACGATAATTTCGGACTCTCAGTTTTGAAATAATTAAAGTAAAAGAGGGCTAATGAGAGTCAGTGCGGTTAATAGTGCACAAATTAATATAATTCAAATTAGAATAACATTACATAAGAGAAACCTAACCAATTTCTCTTATGTAATGTTATAATTTGAATTATATTAATTTGTGCACTATTAACCGCACTGACTCTCATTAGCCCTCTTTTACTTTAATTATTTTATATAATTTGTTGCGATGTTAGCATATCGCTATATTTTAGATATGTCAACCCTTCGTCTGTAATCTCTGTAAGATTTCTCTAAAAACCTGTTCTTATTTTATCTTCTAAAGAAACTCAATAGTGAAATCGAATAAATAAATAAATAATGTATTTTATGTTAATATTGAAGGGTTTTATGAGTATATCATTCATCTTTTGAATTAAAGTATGCAAATTAAAGTGTGCAATTAAGTATGCAAAATGTTTTGTTATCTGTGGTGCACAATGTGGGTGTTAAAATTTTGTGACGTAAAAATATATTATCAAATATTTCAAATAAGTATGCAAAATGTTTTGTTATCTCTGTGATGCATAATGTGGGTATTAAAATTTTGTAAAAATATATTATCAAATATTTCTAAGCGAGTTTCTTTGAAATCGCTTTCTGTTTGTGTCCCGGAAAAGCTGGGATGAGTCATAGAGCGATGCGCTTCTTCGAATCAGGTAGGCCATCGGCATGGCTCGTATCAGTTCGTACAAGACAACCGTGTCGGTAACATCGGTGGACAAGCGTGATTCACGATAGCCCTGTTGCACATACCTTACGTCACTCTGACTCTCCCGTGTCTTTGCTTTCACCATCGTTCACTTAGTCGTCGTCGGTCATTGCTATTACGTTACTCATGCCATATTAATAATTTTTAAAATCCTTTTTTTACAAAATTGTTTACATTCTACTATCGAGAATTTTAGTATTGTTTATTGTCTTAAATCGACGTCGATCGGTCAAAATCTATTCTTCTCTCCCGATCATCCTCAGAAAATAGCATAAGGTAATTGGGGGGAAGACGCCAAACATTTTGTATTTAATGTATAAAAGAAATAATATATATATTTCGATTAATTCAAATAAATGTCTGTTACTTAAAGAATACACAGTATTAAAAAACACTATAAAATAAACATAAAGTAGTCGTCAACTTATAAACTTATAAACGAATTCTGAATCATAGTTGCTTGGCATCTTCCCCCCAATTATCTTACATATTTCTATCTAAGATAACTAATGAAAGAGTAGATAACTAATGAAAGGGTTGCATTATAATACGTTTTTTTCAGCGCGAAGAGTCGATGAAGCGGCTGCTAGAATGGAAGCAGCGTATGCTGCAATCTCCGTTGACGCGAAAGCCATCCGGCTCGGCCAATCGGGGCAGGGCGCAAAATGATCTTTCGAGTTACTACAAGCAACAGGCGCTGCTGGATTTGGCAGCGCACGAGGCCGCCGTGGCGGAGGGTCGTCACTCCCGGAGGCGGGAGGACGGGCATCGTTCGCATGTCAGGAGCAAGAGCTCGGACGGCCGTCGGACCGCCGTCAACGTGCCACGCTACAACAGCTATTCCAGCGATGACGAAGGTAGGGCTAGCTCGCCTGAACTTATCATTTAAATGGTAGCTTCGTCGCCCTGCGTAACGAGGGACCCGGTCGAAATGTTGAAGCTCGCGCGGACAATTACCTCTTTTTTTGCGGGGCGTGTGTTGAGCATGTGCATTCTTGCTCGGAACAAGTTCGAGTTGTCGGAAAGTTTATGAGTGTCCTCACGGACAGATTGCACTGTCTTCGAAAAGAAAAAAGAAGACTTTATGAATTTCTATGTCAAATATTTTGATCGCCTCGAGTCCCTCGAAAGCGCGCTGTCTGCGGTGTATTAAGTTAGAAAAGTAGATAGTTGACCTAAGCTAAAAATAATCCGAATTCTAACATGATGGTACTTAATTGCTAACACGGTGAAGAATTCAATGTGCATATTTGCTCGGAAACAAAGGCATTTTTTTCCATGAAAACGCACGTCGGGAATTCCGTATTTTGTGAATGGTATTCGTTACGTGTAATTGAAATGTGTCAAGCGAGTTTCACGTCCATCCTTTTCTTTTTATTGTAAATAGAATTACCAGCATGTTTGTACTTCAATCAGTGACATGTGAAAAAAATATCGTAGTCTAACGAAAATATTTACCCGATTGTGCGAATAAATGCAATTAATGCAAGGCACCTGAATTATTCCTCGCGAATTGCGAACGTTCTAAAATCTAAGTTGCTTTTTCCTTCATTTTTATTTACTAACATAATCGTCGAGGAAACGGTTAACGAAACTATATTAATTCAACGAAATGTGAAGTAACGATGTAACGATGAAACAAGAGGAAATTAAAAATCTGGATATCTGCGAGCGTTTCTCCGCGGGGCTCCTTCTATCTGCTGCTGTTGGGTCTAAGCTGACTGGTGAATGGGAACGATTAACACTCTTAAAACCTACCTGTCTAAGTGACCGAGTATCGATATCCTATGCGACTTAACATCGATCGTAATCAGATTACCGTAGAAGATATGGGTCAGCATGGCATGCCAAAGAATTTCACTAACACTACTTGCCGTAGTTACGCAATTACGATCGCATTTACCTTCCAGCTCGCGTGTCCGCTACCTACGATTAACCGCAAAGTCAGTCAATCGATTATCGAGATCATTGCACGATCAATTACGATCACTTACGATCAAATCGCGCAACGAAAAATTATTTTTAGTATTTTATTTAATATTTACCTTTTGAATTTTATCGATCTCAAAATTTGATCGTAAACCGTTAAGGCCCAGTTCCACAATCTCCAGTTAACTTAACCGGCCGGTATTCCATTGGAATTGACCAATCGCATTTTTTAATTTTGCTTAACGACAAATGCGATTGGTCAATTCCAATGGAATAACCGGTCGGTTAAGTTAACTGGAGATTGTGGAACTGGGCCTAAGACGTAAAGATGATCTACCTTATATAAATATATAAATTCAATTTTAACTGTCAATAATTGAAATAGATCTTTGCTGCTCAGTGCAATGATCATCGATGTCGTTGTCGCGCTTAACGAGTTTGCTTAGAATTATCTAATGGGTGTAGAAACGGGAATGTGTATAAATGGGGCTGTTTCTCTTTCTCATACACACATACAAATACATAAACACGCACACTCGTAAGTAACGGACATACTCGTGTCTTTGTGTTTTGTAACGAACAAATCAGAGCTGGGAGATGTCCGGAGGAAGCGGTCGCGCAGACCCTCGCATGCAGGAAGGAGCCCCCGGCACGCCGGCGACGATCGGTCATCGACGGCGACGTCGGCCGTCCAGGATGTCACGATACCCGGAACCGGCCGCACGAGCGTTAATCAAACTCCGCAGTCGCACACTCTTAATAACCGCAAAGCGAACGCGGGGAGCGCGCTCTCCTCTCTGGGTGGCATACCGCCAGACGCGGGTTACGACGAGGTCAGCTTTCCGCCGATGATGAGAAACGATTACGCGTATGCATCGTCCTCGACGGATAGGCAATCCTCATCCAGAAGATCGGATCCCGAGACCGCCTTCGAGGACCCTGCGACCAGGCACAAGAACTCGAAGAAACCGCTGGGTATTCTGAAGACGTCGACCGCTTACGGCTTCGATCAGCAGAAATATGACGGACCGCAAACCGGCAAGATCGAGAGCAACAGATCCGACAATTTGTGCGGATATCGAACCAACGAGTCCTGGCACGTTCAGAAGAACGTACAGTGGGATTCTAAGGACGATAACGATGAGTGGGACCCCGGCATCGACGAGAGCAAAGTTATAAAAGAATTTTCTTATCAGTATATTAACCCTAAGAAAGTGCCGGTGCCATCGAAAGTGGAAGATGATAACGAGAAGTTCGAGACTATGAATTTGGTGCAATGCAGAATCAGATCTTTCGAGATGAACATGGATGGCGCCAGTCCAGTCAGAGAGGTGTTAACCATGCAGGAACCGTTGAAGGTATCGCCATTGCAGGCAACCGAAGCTCACGTCTCAAAGCTCGATTGCGCGAACAAAACTTCGACCGTCATACGCAGCTTCGCGCTGGGTGATACAAATGCTTCGGAGAACGCTTCTAAGCACAAGAACGTAGAAGAAGGACACGCTAAGCAAGCTTCGACTGACAGCAACAAGTCGGTCAAAGATCTCCTGGCGGACTTTGAACGGAAATCACAACAGGTTAACCGGTCGAAGTGCGAGAAGCGGCAAGAATCGAAGCATCGTGGAGATTACGGTGATAATGAAACGTTACGATATGACATTGGAAGTACTTTGGACCGTCGAGATAGAGACGACGAGAAGGAAAAATTTATTGAGAAAAACGAAGCTATCACGCAACGTTTCGCTTTAGACACTCTCTATACAGGTGCTATACAAATGCAAAATTCCGATGGATCTTTGAAGCAAAACAAAATGACTAGTTCAAAGGATAGTCTGACAGAACAATGCGTGCCATCGACCAATTTGAATGTTATCCCGAGTCCTAATTGTGTCAGAACGAGCATGACTGAATCCTTGTTAACGCACAGCGATCAATTCTCCATTGATAACGATCCCATTAATTCTATTTCAAAGCAGGACGACATTAATAGCGAGGATCATTATCTTCCCATGTCTCCCAGAAAGGCCATACTGGATCCTAACAGCGATGATAGGCCGAATCCTAAGATAATGGAGAGTTTGTTCGCCAATTTAGAGCATGAGGAGAGCTCGTACGTGGAAATGGCACAGAACGGGATGAATCGCTCTCTTCTGGCACCGAACGAGAATAGCAGAAAGCACGATTCCGGCGATTATTCCACGCTGGACACGTCCCATTACGAGTTTGTCTGCGTGTCGGATAACAAGATGGAGCCGGTATATATGGAAGTGAATCAATTGTCCGAGAAGGAGGACGAAGACGGCAGTAAAGCATCGATGAAAAAGAGCAACGCCAGCGAGAATTCACCACATTCCAGGGGCGATCTACCCGACATCTTGACGGCACTCAAGTCCGACAGTTCTGACGCTGATGACGAGTCGTCCAAGGACCTAGATTCCATAGACGCGCCACGACATCCGCGATTCAGTCTGTCCGATACCTTCCGACCGGCTTCTTATTATCTGGGAGCTAGCCGCAACATGATCGCGGAATTACACGACTCGTCTGACAGTGAGCTCGTATCCCCGCCGCCCATACCGACCTCTCCACCGCCGTTGGACGATTTGGACTCGCTGGACATGCAGGAATCCTTGGAGATAAAGAAGGTCTCACCGCAGGTGGCTACAATGAAGGATAGCGCACTGAACCGCGATTCTCCAAAGTCTTGGAATAAACCAGTAGGTCAAGTGGAAACGCACAGGCCACCGTCAAGGTTTTCTGACGCGACCATCAGCTCTACTTTTAGGGATAGTAGGATATCGTTGGAGAGCGCGTCCGGAAGCGATTCGATCGAGCTCAGAAATCCGGAGGAGGAAGCTCGGCATAGGCAGTTGAAGAGGAGACCGGTCAGCGACGACGTTTGCGAGGTTTTAGACAGCCTAGACGAGTTGGAATCGTTGGGAAGTCGCTTCGACGGCGCGAGCATTGACCTCGATCAGTACTTGGAGGAATTACAGGCTAGAGATGCGTTCAACGTGGATCTTTACGCGAAGGATCTGAGCTACAACAGCATCTACGGATTCAACGAGAACATGTTAGTGGTCGATAAACTGCAGAAGACCACGTGTCAAGATCTATCAAGGAAGATGAAATTAATGTCCAGCAATCTCGACCGACCGTTCGATTATTCCAAAAATAAGACTGGCTCGGCGAGCAGCTTGCCGTCCATGAGGGTATCGGATCTGCCGCCGACTCACCAACATTCGCAATCCTTCACCGGTGACGCGCATTACGAGAACGTCGCGAGCTTCTCGCCGCTTCGCGGTTCGCCGGCGGTTCGACCCGACAGCGAGCCGCCGCGCGACAGTATTTACAGGATGCAGAGCACGTCCCAGAGCATTAGTGCGCTGCCAATCTCTCACAGCAGAGATTCCAGTTACTCGAACGCGTCAATCGCCGCATCCATCTCGACGTCCATGGCTTGTCAGAGGCCCGCGAGTGCACAATCCTCGATGCACTCCCCCATTAGCACGTCCATGTCCTCGGTGAACCACGGCAGCACGCTGACGAGTATGTTGCAGAACATCAACGCGTACTCCGAGCAAAGGTTCCCGAATCATTCGAGGTCCGCCAGTCATGACACGTGTGTGCGACATGTGCTGCCGAACCATCGATCGACTTCCAGCCAGGACTCGAGTCATTATCCCGGTCCAATGCCGATGCAAACCGCTAACCTCGTTTTGCAGCAGTCGTATTTGCCAAATGCCGGCGAGCAGCGTGCCCAGAGCGATCAATCGGGAGCACCCTATTACTATTCTGACCTCCAGGCGAGTGTCAACAGCGTGGACATGGAATTGACCAAACCGATGATTGGCCATACGTCGCGATTGCCTCAACTAAACAATCAGAGGGATGATGCGGCGATCGGCTTGAATAAGCGGAATGATATCGGTCGTATAGTGAACCCGATCGCACGGCAAATGCCGCGACAGATTCAAGTAGACGACATAGACGAGGCTAGACGCATCGCCGCGGAATTGAGGCGGACGACCTGCCAACTGCTGGGCGACAATAAGGCCGCTCTCGTGGACAAGAGGAACTTCTACGAGGCCGACACGCTACGCCGAGTGAAGTCCACTGATCCACTGCCGGATGTATCTCTGCCCGAGGCTAGAAACTTATATCCCCACGGTCTTAGAGATAAGTCCGTTAATCCGGGCAACATCGATAACACGGAACCAACGCACGTCACACAAGCGTCTCACCGTCGCTCAAGATCTCTGGAGGGATTACTCGACGACGTCGGCCTGCAAAATTTAGTGGAGCAGCGAAACCGAGCTAACCGAGCAGCGGCAGCGGCGGCGGCGGCGACGACAACGGTAACATCAACGGCTTCGACCAGCCAGGTCGAGGCAACGCCGCAAACCTTGCCGTCATCCGGTCATAGCGCCATGACCGATAGCAGTTTCAATTCTGAGGATCCCTGGGAGCAGGATAGTCTTTGGTGCGAAAGTCTGAGGAGGGTGAGCCTGCGAAACGCCAGATCCTTGGATAATCTAGATAGTCCACCGAGACCTGGAAGATCCGGTGATGCGAAATCACGCGGCAGGATCACCCGGGGAGCAACCTACGTGAACGACAGTGTCGTTTTGCGCAGGGATAACTGCGCGGAGGAAACTTTGTGCGGTGAGCGACCGCGAATCAAACGCAGGACAAACAAGGATCATCATACGCAAGAACGCTCGATCGATGATGACGGCGACATCGATAACGAGAACGACGTCACTTACGAAACTTTGTCGATGGAACTGATCGGCACAGGCGGCTATCCAGTGTGGGATCCACAAAACAAGGCCTACCACAAGCCTACCGCTTCGGACAGGAATCATTTTTTAGAGGACGGCAACCTTCCCCCGGCTCGCTCGATCCCGGACGTCCGAATGTCCGCGACGTCGTTCGAGCTCGACCGAGAGAAGCTCCGCCAATGGGATTTGTTGTCGAGCGCCTGCTTACTCCAGGAGCAGCAGCGCACCTCGATGGCGGACTCGGGGCGAGGGTTGCCGGTCATGGAACAACCTGGAGACGCGCACGATTTACGGCTCGCCGTCGTCGCGGCGGCGACGACAACGACGGACGCGATGACGACGACGGTGACGACGACAACGACAGTGACGACGACGATGACGACGGCGATAACGACAATGGGCACGGCGATCGACAACGAGCAAGTAGACGTTATCGTAAAGCCAGTCGATATCGCAGATGTACGCGACGTCTTGCCGTCGAAGGTGCCGATCAAGAGGCAGGAACCGAGGCAGGAGCTGTGTAAACGGGCTGCAGGTGAGTGGCTCCTCAACAACGCTGGGGTGTACAGGCAGTGACTATACGAGGCCGTGTTCCAAATCGCCTGACTACCACCGACCGACCGGCCGACTCGTCCCACGTGACCACGGATCTAGTGCGATAGGCGTTTAATCCTAAATAGTAGAAGCTGTTACGTGAGGGGTGCTTCCACAGATATCCTTTCAGCGCTATAGACTTTGCGATAAGTTTAACGAAAATTTGAAAAAAAATGCATCGTTCCGAAATTTTAATTTCCATAATCGAATATTTCGATAAATAATTCACGTCAGATCGAAGCCAGACGACTGCCAGTTTTTTTTACCTTGCCATCTGTTATTAGATTGAAGACACTCGACACTTTTGGAACATTTTCTATTTTGCAAAAATAGATTTATCTTTACCATCCAAGCAACAAAATGTACGTCTCAGACGTTCCATTCACTCATTAGATTTTTTTAAAAAATAGAAAACTATAATAAGTGCAAAAAAATTAATGAATTAGTTAACTGGTAAGCATTAATTGAAGCTCGCTCTTTAGGATTAAACTCGATGTTTTCGCTACCAAATGTACCTGCGCTTGCGGTGGTCTGCACAGCGATGCAGCCACTTCTTTGTCCTTGTAATTATGGACCAGGCCGTGATCCAGTTCACATTTATTCATCGCGAGTCTCTTTCTTTTTTTTGCCAGACCAGTTGTTGAATCCTAGGATCAGTTTGAATAATGCAGACGTAACTCTGAGCGACGTGGATGAAGTTGTACGATCGATGCGACTTGGAACACGGCCTGGTGCGCGACTGTAAGTGTGAGTGCGTTTGCGAGACGATTAAAAACGCGGCTTGATTCATCTTAATTATTTACTGTGATTATTCGTCACGGTGATTACACGCAAAATCGAATTTTCGCGAAAAATAATAAACGATTAATTTATATAACAATAGCAACAAAATAAGCAAATAGCAGTAAAGTACTGTTGTGCTATTAGAAAACTACGAAGCTGCGATCGTGTGTGTGTGTGTGTGTGTATGAGTGCATGTGATAACACTCTTAGAATATATGTATCACTTAAGATTTATTACATTACCGCCGAAAAGTTGGTGTAATCCAAGACGATTATGTTCTCTATTTAATTCCTTCTTTTGTTCATTTAATATAAGTTGTGCCAGTTAATTGACTCAAACCGTAAGTAAGTAGTGACATTATCGATACGATAAGGGTAACGTTTTCTGCCAAGGGCGCTATAAACGTTTCTAATCCCCTCCGATTAATTCAAATTCTTGCGAAGTGAATTTACGCCATTTACGCAGGATCTCTCGTTCTCACGCGGCGACGTATTTTTTTTATATTTTGTAATCCACGTGAGATCGACGCTGAATTGTGAATTGTTTCGTGAGCCATGTTTTTACAGTGATATCGACAGGACTATCGGTATATAGTTACGCGGTACCATTTAATTCGACCGCCTAGGCAATTTGCCAAAATGTATCGTCGCGGGGCAACGCAGAAATTTGAAATAGCTCTCTCGAAAATGTCTCTCTCGATCAAGTCAAAGATTAATGGAACTAGCTTTACGGAATACAATGTACGTCGTCAGCAAGAACGTTATTAATTATCTCGGAAGTTTATTCAATCAGCTAAGAGATTCATTCGAATTACTTTAAACATTAAGATATGTATATAGCTCGTTATATATAAACTGTACAAAAGGGTATCTGACTGAAAATAAATGAAACAAGAAACGAATCGAGTAGAATATCTCTCAGGTAAGTTGTCACATTTTCAGCACGCTCTGAAAACTTAAATTCGTTTCTAATGGCCGGATGTTATTGAGGAGGAAGGAACAAATTGATGGTGGTTAAGACAGCTCTGACAAATAGGTGGCATTAATATCGCACAGATAAGATTGAGTCGTTCTAGAATAGACATGCATTTTCCTTCGTCACGACCAAAAATGTTCCCCGATGCGCAATTTGATTCCTAAATGTGCAATATTATTATTCTGTGAATAAAATATATAACAGCACCAGCGTGGAACGGTAGTTATATTAACTGTGATAAACGGTTTTTATAATCGCGTGTGTAATTCTTTCGACTCATATAATCTACCATGAACAAACGGATGCACACGGTATGCACAAGATTTATGTAATTTATAATTACATATAATTCATTGCCCGTTATTTCCATGCCCGGCATAAAAATTCGAGCTTAAAGAGGTCGCGATTTCATTATCCCCGATTAAACGTTCGTTCGTCAGCGTGACAATTAATCGGGAACGATTAGTCGCCCTAATTAATTTTCTTCAGAGCGTCTCCGTCAGTTAATTCCTTCTCCGGGGAGGCGACGTTATCCTTACTCGGACGCTAAGGCCGTCAGAGTGACAGCCGGTGCGCTCTCGAGATCGTCCTTACGTTTTCGAGCCGTCATGCTATTCGCGCGTCACGCGCTTTAATAGCGGACGGCTCTAGTTGTAGCTGCAGCTCAGAAACTTCGTTGGCATGCGGACGACTTTGTACCGTCTATCGACGGGTAGAAAGTCCGCTGTCGCACTGTCGCAAACATCGTCCAACATCATTGAACGCAATATCGTAAGTGCGCATCCGCGCGCTACAAGTATATCGTCGTCACCATCGGCGACTTGTCGGTCGAGACTTTGTCTCGGGGTCAATAACACGCGCGTACGCGGCCGCTTCAAGTGGATGGATTCTACGGAACCGCGAGCGATATCTACGCCTGCTTCGTGCCTTCGATCCCTCGCGGGATCGTTAAATATCGACGAGAGAGAACGCGGCGCGGCGGCCGTAGAACGGAGTTTCTCTCCCGCTCTCGGTCCCTCGGCTGCGCCGATCGATTATACCTCGGCGTCGCGTGAGAAATTTTTTGGTCTTTCCTTCCTGATACGTTTCCCCTTTGTGGGACTCCGAAGGAACGCTACGATACTCCATAATTAATGTCTCGCCGGATCCACGCTGGGTGTTCCAGATTTCGTGGAATTAATAAGAACCCAGGCGAAAGAAAGCTTTCGGTCGAAGCCACGAAAGAATTGGTTCCTGGACGGGATAATATCGGGTCCGTATCGGGGCAGCCCGATGAATTGCTACACGTACATTTGACGCTCGTTCAACCGAACGAATGTCCAAGGGAGAAACTCCATCTGGTCGGATATTGCAACTTGTATTTTTAACCTTAGATCGTTTCAAATTTCCCGATGCCAGCCATAGCGTTGCAATGTTTGATTTAAACACACGCTGGTATATATTTCATCGCGAATTGAGATCAATTGGTATAATCTAGGTAAAAGAAAATAATATATTCGTTTTTTCATTATATTTTATATTAACAGATGCAAAGATACACTTTACAGAAAATATTTTCATATGCCAAAATGATGCTAATTTTACTTTCTACTTATACGTCGCGACATTAAAATATGAGCTCGTCACTCTGTTTTGTCGCATCGATAATATGGAATAACATGTTTTTTTATCTCGATTTTATTCTCGCTATGGAGATTCATTCTCATTAATTCTGACACACGGCAATTAGAGAATTTTGCACTTTCGACGACAAGAAACGTACACCAAAATCTAATTCTTTTTATTCTTTCTGAAAGCATAAAAATCGTTGAATATTTGAAGAGTCGAGAATCAATTCTCTATATTGATTCTATAGCTGATACTTCATTCTTGTTAGTCTGGTTAGTTATGCTGGACAAGTTAAAAATGCATTTCCAGTGACAAGGAATGAGCTTTATCAAGATTGGTTTTCTATATCCTGAAATAAAATCTCTAAAATATTTCTAAACTAGAACCGATTTCCTCCTTCGATTTTTGACACTTTAATTTTATATTATGCTCTTTTTTGTTGATTCGTATTTTCGAAAATACAATGAATAGTTTAATTCTGTTAATTACTCCTGAAAGCACTTAAAAACCACTTCGTTCTATTTTATTTACTTTTTTATTTGGTACTTAAGCGTGAGGGTGCTAGCTTGAGATGTGAAACACACCCAGTTTCAGTGAATTCCCGCGATAAACGACTCGAGCACTAAAATCAAGAATAGAATACTAAATTAGCACTTGAATAGCACTTAATCCTGGTGTATAGCTCATTCTCATTTTTCATGTTCGAATTGAGTTAGCTTAACAGAGGTTAAAAATAGTGGAATATTTTTACAATTTGAGTGCCGAAGCTTCAACTGCGCTGCGCCTGTGATTGGCACTTCGGTAATGCGGTTCTACTCATCGGCTGGCTGCCACTGACCTCGGCGAAAAATCAAACTTTCATCGTCCGCGAAAGCCACAACATGTTACGAAGACTCATTTATCACATTCCGAGCTACGAAAAATGAACGTTATTTCGCGAAACGGCAATCGATCTACGTGAAAATACAGCTGCGAGTTCTCTCGAATTCATAGCGGACGCTTGTTACACATACAATATGGCCGTCAGATTTTCGATAAGAAACATTTTATTTCAAATTAATCAAAAATTATTTTCTATAATTTGTCAGACGATAGTTAATGCGAACCGCACGAATCACTGTGATTAGGATTTAATTAAAAATAAATAATTAGAGGTACCAGATAACATTTAAACATCGTGGTTTGAATATAAATTAAAGAGACTGAAGGATGAAATGTATGTTAATAAACAGCGCGAGAGAGGAGCGCTAATGATAATTCGGTATTCAATAGCACCATAGAAGGATCATCAAGTGTGAAAGGGAGGATAACGATCTTGATTAAGTAATCGCACACCCAGCCTCGCGAAATGAAACATCACTGTATCGGATTCCAACAGAATGCCGCGCGGCGCTTAAAACATTTTATTTTTATACGGCTCCGACGTGCCAAGTATACTGCGAGACGCGAAATAACGCCACGATAATCCGGACCGTTATCGGGAACGTTTAATTCCGGCAGCGAGCTGACGAAGCTCGAAATCAAAATAGCGAGATCTCGCTAACGAAGCGGAACTGTGAATGTATAACTTTGAGTAAGATATCAATAACTTCGATATCAATGTTCCTCCAGAGTTTCAGCGAAAATATTGTTATATTGCAGTATTCTCTCTCGTATCGTTTCTATTAATCATAGAGAGAAAGTTTAAAGCAGTGGATTAATGAGAATTGGCGGTTATAATTAGCATGTTATAAAATTATAAGAACCATTCCGGAATTAGCATCTCCAAATGCTATTGCTGATTTAATCACTTCTGCTACGTATATCAATACTTATCTATTTTTAACTCGCCAACTTTCGGCAATCAGTATTTAATTAATATTAACACATTCGCAGCCGTTAAATATAAAATGACGCAATTTTACGCCATTTAAAAATCTGTAGGTGGTTGCCGTTGACGTAATTTTACGTCATTTTATATTTATAGGGACGTAGATGACTTTGTGATTCGTATTTATGATTTTACAGCAGTTGTCCAACAATAAATTGATTTCAAGTTCTTTAAAAAAAAGATAAACTTCAAAAAAGAAATATAAAAGAGATATTAAATTTTATTTTTATGTAAAAGTATTTCATTATTTAAAAAAATTTTTAAAAATATTTAACAAAGTTTTTTTTTTGAAATTTAATATTCTCTTTAATATATTTATAAATTTGTTCTATTTAGATTTTTAATTGAAAATTTCTTTCAATTTCAAACAACAAGTGGTTACAAGTACAATATATAAAGCAATTTTTGTCATTTTTATTTTCATTTTAATGTCAGAACTTTGCGGCATCCACACTGAAAAAAAAAAATTCTTGGTAAACTTGTGAGATGCATTTAGTAATGCTCTTTTTGAAGAATTTGATTATTATTACCGATTATAATAATAATAACAAAACATTTTGTAATAATTATAAACATTTGTAATAATTATAAAAGAGAAAATTTTGTTTAGTTGAGCCAACTAAATTATGTAATACGTTTAGTTGAAGCTATTTCAACAAGGTGCTTGGTAACATTAACCAAGCTTGGATTTTTATAACCACACGGAGAGAATTTTTCGTAATATTTTGCCGCAAAATTCACTACAAATTTTACTATGTTTGGTAATAAGCTTGGAACAACTTGGCAACCTGTCAAATATTATTGGTAACGAAAGGAATTTCTGAAATGTGGAAGAAAACATTTTATAAACAACATAATAAAAATTACCAAGCAGATTGTAACATCCGACACGAAAAAAACCGAGAATCATCGGACTTAGCCAATAAATTACCATGCTGCATGGTAAAATTATTATGAGCGACTAAGTCAGATTGAAAATATTATACTGTATTGTAAAATTTATATAAGATATTTTACATGTTTAGCACTACTTGGCATCTATTCAATTTAAAACAGTAAAGAATCATAAGATTTCAACATATTTTAAAATTATGAAAATTTTACTATGTATTTTAGTAAAATTAATCAAATATATTTTATATTTTATTGTGATAGATATTAATATTTTTTATTGTGCTAGATATTAATCAGAGAAAATTGCATAAAAATCTTCGAAATACCATGTTGTCCCATGACTACCATGATTTTCAGGGTAAATTTTAAGAGAAAATTCTCTCTGTGCAAGCTTCTCTTTCAGTGCAGCTACAGATTTTTGTAAATTGCGCACGGCATTCAGCTACAGGTCGCGCGCTAAAATCGCCGGCTGCGAATGTGTTAATAATAAAATAGCAATAGAGCAAGAACATTAGGATCGATCACGCCAACCGAACGGCTGAATTGACGTCAGGGGACAATATCCTCTCTTTTTTCCGAGGTGAGACTAAATCATTTGCAACGTGTCTTAAACGTACTGTGCAATCCGGAATCAGTCCAGGAAAAGCAAGAGAATATCGATACCAGTGATAGTACCCCAATTACCGCACGTGCTTCCGCATCGCGGAAAGCATCCCCATCGCGTGTCGGCGCATTCAACCATCATCGGAGCAACAGTTCCCGGCTGCGGGGACCCTTCAGACCAGACGGGAGTCGCACAGACGGGGTCGGACAGACAACCAACCTGCCTGGTTGGATGATAGTAGCCCGCGAGTCAGTCAGTCAGTCAGTCGGTGGCGCTCCGCGCGGTTCCACGCGACTATCGCGTGCGGCCGTGAACGCGTGCCAGTCCGCATCGATCGGCGCGCGGATCGGGATCGTGCTAGATCATCGTCGAGTAGTAGACGTCGCGCGTTTCGCGATAAAGTGCGGTACGCGCTCCGTGTGTCCGTGTGATAACTTAATCGATCGTTGCCTCTCCCGCTGCGCGATCGTTTGCAGATTTTGCATCAATTCTCTGTCTCTTCCTCTTTCGATGTTTGCACGATCTATTTTCGGAATTTTCGCGAGAGGGGCAGGCAGATGCGAGTGACACACGTGCACCTGACACCGGGTGAAATTCGAAGCGTGTAACGGACGTCGCGACAATCGTCGCGTCTCGGATCGCGATCGGCCCGGCGGAAATTCGGGCGAAATTTCGGCGGATACGTTCGATTACGCGACACGCGAGCCGAATGGTGTAAACGCGCGAGTACTTAAAGATCGCCTGGAAAGTTCACTCGAGGTCGTGACATTTCGTGGAAGATGCGCGATGCTCGTTAAGTTACGACGGCGCGCGCGAGCTAACGTGATGTAAGAAGCGCTCGGATAATTTTTACGCGTCTTGGAGGAAGAATAAGGATCGTGGGCATCGTCGTAATTCCTTAGGCGCGAAGCGGTTTTCGCTGCGTCTTAAAATACAGCGGCGCCGCGGACGTAGTACGCACGTCGGTGTTAAATTGCTGAAACCTGAAACTAGAGCCGTGAGAATAAAGTTTTCACGTACGATGACGTCTCTCGGAAATCGAAGAGCATCGCGGTAACGTAGTCTGTATCGATAAAACCCAAAAATACACACTTTAATTCATTTTGACGCTAAATCATCGCGAGGTATCAATCGGATTTCATTATTTTTTTTTTAGTTATACGTGTATTTGCGTTTAAGTGCATTTACTGCATATAGGTATACATATACACTTTTATCAGGATATTTATTTGCACAGAATGTCAATTAAAGCGACATGTTGTTATGACGTTAATTTTATTATATACAACTTCGAAATGATACTGAACCTGTATGGGAGCAGATCGGTATTTTGAACTCTGTTTGAAATTTTGCAGCGATAAACGAAACGGCAAATATATAGAAATTTCAACCAAAAAATCCAAGCTAGACCGACGTGCCTCTATTTCTGCCGAAATGGTATCCGTTGTTAATTCGATAAACGAATAAACCGATAAACTCATGACAGCTGGTATTGATCGATACGCGAACTTCATCGTGCTGACGGAATGATCGTATAAAGCCTGCCGATCTTACTTGATCGGTTTTCGAAATAACTGATGCCCCACGATCTTTATCAAGTAAATTCCCGCTCGCTCGATTGTGTTGTCTATAAAAACTATTTCTGAAAAACTCACATTTTCAAATTTCTTCCGATCTTTCTGGCATCTAGCATAACTGTCAATTATACTTTCGTAAATATATAATTTTCGAGTTTTAAACATAAAAGATTAACAATTAATAAGTAAATATAGACCGAATATGTGAACAACACAATATATAAATGTAGGCCTTTTTCGGTCGGGCTGGATCTTTTTGCCTAATAATACTTTTCATTGCGTGAATTTATTACATCTCATAGTTCAGCCGATTACGCGCCGATTACTTTTAAAAATATTAATATATCACATACAGAGGAAAAATCTTAATGGATTCTTCATATACACACGAAAAGAATATGCTTTTGCTGAAATATCTAAGAACTTGGCTATATACAGATTTGAAAATAATTTTGGACCATCAAAATAATTATGTAGAACGCCCAAAATAGTTGCTAAAATACCAAAACTTTTTACAGCATTATCATCAAGCTTCAGCATTCGACATAGTTATTTTTGATGGTCTAACAAAATTGTTCTCAGATCTGTATCTGGCTAAATTTTTAGATACTTCAGCGAAATCGTTCTTTCCGTGCAGTAATTGGAATTTATCTGTCAGTGTCTGTCAGTTAAAGGCTTCGAGGAGATTTTTCGTTCTGCGTGCACGCAAAACGCATGAAAATTATCCGGGACTGCACAGATCGCGGAGTGGCTTCCACGTGGATCGGTTTCTCTGAGACGACCTGGCTTCTCAGAACCGAAATCGGACAATCGTGAGGAAGGAAGACTATTGATTTAGACTGTTCTCGCACCGATGCGTCGACCGCGGCTGCCTATTTGCCCTCGACATTACGGGACACGACGTAGTGCGCGCGTGGCGGACAAGAATCGTTCGCGACGCGACTGTGCCCATGACAGGCACGTGGCGTGACAGTACGTCGATCACGCTGCTAATAAGATTCACGGTAGGGAGCAAGGACCTC
Organism: Aphaenogaster rudis; assembly: GCA_003063815.1. NCBI lineage: Eukaryota > Metazoa > Arthropoda > Insecta > Hymenoptera > Formicidae > Aphaenogaster > Aphaenogaster rudis. The sequence continues at coordinate 316,251 of NJRL01000102.1, forward strand.
TCGATAGCTGCGCATCTCGTTATCGCGAGGAAGATGGGCGGGAAAGTCGGTTTGATTTGCGGCAGCTGCTGGTCCGGCAAATACAGTATGTAAAATATT
>NJRL01000102.1:349274-366732 GCA_003063815.1 Aphaenogaster rudis
ATGGGGTTTGCATTTTTCTCCCTTCTCATCCTTTCTTACAACTTCTACTCTTTGCCCGTTTGGACCAACATCTTAACGTCTCTTCCGAAAGACGGAGCCCAAGTTTTACCTACCGGGAATCCTCTTCCCGGCAGGGAGCGCAGCGTCGGAAAATAATAATATCCATGTTTACCTGATAACATATTGGTATATATTTATACTTTTAAGAATGAACAAAATTTTGTTTTAATTCTTTGCGCACTGAGTCCCGCGCTGTACTCTCATTTGCCTAATTTTTATACCTTTAAATATAAAATGTTTGGCGTCTTCTTCCCACAATTACACCTTATATATATTTCTAATATTTGAAATATTTTTGTGCGGTGCTATTATTTTGCACATAACTGTATATATCCATCCATGTAATTTCGCAAATAGAGAATGCGAGGTCGGTGAACCGATTGTTGATCCAAAACAAAATGCAACGGAATAGAATTGCAATGAAAATAGCTCGGAACGGAGAAATAAACTTCCGGGGCATTATAGAAATCGTAAGAAAATAGTCTGTCGCCCGTACTTTCCGAAGTACGCGGTTTTTCGTTTGCTTGCTGATTATTTTCGCGCACTCGGTAAAGCGCTCCTCTTCTGAAATCTTTTATCACTCTCGGCGCAAAGTTATTCCCGCTGGCAAAGTTACCACATCTCGCGATACTCTATGAATAATAAGACCCTCATTTTAGTTTTATTGCTCATGAATTTCTCAATTGCGTAGCCCGGACACTCTACGACAGGTTAAGACGGACGAACTCCACAAACGTCTCGCTACGCTGTAACATTCACTTATGACGTAAAAGGCATAAATAGAGGAAGCCGCGGTTCAACTGTGGTTCAACGAAAACTGTACGCAACGCGCACCTGTTTAAGGATGCAGCGTAATCTTGGACTCTCACATATTCTCGCTTTTCTACGCGAACGAGTTTACGAGCCGCTGCCGACAAATAGAGAAATCGGCTATATCAATCTGCAAATACGGCCGGATCGTGACTGGGGACATAGGCGCCCTTATAACTTTTTTCAAGGGGGGGCAGAGTGTAATATACTTAGGAGTGCCAAACGAACGTATTAAATATTTTTTAAAGAAATATTTATGTAGATTTTTATTTTTAATGGTATAAATTTTAAACAAAAAATTATCTAGGCGTTAATCATAAAATCATTCTAAATAGAAAAAATTAAAATCCAGGGGGGGCATATGCCCTTCCTTGCCTCCCTCATGGGCGCCCTTACAACTTTTTTCAAGGGGGGCAGAGTGTAACATACTTAGTGTCAAAAACGAATGTATTTTCAAATATTTTTAAAAGAAATATTTATGCACAGATTTTTATTTTTAATGGTATAAATTTTAAACAAAAAATTATCTGGGCGTTAATCATAAAATCATTCTAAATTGAAAAAATTAAAATCCAGGGGGGGCATATGCCTCTCCTTGCCCCCCTCATGGGCGCCTATGACTGGGGGGAAACGGAATTTCAAATCACGCGCGATGTCTTTATCATATACATATACGCGGGAGTTGCGCGTTATCGGCCCGTACATTCCGCAGATTGAATACCGTCTATTATGCGCAAAGTGCGAGAGGAGTTTCCTGCTGCGCCCATATGGCATCGCGCCGGGTCGTTTGCATTCCCTGCGTCAGTCTGAGCGTGAACGCCGGTTTAAAGCGTGAACAATCGCCGCACGACAGATATTCCGCCGATTCGATCGTCGGGCAAATGCCAAACGCCAGCGCGTAGCCAGCGCGGATTCGCGCGATTTGTTGCCTTTGCGCGCGTTCATTGTCCGTCGAATCGTCGCGCGGTCTTTCTCTCTCTCGACGGGTCCACGGATTCATCAGTGGATTCCCGACGCATTCCGCATCGATCGAATTCCGGGCGATCGCTATCGATTTTCCCAGCGACCGGACGATCGACTCTCTCGTTCCACTTCTTCTCTATCGCGGGAAACCTGTTCGCACGTAGACGGTAAATCGACTCATTGCGGGCCGAGTTAAGAGCACGGGGGAGAAGGGGGAAAAATAGGAATCGCAACGCGCGATTGCGCTCGATGCGTAAGCCGGTCGTCGCCGAGCCGGTCCCCTAAGCGCAATCCGGGGGGCCTTACGTAACCGAACGCGCGCGCTGGCCCGGTTCCGGAGGTTGACTTAATTGCGTCCGATAAATTGTCCTTTCCTCTCCCGTCGTCTGTCTCGTCAGTCCGTTCTCAAATGCTGTGACCTACCGCCGCCCCCGTCGCCCCCCGGGCGACGCGCGTTTCCGCTCTGTCTCTCGTCCTGTGTCTGTCAATTCCATCCCGCACCATTCCCATGTTCGCTGCATGCATCCGGCGTGCCGAGGACCCGCCAGCGTGAGATTCGATCGGCGAAGTTTGGGCCTACACCAGGATCTCTCGCATTTCGCGTATCTCATTTACTTTCACGTAGATTTTTGCTCTGGAATGTGGAAATATGTAATCTTGAGACCGTAAAGCTTTCAGGAAAATAGAGTCCCGCATAAGTATCGATATTAACTCTAAATTATATACTTTTATATACGCAGGCTGCACACTGGGTCTCTCAAACTCAGTCGAATATTTTTATTAATATACATATTATTATAGTCATTATTTAATAATTTATTACATTTAATAATAAATATATTAAATTTATCATGTTTAATGATACTATAAAGTCCATTATATTCCATTTTCTATAACAAAACGTTGCAGAAATGCTCATATTCAGTATGTAATTTAAACTGCAACATATTTTCTCCACGTATAATTTCTTACTACGGTGCGAAATTCCGCTTACTGAATCATACTAATCCAGCGTAGATACTTAGTTTAATACTGTGTAAATCCCATTCAATTCGATTCGTGTCTGTACGATCGATTGTAAAATCTTAAGGAATCGTACGCATCATTTCGTGCATTTTTCACTTTTGACTGGTAACGGCTGACTGGCTTCGCCGAGAGCGAGCGATCTACGATAGAGTATTACTCAATCCAATATCCATATTAGTTTCCCACATATTTCTCCCGTCTTTCCCATTCGAGCGAGACAGACGTTTCCTGAACGGCCCCGGTACCGATCCCTCGCAATCCGAGGATGCTTGCGAGATTTCACCGTGTACACGCAAGGCTCAATTAGCGTAACGTCTCGTATGAAGTCTCGCTTCGGGACCAACTCGCGTACTATAATGAAGGTTGCTTCAAACGTATATACGTAATCATACGATAGAATTTTCACGAGCGTGCATATTTCTTTCCTCTCGCAGCGTCCGGCTCGGGATCCGTGATAGGCAGAGACCCGCTTCCGCCCAGGGCCGTCAGTACGTCTCATCTGCCTCAAAGAACGCTGACTCAACCGCCAACGGCGGTGTCCACTCTTCCGCTACCAAGAAACAGTACCGGCGGCAGCAACAACAACAGCAGCCATCGGCAGCAACCGCTGCCGCTCTATCACTCGACTCCGCAGCAGCAACCGCCTATGAGGCAGCTGGAGAGCGAGCCCACCGCCCAGATGCTGAGGGCCGCCAGCAACGGCGACATCGGCAAGTGCCCCGGCATGTAAGTAGACGCAAAGCCGACCCTCTCAGGTATTTGTATAACGAAGTTTCGGCGCACTGTAATTAAACCGCCGCCCCTATCGCCGCCCCGTAATAGGGAAACTTATTAGCGAGCGCGTACTCGCGCGGCCGCAACCCCTGCCATCTAATTCTGGTTCGTGAGTTGCTCGACTGTTTAGTTACTTTGAGGTGGTGACTAGTAGAAATGCCGCAAGCAGCCAAATGTCTGTGCTGCCCTTGTGTACTGCGTTTGGAAAGATCGCAACACATTCGACTCGAGACTAACGTTAGAACGCATTATTACCGCGTTAAAGGTACAGCCTGTAGACTCCGGCCTTATTCGATCGCTTTTATGGCAAACTGCGTCAAAATTATTCGACTAGTATGTCGAAACAGAATGCACGGGGAAGAGCATAAATTAATCATAGAAGGCAACAGCGCGCATTTTCCAGCCAAACGCAACGCGATTAGCTATCGCCCGATTTAGTCTGTAAATAACTCGTTATGTATGTAACTCCTTACGCGTAGGTACATTCGTTTAAATTGCCATTTAATTACTCGCCGTTGCTTGCGCAAGTAACAACATGTTGTTAGTTTGACGCGAAATGTACAACCGATCAAATTTCCTGCGTGTTCTTGACAACTCATAACGCGAGAATTGTGCGGTGACGCAATTACAGTAATTAATTTAGCTTCTCGCATAACGAAATCATACAATTATATAGTTGTGCACTTTTTAAATATTAAAACCGCATTTATTTTTTCGCATTTTTTCCATTTTATTTAAAAAAATCTTTTTTTGTCTACAGAATGCAGATACTTTTTTAAGCCGCTTTTAACCCTTTGAAGTACACATTTTTCTTTATTGTTAATTTACAGGCAACCTATGCACTTATAAGTTTTTTGGGTTGCTGATTACGAATCTGAGGTCGAAATTCAAAAATTCAAAATGGCGGATCCAATTTCACGCAAATCGCGTAATTTTCGCAATTCAGATCCGCCATTTTGGATCCGCCATTTTGAAGTTTTGAATTTCGACCTCAGATTCGTAATCAGCGACCCCAAAAACCACGCCATACCAAATTTCAAATGATTATCTCAAAAAACTTCGTCAATAATGAATTTTTTCGAAAAAATCATCTTTTTTTATGTTTGTTTATGTATACAACTTATATAATAAATATTTATGTCTACTAAGCTGTTTTAACATGTTCTTTTATCACTAAAGTAACAGAAAAAAGCAAAAAACCCGATCTTAATGCGTTGACTAAAAATTAAATAGCCAAAACTCAAAGAAATCGAGGTGGTAACGTGGGTTACTACCATGCTTCAAAGGGTTAAGGACGCGTAAAATAACGCCTGATATAATTTCATCGTTAAATTTTCGTCCCGTGGAGAGGCTAGCTAGATAGACGTCACTAATTAGACCGAAGGGCGTCGCGATGTCATAATCGACGTGAGAGCCGCTCTCAAGCTCGCCGAGCTCTCTATTTATTGCCAGGCGTGAGCTAAACCGCGTCACCTTGGTAATACAATTTTCTCGTATGTATTCGTGTCGCGGTTTACCTTCACGGCGAATCTAATTTCTGCTGTATCGCGTAGCCGCGTTTATTTGCCTCGGACGGTAAACATCGATTTTCCCATGATTAATCATGGCGAAGCTCCTATCGCTATAAACTGTGCGTAAGAAGATAATGCGCGTGTCGTGGTATCAAATAAGAATCGCAAAACGTCGATTCGGAAATTGCCGACATCTATTTAACGTTTTTGATCTTCTTCTTGTTCGGCACGTCTCGCCAGACGTTTTGTGACCCCAGGGGTTCTTGTGGCAAGATACTCTCGGTGGTTTGCCATTGCCTTCCGAGAACGTATTTGACAGTCGTAAATTAATAGCATTATGGTTCGAAACAATGATTTTGAAGAACCACTTTCCCAGAGCATCGTATTTCCTTTCGAATCGTTCGGCGACTTGATTCTATCCTTCTCACAGCTTCTTTCCCCATTAGGTCACTTTATGGCGTCATTTCAAGTGTCGGCCTTCTACGAATCAGTCCCACTGACCTGCTCGTCAAATTTCAGGGTTACCGGCAACGATGTGAGGGACCTGAGGCTAGCATCGCCGGGCGGTCATTCCACTCAGCGATTGATCAGCCCGATCGGACACTTGCGGGTCGCTTCGTTGAACGACCATCGTGTCTCCAGTCCCAGCGACAGCGAGATACGCGTGCACAGTCCAAGTAAGTTTTCCTTTGTGTCTATAATTTATCGACCAGCCTGATGCTCTCCACGGTTTCCACCGGGAACTTTTCGATAAACCGACTCATGGCCCAGGCAGCCGGCGAGGCGATTAATCGCCGACGGCTACTCCGAAGAATCCGGCTTTATGAAAGAACTCGAACTTTTGCCTCGAAGTTGGTTAAGACGCAATTAATATATTGTTGGTCGTAATACGAATCGCTTTCGCGACGGCAAGTTCGGCGGTTAGGAAAAAAGAGTTACGACGTCGACCGGATTGCCGTAATAACGTCTCCGAGCGAGTTAGAGCGCCCGCGTATCGACTTTCCTCCTTCCTACAAAGCACACAAGAGTGCAAACTAATTAATAACGCTGACAAAGACAATGCCAAAGGCGTACAACGCCCGCGTTGTTTATAAAATGATCCTTCAACGTACAGGACACACTGCGCTATGCGGGATTAATGGCTCGATAAGCGCGCTAATTAATCAGATTTTTTCAAACTATTTGCGACAAATTTCCATAACGTAAAACTTCTCGTATAATAATTATCTTAATATCGTAGCACTTTACGGCGTGCAACGGGGAACGTTACTGTCCAAGTTATTATCATTGCAAAAGTTTTTTCGCAATTGTTCATAAAAATAATATTCTGTTCTCAATAACATACATAAAATGAGCACAGGAATAGAACAAATATATTAGAAATAATTCTCTTTTGCCTTATTATTATATAATACAATATATATGTAATATATAATGTAATAAATAATATAATATATTCATATTATATAATATATTAGATTTTCTATGTAATGAAATTATATGTTCAATAGTATATCACTACGGCAAATCTCTGCCTTTAATATCCAGAGCTGGCCTAGCACGGCTCATTCGGAACATTTGGTTCGCGCGAACTTACGAGCGATGAACGGAGCCTCGCTCAGCGGATGAGCGATTAATACCCGCGAGATTAAGCGGCGATTTAACGTCTGCTCTGAATCGCGAGATTGCCGAACCGCCTGAAAAGAGCATAAATTTAGGTCGAGAATTTCAGCAGGCGCCCGGGGTTAATTATCCGAGGATCCGTGGCGGCGGTGTGTCCCGGTAAGGCTTGTGTGCCGCCCGTCTAATGCACAACGCGGAATAATGGAAATCCCATGTGCATCCCGTATGCCCCGCCTAACTACGCAAAGGTACGCATGATCGATATCAGGCCTCGGGTAATTCAACCACAAGGAACATACGGATTGAGGTTGCACAGTATCATCGCCTGAACGTTACGCGCGGCGGCTCTAACGAAAAAAAAAATTGTAATTACTCTCTAAATTTTTTCAAGTGAATTGTACTCCAAACGCGAGTGACAATTCATTCCAAGGGAGTGAAAATACTGCCACTCAAATTTCAAAGTGGCAGTATTTTCTCTTTGGAGTATTTTCACTCCAAGAAATTTAGAATGTACACCATCCGTTATTCTTTTCGGATAAAAAAAAATGAGTATGTAACAATAAGCGTTTCGAGAGTGAATTATCGGTATGATATATTTCAAGCAATTCTTTCCCTTGACCGCGATATGTTTGCAGAATCGAATCTCTGAGCGATTGTGATGCCAAGAAAATTGGAAGAATGTTGTAGTTCTAGGTTTTTTTGGAAGCACACACAAGAATGTGGAGTTATCTCTTGGCAAATAACGTCTTCCAAAAGAATGGAGAAAACACCGCTCGCAATCTAAATACCACGGTCCACCAAGAATTTTCTTCGTGCAATTCCGATTGTATCTGTATAGGTACAATAGCTGCGCAATTTTCTGCGTTAGACGGAAGTCCGTGCTTCTCCATTTTACGACGCGTCTAACGGCCGCAGCTGCGGAACATTTCTGTAGGCATTTGAATATCCTATACAGGGCGTCCCAGATCCATTATCCTTCGGTTCAGCCGCAGATAGCGGAGTCTGAACAAATATGCTAATGTCTCGATCCCCGATACATTTTTTTTTTAAGGAAAAAGAAGCGAGCGAAGCTGAATTTATGATTAAGAAAAAAATTAATTTATAATTTAATCGCCGAAATATATACTATCAAAAAATCGTTACCTTATCTCGTTAAATTCTTGCTAAGAAAACGCTCTAAAGTTCTTCAGTGAAATTCCGCAGCGGGGAAAAACGGCAGCTTGTGGCTGAAAAACGGTAATGCTTGCGACATACCTCCGTACAACGGGCGTAATATCATAACGAAAGGAAGTAGCTGCGACAGTTCCGGCGCTTTGAGGCGCGAATACAAACGACTGCCATTCACGTGATTAAGGAGAAAGTCAATCTACTCGCTCGTTATTACAATTTTTTTCACTACGGGTCCGAGAGCCCGCGGGCAAGGGAGGGAAGGGGGAACAAAGAAAAAAATCTTCGGGAATATCGGTCGATTCCGATAGTTCCGGCCATCGGCATATACAAGTACTGGGCACGTATTTTGAATTTATTCGGAAACGATTCCGTTCGGAATGATAGTCACTTGTCCTATACTTGTCTTTGTCGTTTTCTTGTAGTTTCCCTATCTTTGTCCTGTGTTTTTCGAAATCATTTCGAACGGAATCGTTTCCGAATAGATTCATAATACGTGTCCAGGACGGAGCATAGAGTCGGAACCATCTTGATAGACATAAAAAGAGATGGAAGGATGTGTGGGACTCATATATAGATCAAAGGCTATGAGGCACTCAAAAATTTTACTTACGCATGATCGTAACATCTGTGTTCAGACTACTACCTTTACATAAAATACACAGAGAAACCATATTTATTAATTTTATATTGCATATAATGATTTCAATGTTAACCAACATTTGTATGCCATCAGCATTAACTTATAGGTTGTAATACGTTAAGCAGGTTTCCAATTTAAAAGAATACGCTACTGTCCCTCCTCTCCTTAAACAAAATTCAACCAATGAGAAAATAGTAGAAAGAGAGATCCGTGCCTACACATTCATTTCTCTCTTTCTAGATCCATCAAGATGAAAGATTAAAATAATTTCGCTGCATACTCCGTCCAGTACTATATGTCGATAGTTCCGGCCTCGTATATCCTTTCGCTCGTTACGACACGCTCAGAAATACGCGACTTCCTCCTCCAGCGGCTTTCCGTTTCCTCTCGCGGCTTTCTCTCGTACAGCACCTCGCGTTACGGGGGGTAGAAAGGTTTGAAATGCCGAAAAAATTAATTTTCAGTTTTTTGCATTTTCGGATAACATGATTCTTCAGAAGTATTTTCCCATATTTTCCCGCAGTTTTTAATGGACGTAAGTTAAATGTACACACCCGCAAAAAACTGGGCCACCAAATTTTGTCACAATTTTTTAACATTTTTAAATAGCGATAACTCAGTGAAAAATCATCATATTGAGATGAGCCAAAGCTCAAATTAAAGCTTGAACTAAATCATCATATTGAGATGAACCAAAACTCAAATTAAAGCTTGAACTTCAAGCGAGTTATCTCTATTTAAAAATGCTAAAAAGTTGTGACAACATTTGGCGGCCTAGTTTTTTTGCGGGTGAGTGTATTTTACCCTGACAAACTATATCAAAACTTTAAATGTGATTTTCTCAAAACCATGTTTTTCAACGGTTTTGCAGGGATAACTCGAGAACAAACAAAGATATCGAGATGTATTTTTTTTTTCATTTAAACAGCATTAAATTTTCTACAGAACTGACTACAGTCAACTATATACTATTATTTACATTATATAGCAATAAAAAGCACTCTACTTTAAATTTTTATATTTTTTGCCGCAATTTTGTTAATTTTTACCGGATTTTTTAAATTCTATTTTATTTTATAGTGGAAAGCTTCCGAAACATAATGTCGTTTGATTCGATTAAATATGTCAACTAGATCACCCGCAATCTCTGCAAAACCACACTTTGTGCGATTTACAGTTGGCTCGACTAAACAAAATTTGCTCTTTTATAATTATTGCAAATGTTTATAATTATTATACAAAATGTTTTGTTATTATTATTATAATAGTTAATAATAATCGAATACTTCAAAAGAAAGTATACTAAATGCATCTCACGGTTTTACCAAGAATTTTTTTTCAGTGTATCACCCTTAACCCTTTCGCGCCTAACGGGGCATATGTGTCCCGTAAAAAAAAATTACAAGGTGACGAAAAAACTTTCTAAAACACAAGAACTCGATTTATGTCATGAAACATAAAGAAATCCAAAGAAAAAAAAGTCGGCGCGAAAAGGTTAAATTATCTTATCTTCCTATCTGCTCGCAGGTGAGAGAAAAATGATGAGCCCGATCGGCAGGGAGGTCGACCGCGGCGGGGGCACGATGACGACGGGTCAGAGGCAAATCCAGCAGCAACAACGACCACGCGCGGATTGCGGCGAGCTGCTGCACAAAAGGGTGAGCGAACGCGACCGGCGCGGCGAGGGTCGCCTTAACGCCTCGGCGCGAAAGAGCGCGCCCCGTCGATCCCGATTGGCATGGCAGAGCATGATGGATGGAGAGAGGAAATTCGCGCGTCCATTCGCGGCATCGATCGTGCAACGGTCGCGCGCGTGAATTAACCGCACCGTCGTCGCGGTGGCCGGTCACCGCAAACGGGCAGATTTATGACCGGGAAGGACGACTGCGAAATTCACGCCGACTGCGCGTTCTCTGTAAAAGTATCGCCTGTATTCGCACCGAAAGTCTCTCGCGCGAGCCGATCGCTGACGTCCGGCGACGGCGATTCGGTTCGGTTCGTTGCGGTAAAGTCTCAACGCTCTCGCAAATTGCTTGCGGTTTATTTACGAGCGCGGCTTACTCTCGCGCTAATCTTCCGACTCGTAAAAGTAAATTACGCGTACGCGTAGCACCGGTAGCGGTGTTTGCGACGCGAGTTTATCGTTCCGTATAAAAAGGCTCGAAAATCCCCGATTTTTGCAATACGGCGGAGCACGAGTTATCGGGATCGGTTTTACCGGAAGCGAAACGGCGAATTCTCGCGCGGATGTTGCACGATCGACGGTGGTCTGTTCGTTTTGCTGCTTTAATCCATAACTGTCTCTTTGTTTTTGTCGCGCAAACACACAAACGCCGCCCCGTTTTATTGACGCGGCGCAGCCTGCATATCATCATCGCAGCATGTAAATTCCATTAGCTCAATTAATTAAAATGTTGCCCCAGGAGAGAGAGAGAGAGACTTGCACCTTTGCATGTTACATACACGGTCCGCGTCGCGATATGAACGGGATTGATAACGTTCGTGTTATGCAATAAACGCGAGGCGAACCATTTCCGTCGACGCTTTCGACCTTTCAAAGCGGAAAACAATTTTGATGAAGTTGTCACCGACGAACATCTCATAATTTACGGACGGAATCACATTGATCTGTGTCGCGAGGGTGAAATAGGTCATCGTTGTCGTGTCGTCATCACACGCAGTAGGTCATAATCCTACGATCAAAAATGAGACAAACAGAGCCGCGTATCGCTCGAGAACCGAGTAGAACACCGACGAGTGTCCATTTCTATCATTATAGATTAACTTTAATCTCAGTTTAATTTACTCTTTATCTTTTTCTAATTTCTAGAACTTGCAATTAGGACTCCTTCTTAGAAGGAGTCCTCTGTCCATTTCTACCAATGTAGATTAACTTTAATCTGAGTTTGATTTACTATTTATCTTTTTCTAATTCTTAGAACTAGAAAAGATAAAGAATAAGTTAAACTGAGATTAAAGTTAACCCAAGTAGAACAGAAAGTCATGATGACGTCAAAATGATGCTAAAATGACGCCTTTGACATCATTTTGAAATCATGATGACGTCTAAAAGACCTCAAAATGATGTCAAAGGCGTCATTTTAGCATTATTTTGACTTTCATGTTCTACTTGGGATTCTACATTGGTAGAAATGGATAGAGGACTCCTTCGTTTAACCTCGTGGTCGCGCAGCGAGGAATCTAATGGAGTTGTACGATTGTGCTCTGTACCTTTGACTTTTCGAGTCGCTCCTTCAGTATACGAGCGTGGCGTCGTAAAATTCTAAGTGCGGCTCGAGGAGTTTACAAGTTCGCGCTACAAATAATCTTGCCGGACAGCATTCTTCGGGCACGATTTCGCGGCCTCTCCCGCAACGGCGGATCCTCAGATTCGACCGGGAGACGGATTTTTCGCCCCGCGAACGGGGCCGAATTCGGACGGGGAATCCGTTCGTTTTCTTAACGCGAGCTTATCTCGGGCCGCGCGGTACAGGAGGAGGCAAGAAAGTAACGACCCGAGTGTCGTCGTCCTGGCGCCATTACATACAATGGAGCGGTGAAGGGCGGCAAGAGGGCCAGGACGAAGAGAGGGAGCGAGGCTGGGGAAGAAAGAAAGAGAAAGGAGAGGCGAAAAGAGCGACGGAGAACGGCGGAGAAAAAGACAACCGAGAAACATGGGGTCCAGGGTCGATCCTGCATACGGTCAGCACCGGTCAGCAAGGGCACCGTGCCAAGGAACTGCAGACGGGTCTTAAGCTTCGTACACAATGGATCCCGCCGCCTGCGCATGACGGCACGGCATTCATCCTTCCGCACAAATTCATCGAGCTCCTTACGACGATTTTATTGTAAGAGACTTGCGCTTCGACATAACACGTAATGCGGAGACGTACGACGCGGACGCATCGGAGACTGAGCGAAATAAGCCGTCAAGGTCTTAAATGCCCGTCTTTGCAAGAATATCTAATTTCCCTTCTTCAACAGCGGCTCAGATATAATGGAAGAATAGCATTCGAAAATCAATTTGCGTCTCGGGTTTTAACTTTCCGTCGACCACTACCCTCGCGATCGCATTACAAAAACGCAAATCGCAAAATATCATTTCTCTCCCCTCGCTGATCGTTGCCGCGATAACGTCGAATCACGAATCATCTTCCCGCGTAAACCGACACCTCCTTAAGAACACGTCGACCGCGGGATTGTTCCCGCAAGTGCCGCTTCGTGCGATCCGCGTCATCGTATCGATGGCTAATGGAAGTCGATAGGAGAATCATCCGTGAGATGAGAGGGTCAGAGGGACGAGCCAGAAGCGAGAGAAAGACGAGGCAGCTCCGAACTTTTGTCGGCGAGCATACCCGCGTGTGGTCGAGAGACGACCGGGGCCCTTCGGGGGCAAAAGGTACAAAACGCCGGGCACCGGGCGAACCAGGCAAGGCGGCGATGCACACTATGCAGCCGGCCGGTCGGTCGGTCGGCGAACAAGCTAGCCGATCCAAGCGGGCATGACGCCAGTCTGCCCGCCGAAGCGTCGCTCGACGCGCACCATATCGCGTCCCGTTCGTCGTCCCGACGCGAGACTTGCAAGTTCGCGGTGGAAATCTCTTCATTTTCTGCGAACTGAAGCATCCCGCTTGGCCGATCCGCGAGAAAGACGTGGGGGAGCTTCCACGAGCTCAAGCAGGTAAAGTGTTAACTGGAAGACTCGAGACGCCACGGGTTTCTCTTATCTCTGGAGTGCGATCAAGTAACTCTGTTCGATACAATCGTTTTGGAGTTGAAGATTTGAAATGAGGAAGACTGGAAAGAGAGTGACTGTTCGTTGAAGATATTCTTGAAGACGTATTTAGCGGATTAACGCGGATGTCCGTGTCTACTCCGTTAAACTTGAGGGACACCACGCTTTGTTTGCTCGCACGCACTTTCGAGGAAGTGAAACGGATGCTTTCACGTCGACGTTATAAAAGAGGAAATATCTTTTATACCTATTAACATGCGTCTACAGTACATTTGATAACTAGACGTGAAAGAAAGAAAATAGAAATCGACCGGCATCGAGTTGTGAGGCAAATTGAAAATTCCCCTCTGGGGTTCTGGAAAAAAAAACCCGGTGCCGCTTGTTCAACGAGGAATTGTCCTTGGCGATGCGATGAGCAAGCGTGAGCGTGCCTTTCCTTTTCGCGACGCGCTTCGTCGTGCCTCGCGCGGTCACGTTGACGTACTTCAACGCGTGGCGAGGGAATCAGGATTCGCCGAGCGACCATTCCTCGCGAGAGAATGCCCTCGACATCGCTCTTGAGTACACCCCGCGAATACAGATCGCGCGACCTCGCAAAGTGTACCCGCGATCGGCGAGGATTCCAGTGGAATGCGAGAGGCGTACGATCTTTTGGGACCTGTCTGTTAAAATAAAGAAGGCGCATTTTCGTTTGCACAGAGAGAGAACCAGGAATCCAATGGTGATTGCCTCGAATTTCATTCGTGCACCGTTCGGACGGAATCCTCCGTTTCTTCGCCGCAACGCTACGTGCATCGAACCTTCCGGCGTGACCTGTATCTGTTTGCGCTCGTCCGTGTCGATATGTCTATGAGAATTTGTACGTACCGCCTCTGGCTCGCGTCTCCCGGCAAGAGAGCCTGTATTAGAAAATTGGAAAGTAATAGAAAACTACGACGCGCCCTCCGTTTCTTCGCTTTTCTACGACCTTTAGAAATTCCTGCGATGGCGCACGAGAAATACGGCCAATTTGCTCGTACCTTCGAAATTACTCGAGGTACGAACATTACAGATAAACACGTCCGTCTGAACTAGTTATTTTGAAAAAGTCAAGAGATATAAAAGAAAGGGAACGGTGCCAGAGATCGCGATAAGTATCGTTCAACGCAGATTTTTACGCGACGACGCTTCCGTATCGAGCGACGTAAATTCAAGCTAGAGGGACATTCTGCGCGAATCTGCAGTAAATCCTGGATTGCATTTCACTGACGAAATAATATCGACACACGAATGATGTTGTTTGACGTAAATGCTGGTAAATACTCGGTTGAATGCGCAACGCAGCTACTCGTAAATTGATAGCATGTCATTTATTATTATTTATTTACCATTGTCTCGCGCGGCGCAAATAATAAACAAATTACTCTCCGATAACTGTTGTTATTTCAGCAATTGTTTGTATCGCGTTCCACTTTACGTCGCGTCGCAGCCTTCCGTCGTATTACACGAGGTCGAGTGTATCCGCCTCTCGCTTCGCCTCTCAAGCCACCACAAATCCAACCGTAAAAGCCACTAAAACGTAGCGGTTTTGGAACGCGGCGGCGACGAATGCAAAATGGCAGACCGGGGGAGATCGGCTAAGCGGTAATCCCCCGTCCTGCGCGCTCGCTTAGGCTCTCGCCGAGAAATTCCGGCAGTTAAAAAGTTTGCAGCACAATCTCGCAGGCACAATTGACATAAAACCGCCGGCTGAAATTTCGATACGGCTAAACGGCTCACCTAATTCGGGCCAGTGCGGTTTCGCCGCATTCTCTATTTCCCGCATTTACGTGGAATCTGTTTTCGGCTGGTTTCCACCATTTTATCAGTTACAGCCCGTGAAACTGGACCGCATATACATATATTTGTTACATTATATGTATATATATTTATTATGTATGTTGTCGTGACGGTTTATTATATTCCCAAATATGGGAAATCCGGGAATTCTCAGGGAATTTTTCTTACATGATTTGAGTAAACACCATGTCTATGATAAAATCTTTCAAGTCGGTTCTTCATGACTAAAGATCGTGATCTCCATTTGATGCATGCTCCATGGTGGCTGTCTTGGCAAAGGTACTCTCACAATCAGTGGTTTGCCATTGCCTTCCGAGAGGTGGTGATCAATTAAAAATATGATATGTTCTGGTTGGATTTGAACCTGGATCTTTGGCACAGAAAGCAGACGCGCAACTCTTACGCCAAATCTATTTTTAGTTTACGTAGGCAAGGAAAGACATATGTAAAGGCAAAAATTATGTCAATGGTAAAACAAAAGTTATCGCATATTCTGAAAGATCTCACTCTGAATCGGATGATTTGGGACAATAGCTATGATATTCTATGCTGCAATCCGCATTAATGCGGCCTGTGAAACGTTGATGGTAATTTAACTCGTGCTGTCGATGATAATGTTTTCTCCTCTCCCATGCCAATCACAAATCCACGTACACCCGGTGCCGTTTCCGCGTACAATTGCTAGATTAATCCGTCGCTTTTGTAGCTTTCCCTAATAAAAGCCTCGTCCTCTTGTTTCTCCGTCGGGCGAGAACTTACGCGATCCCCTCGCAGCGGTCCTCGCGGCCCCGTAACGTAACAATCCCGTATGTCACAGCTCGATTACCCTGCGTTGTTTGCGTGTGTGGCTAACGGACGATTGCATGCCTCGACAGAGTAACGTCAGCTCCCTGCGAGCGGATGCCGGCGGCAGGCTGGTGACGCAGACAGGCGCATCCGGGCTGGTGCGCGTCTCCGCCGGCGAGCTCCTCGGCAGGACCCACGAGGAACTGGTGCTGCTGCTGATCCAGCTGCGACGGCAGAACGCGACGGTCCTCAAGGCGATGGAGACGTGCCACATGGAGATCGAGGCGCAGGTCCGCAGAGAGCTTGCACGCGATCTCACGAAATTTTCACAGTAATTAGATGATCCACGGACGATGACGGTGACGATGACGGTGGCGGTCGTGGGCCCGTTAGGGCCGCAAACTGGAGCCGTCTGGAGGACGGGGATACGTCGTAGGCTCCTCGAGCTCGAGGAGCGCCGCTTTTAACGATCGCTTTAATGTTAGAGAGAAAGAGAGAGAGAGAGGGAGAGAGAGAGAGAGAGGGAGAGAGAAAGAGATAATTCGCTTTGACAGACGACCGTGCAGTTTGACGAGATCTTTCAGGATGTGTTAGAATAGATCGATGTGTTATAGATGCACGCAGATTGCGACTCCACGTGACAATGATACAGTATGAGCGATCGACGTCGTTTCTTTCATCGTCGACGACGTGACGTAACGCTCGCGCGCAAATAACGGATCGAACGTGTTCAATTGCGCTTTACGGACTTCGCGATCCGCAAAGCGTAGTTGACTGCCAGGCACAGCGCGATACATCGGTTCTTTCACGTTCCATATTTAGCGCCGAGTCGAGACGCGGAGTTTCATGATCTAAAAAAAAACACGATCCTCGAAAATGTTATCAGACGGTATTCAGCTGTATTCAGCGCGAAATGTGGGACGTAGATGATTATACACCTGTGATCTCGCGACGTGCGAGATTCGAGGAGAAAGTCAAGTCGAACTTAGGGTCGCCTTTCTACGCAAATATGTGTACGTTGTATTATTGTCCGGCTTGCGCTGAATTTCACGGTGTGAGTAACGTGTCGCTTAACGTTTCGCGAAAACATGAATGTTATTTTGTTTCATTCGGCACGCGAGAAGCAAAGGGATCCCTAATGGCAGCGCGATAAACGTTTCGTGTATTTTGTTTGCACCCGCAGGCTAGACTGGCGGATCTCGACACGCCGAGACGGCTAGAAAATCTTCAAAAACTCGAGGAACTCAAGAGGCACCTGATGGATCTCGAGAAGCAGGTGAGATCACGTTTATCGCGTGAAACGCGTACCGCGCGGAGATTTGCTTCAAATTATTCACATAAATACGAAACGATGGGTTCAGTAATCAGTAGCGTAGAGAGATGACAGCTTAGCCCAGCTTTTGAAAATTTGAGAGAAATTGACGCAAAAGTTTAAAAAAATTAAATCGAGATTATAATTTTCTCACAATGGAACATTCCCAGGTGTTCCGCCGTGTTCCGCAGGAACGCCCCTGCTGGGATTGTATTGTCCAATATTTTTTT
>NJRL01000102.1:367228-399691 GCA_003063815.1 Aphaenogaster rudis
CTCGATAATAAAAGATTTAATTAATATTACTTTTTTAATATATATTTGTATATTAGGACTGCTCTAAGTTTAATCACGTTTGACTTTCCCTCCCAAAAAAGTACGAGAAGAGCAAGCCTCTTGTGAACCTCGTGGACAATATGGTGAAGCTAGGTTCTTTGTACAATCGTAACACTGCCAACGGGACCAGCAATGTTTCCGGTTCTCGCCACGATCTGATGCACGAGAACGCGAGGGATCATCGCGACCGTCTGGAATTTAACCAAAGGGTGCAGGAACAACGTCTGCTGGCCGAGGAGCGCAGGGACTGGGACAGGCTGAGTCCCGATCATGGACAGTTACAGGTGACTCATTTATTATCGTGTCACAAAAGAGCCACAAACGGCGTTTAATTTATGCGGATACACGCGGTGAAGATAGTTGCTCGATTGGAATTTGCGTATTTCTTACTTTCGCAGCGTTATAAACATCGTCTCGAAAAAAATGCCTTAATTAAAAGTGTGATCTTATAAGCGGAATGCCTCGATTATTAAAAGGTATTCTTCGCTTTCTCAATCTACATCGGATATCGTCCACGAAGTACGTTTTATAAGTTCCAATTTCTGTGTCTCTTGCGTTTCGTATTATTACATTCTTTCCACGATGTAATACTCCGTGCTAGAAAGCGTGAGGCACATCGGACATGGAAGTCTTCCTGACCAATGATAGCAATTCCTGATCTCCCGCGTGCTATAACGCCAAGCGGCGTCCGCGGTAGACAGGTTGTAAAAGACCGATCGGAAAAAGGGTACGTGCAAAAATTAAGAATTACCCTCGCAGGCACAACCACAAGAGAGACCGAACTCGGACGACACTTACGACTTCTCGTAAATTCCGCGAAGAGCTCACTTTATCGAGGGATATACTTTCTAGACGAGTCAAGTCTCCACGGATAGTGTCCACGTAGTATCTTAGGTCTCGTTTCCTCCTTATTATCCGTCCGAGTCCTCGAGAATTTTCGACAATTGCGCGCATCGGTCGAAACTTTATTAAGAAGCGTATTCCGTGAGAATAACAAAATAATTTACCACAGAAGAGATTTTTGTTTCAACTCAACTGGCCAGTTCTTAATTTAAATTAATATATCGCGAATCGCGACGTTTTTTCGACGTTTTTTCGATGGGTTTTGGTCTTTTCTAAAGACCAATAAAAATTAATTTACCTCTGTGCCAACCAAATGCATTCTCATTCACATGCGACAAACGAAAAATAAAAACGAATAAAAAAGATATTGAAAAAAATATCTCTGTTCATTTATTTTTCAGTAATACTTACTTTAACCAATTAATATCTCGTTGGCTTTAAAGAGGTTTTAAATAATTGGAAAAAATATAATAGCTACTGCAATAAATTGAAATTGTGTGTCACTAATGGCTTATTATCGAAGATTGTCGAAATAAAATAATCTCTTTGACCAACACGGACGAGAATACTTTTTCACACGTTACTCGCGAAAGAATCTCATTTACGGGCGGGAACAGAAACGGGCGCCGAGAAAACAGAGCTTCTAGAACGTTGTTCTAGAATTAACGATGGCGGATCTCCCTTTTCCCGAGATCTGCTCCAGTTGAAACGCTAGCTTGTCCTTTGAACAGCGAAACTTGAAGGTTTCGTAGTTCACTCGATATCCTTTCTATGTCGCAGGCCAAAGTGCAGCAGCTCTATAAACTCGATCGACTTCTCCAGGAGGAATCTGGCACGCTGCATAGTCTCCAGCAAGACAAGGTTGGTATCAGCATAATAATGATCACTTAGGATGAAGCTTTTAAACTGCTCGAAAAATTTCGAGTATACTTCAAAAGTGCAATTAATATAACGACCTCCCGTCAGATTGATGAACGTATCCGATCCTCTTCTAGAAGAAATGCAATATTCTTAAAGACGATTCTGTCAAACTTCATTTTAAGCCTAAAGAGTTCCAATCATAATCTCGCCCACGCGAAGACATCTCGATATGATGTTATGTCCATAGCTTAGAGAAAAGCCGGTTATTTGCTTGGAACTAAAACGACGTTATAACAATAAACTGCGAAATGACAAGCAGTTGTCCTTAATTCCAAGATATAGAAATCTACTGTATCATATTACACGCCTGGCCGGCTTAATGCTCGCAGGAAATACTCGAGAAGGCTTTGGGCGGGTTGCGGCACAAACTGCAAGGTAGCAGAAGCAATTTGGCCGAGGCGGAGCGATATCGGAAGCAGCAACTCCTGTTGGAGCGCGAACTGAGCAGAGTGAGGATACTGCTCGCTCATAACTCGAAGGTAGATAATTTTGAAAATACCCGTGATGGCCGTTAACACACACCGATCGACTCGGATGCGCGAATCCATTATTAAAAACGATGCGGACTGATTGGCAGAAAAACAAGTAAATTGCGCGTCAATCCGGATTTCAAAATGCGAATAATTGCTGCTCGTCATTCTTCGTATGTTTTTTTCACATCATGAAACGTATTGAATATGCAAGCGCGCTTCATGCGCTTGCTGCTGATGTTTCTGCTAATACAGGATTTTTTGACGATTTGGAGTTACTCATTTACTGATGAATATCTGATTGAAGTAAATATCCGCTTCACCGTGCTGGCGTGCTTTTATTGAGTTTGTCTCTTATTCTTTATCCTTTGCAACCTGAATTTCGCGATATCGCGAGGGTTATTATAGTAACACGAGAGGATAGTAGCACGAGAGAATTTAGAACGACGAGAGTAGATCGCGTTACGTATCGCAATTAAAGTCTCGATTCACTGTTTCCAGGTAAAACCGGTATTCTTCCAGGTAAATTGCATTATTCACAACATTATACCTTTCAGTTCCGTCGTTCGCCGTTTAGTTGCCATTCTCGTCGTTCGCGCGTTCTCGTCTTGATAGCCCGCGACTTTCTCACGTGCTTTCAGAAACTCGAGGAAACGGTGGCTGAGAATGCGAGGTTGGAGCAAGATTTGGTGGTGCTGAGGCAAAAGGTGCAAGCATCCAGAAGATACGCCGGCAATGTCGCGAGGGATACCTCGAGCACGACCGCACCGCTGGAAGCGGAATTACGACGAGTGCAACAACTCGTCGGCGATCTACAGAGACAGAGGAAGGAACTGAGCATTCAAGTTCGTCAACTGACGGAGAAATCTCACAGTTTGGTGCAGCAAATTCGCCCGCAACCACCGCACGGTGAGTCTAACAACAAGATGTCGAAATCATTGGAAATTCCAAAACTCAAGGGCCAACACTGACTCAAGAACCATAAAATTAGATCATAAATTTACTCAAAAACTATGAAATTTATATTGTAATAAACTGTCATTACTAGTCAAAATTTATTATTATTTTATCTAAATAAATTGATATCCAAAAAAATTATTTCAATCAATAGTAAATGCATATAGTATTTATCTTCCTATATATAGGGTTTTCCAATAAGAGCTACCGGATGTTTTTAAGTTTTGTTTGAAATGCGGCAATACTGTTCGATGTTTGTGTTGAATATCTGTCATCTGTAGGTCATTATACCGTCATTACAAATTACAATTTTAGTCATGGAGCGATGGAGGAATTAATATTCTCCGATTTTTAGACACACTTTCACGAACCGCGACAATATTTTCAGCTGAACGTTTTGAACGAGCACGCACAGGCGTCGGTACATCTTTTACAGATCCAGTTTCTTTGAATTATGCACTATACTGCGAATTGTTTTCTTTGTTGGGCGATTATGCGGACCGAGAAAATTACGAATTTTGCGAAATGTGTTTTTTACAGAACACGAATTTCCGTAATAAGTTTTAACAATATGAACACGTCGTTCTACAATTTTAGTCATGTATCACTTCATGACTAAAATTGTAATTTGTAATGACCTACAGATGACAGATATCCAACACAAACATCGAACAGTGTTGCCACATTTCAAATAAAACCTAAAAACATCCGTTTGCTCTTATTGGAAAACCCTATATTTACACAAATATATATCGCAAATAAAGGAGTATGTTAATTAAAGGAGTATTATATTTATTGATAGTTAATTATTTATTAAATATTAGTAGGAGGACGCACACATATTTTTCATGAAAAGAGAACGATATGTTTAAAACGATATGCATTTTTCCTTCAGCTCCCCAGGTGCATCATTCGAAGAAACGTACGCAGAATTCCTGGCTGGAGACCGACTTAGATTCCGGAATAACCCTGGACCATGGTTTGGACTCGCCGTCGAGTCCGTCTCTGTCCATCTCGCCTCCGAACAAGCAAAACGATAGCTCTCACCAGCGATACGGCTCCCCTACGCAGTACAAGGACTTATCCCCGTTGAATCGCCCACATAATCAGCAGTCTTTTGTACAACCCTCACAAAATCACATATCGGCGCTCTCGCCGCAGCTGCGCGAGCAGATTCAACAACACCAATTAAAGCAACAATTATTGAAGGATCAAATGCAGGGCAAGGGTAGCGCGATTCAAGTGGCGCCTCTGTACGTGAATACGGATTCGAGAGCGGCAGGTAATATTCTTGTTGAATTATGCGAATTCATTCTATCATATTAATATTAACGGATATCCACATCCGTTTATACATTAACGAACCGTTAGCGTAGTTATAAGATAATTCCGATATTTAAGTGCCGATTTGTACTTTTAACGCAAGGCGATTACGTCGCCGACACGAGCAAGCATAACGGAAACGTGCTGAATGGCATGCCGAATCCTGCTCCGGAATATATCCCGCCGCCGCCGCCCCCTTTGAGCGAGGAGGCATTGTTGTTGAACGATAATTATAGACAGAATGAGGACAACAAATTCGCCGGTAAGTCGCCCGTTCCGCCGCGGAGGCATTAAGCCTGACGCACGTCGGAAATTTCATTCTCTCCGCGCCTTCGCAGGATTAATGCACAGTCGCGAGAAGCAAGAGATTAAGACGGTGCGCATAGTGAAACGCGAGTCGGAGAGGCGACAGAGGGACCGCGGCGACAGAACCGGCAATATCGGAATTCCTTTGACGAACGGCCTCCAAGCACCAGGCGGCGCGAAGAGACTGTCCGACGACGATTTCGGAGGCTCCCAAAAATTCGAAGTGAGTCAACGATAACGACGATTTACAGCCTTGGCCAAAAGTATAAGGCACCTATATTTTTTTCATTTATCTGAAAGTTAAAAAATTGATTTATAGCACTTGCTGTGAATTATTTTTTGTTTCAAGAACCCTTTAAACTTGTGTATAATGCCGGTAACCAATAGG
This sequence comes from Aphaenogaster rudis, assembly GCA_003063815.1. Classification (NCBI taxonomy): domain Eukaryota; kingdom Metazoa; phylum Arthropoda; class Insecta; order Hymenoptera; family Formicidae; genus Aphaenogaster; species Aphaenogaster rudis. Next base: position 372,497 of record NJRL01000102.1, read on the forward strand.
AAATAGTACAGGTAAAAGAATGTCAGATAAATGAAAAAATATAGGTGCCTTATACTTCTGACCAAGGCTGTATATCGGTTTCCTTTCGCGACCTGAACCGCGCGATCGCTTTGTCTTCGATTACGCGCGATAAGTCAAATCCCAAGTAGAACAGAATAAGTCATGATGACGTCAAAATGATGCTAAAATGACACCGTTGACATCATTTTGAAGTCATTATGACGTCAAAATGACCTCAAAATGATGTCAAAGGCGTCATTTTAGCATTATTTTGACGTCATCATGACTTCGTGTTCTACTTGGGATTTAATAAAAATAGACCGGAAAGAAACATTAATTTTTTTACACTGTTAATTCCTTTGGGTCATTTTTAACTATTCTATAGGTCGCCACTGCTCCTACCTAATATGTCGTCACTTTAACTAAAACATTGGTTAACATTTAACCATGTGTGTGTCAAAATGACCACATTTGTCGTTAATTTAACTAAAACAAGGTGTCGAAATTAACAACATATTGATTAGGAGCAGTGACGACCTATAGAATAGTTAAAAATGACCCAAAGGAATTAACAGTGTAGCGATTTGTGCTAACGCAGATCTTTTAACATCTAGAAAGCTCAGCTTGGCAGAGTGGTGGAGGAATCGCCGATCGTTCACGCGCAGAGCACGGTTCAGCTGACCGAGCTGGACGACGTTCAGTTCCAAAGGAGCATGTCTCTGCCACGTGGTTTCGGCGGGCAAAAGCAGCACTCCGGGATACCCTACGGACCCGTGGTGCCTCCGCCGAGAAGCGACAGCATGCACGCCCTGAAGAGCATGATGGCGCGTCGGCATAAAATCAGGGTAAGTCCTACAGTAATTTTCGAGAGACAACGCGACAGTTCCAGGTCACTCCATGCAGCAAAACCTTACTTTCGCACGTTCGTTGGTGTATATATTTTTTGCGAATATTATCGATGATTTCATTCTACCCCGAGCATCCCGCCGCTCGTCTCGCCCGATTTTGTTTAATCCCGCTCGATCCTGGCGTTTTACAATTTTTTCTTGACGCTCCATCGCAGTTCGAAAGTCACGACGGCAGCTCCGATAGCACTCTGTCACCGTACACGGACAGTCCTACGTCCAGCTCTCACGTGCCGATGAGCTCGCCCAACTACTCCACCGCCTCGTCGTACAGCCCGTGCCAGAGCCAAAATTATCCGCCGCAAGCGGCAATGGCCGCCGCGCAGCTTCACTATCACAACTACTCGCTCGGACCGTATAAGCAATACGAGAAAATCGGCACTCTCGCGGGTGCTATGAGCCCCGAATTAACGTCGCCGGCTAACGCCGGCGTTCATCACGAGAGACCGGCCGCCGCGACGGCGGCGAACGCGAAGCAGTCCGAGTCGCCGCAGTTGTCGCCGGTGTTCAAGAGCGAGGCCGCCAAACAGATTATCAAAGAGATGACGGAGAAGAGGGTGGAGGGACCGAGACGAAGGCAGATCCCTCGAGAGAAAAGGCGGCACTACACCGTGTCTAGTAGCAAACCGGTGCTCGATGTAGAGGATACTTTCTCGAAGATGGTATTTTTTGTTTCATTCACAATTTCTGTTCTCTCTTTTTCTCTCTCTCTTTCTCTCACTTCCTTTTCTTCGTCTACCTGTGTCTCACTTTGTCTACTTCCTGTCCACTCGCTTTCGATTCGTCGCTTCGCCGTGCTATTTGTCTGTCGCGGCAGTTTCGAAAATCCTGATCTCGCGCTTGTACGTTACGGGGGTCTTTGCAATTTCTAGGGTATGGGTAGAGCCAGGGATGATCTGGACATGGAAAGAGCACTCAGACCCAGGATAAACGCCCCTGACGTGGTCCGATCGACGTTGAGTCACAAGGAATTGAAATATAACGAGAGTACTATAGACCAGCTGTTAGGCACGCCTAACAAAATCGTCATTCCCGAGCGATATATTCCTGAGCAGGTACTTGTACTTAATTTCTTTAAATTTCGCAAAAATCAGTTTAGTCGCACTCTGGTTTTAATATAACAACTAAAAATCGAAAAGATTATATTGTTGGGAATTTGTATTATGAAATTATATGATTTGTATAATTCCTCTTCGACATATATGAATTTAATTTATTTAAATTAAACTCTATAAACATTAAAATTGACTAGACCGCGATATGTTTAAAACAAATCAAATTCGAGATAGGCCATTGACGGTCATAGCTTAATTAAATTAAACTCTATATATATTATATGTATGTTATTAATTTTTTATATGTCGTTAATTTTTCAGACGCCGGAGCTAACAGCGGAAGAACAGGAGCAACGCTTGAAAAAGGCGGAAGCAATTAGGAAAATGCTCTCTGAAACAACCGTAACTGCACCGGAAGGAGGTGGTACGCGATATCTTTTTTTAATTATCTAACATTTCTGTGTATAATGATATAACGTGGATAATGATTATAAGGATATTTTTATAAATATGCACATCGTACGGTTTCAGATGATGATTCTAACGTAGAAAAATCAGACACCTTGAAACGCAAAGTAGTGGAAGAAAAGCGGCAGAGGGAGCACATTCTCCAGCTTAATCAGATATTGGCGAAGCAAGTGATGGAGAAAAGTAAAATGGTAGCGGGTATGTGTCGATGACGATTCCAAATACGATCTCTGCATGATTGTAATCGTTTATACGTACAGCTATGGCAGCATGCTTGTTTCGTTTAGAGAACATATTTTTTTATCACGCTCGATCAACGATCGGTGCAGTTTTCACGTTTTCTATATAGCTGGTACAATAATTTTTGTTTTTCTATTCGCGACGTTTTCAACGTTCATTCGGTTTGAGCGATTTACATTATATTGCGCATACGTTCACGTAATCTCACAGATGCGAACACGCATGCATTATCCGAGTTATATGCTATTTTTACAATTTTATTAAAGATGTATGTCAGACCTTCAAAAATAACAGCATTGCCATAATATTTTGCTAAGATGTTAATAATGTATTTCATTTCTACATATGAAATTTGAAGTCAATTTACCGTATCGTTTTCAAGAAAATTATTATTCTAATTGTCTGTAAGACGTTTATATTACGTCTTACAGACGTTATAATAATAATTTCCTTGAAAACGATACGGTAAATTGACTTTAAATTTCATATGTAGGAACGAAATACATTATTAAACATCTTAGCAAAATATTATGGCAATGCTGTTACTTTTGAAAGTCTGACATACTACCTTAATGGCTTTCGTTCGAGACAGCGAATATAGTTTCTTAGGGAGTTTGGATTTCTGTTGTTTGGATTGTTTTGTGCTTGTGTGTAGGTAACCAGGCACACTGACCGACATGCTTACTCCATCCCTCCCTATAGGACACGCACGTCACATTATCATTTTCAGGTTTGTTTTTTCGTCTTTTTTTTCGTCTTTCTCCTTTTTTTTCTCTCCCCCAATCAAGCTGTGCAAATACAACCGCAATATTTATTTCTGTCGATGTACGTTTATTGAAATAGGACAACTATCGCAAACAATATAAATACTTCACAGAAATAGTTGAAGAATGGGATGATGTGTGGCTTCGTGCGAGAACGGTCGACTTATAGTCGACAGGTACCAGGTTCGATCCCATGTATGTCTCATTACAATCGAGACATAAATTAAGGCTCTGCTGATATAAATCATAGAAATATAAAAATATGAAAAAGCCCAGCACTAGTTGTCCGTGTGCAAAGATTGTTTTATTTGGAACAATTTACATAAAAAATACGTATACATTTCGACTCATGTAACGATTTGTACCATGATTCCCTCTGGTGAAATAGTAGTATACTCGTTACATGAGTCGTAACGTATACGGATTTTTTTATGTAAATTGTTCCAAATAAAACAATCTTTACACATGGAAAACTAGTGCTGGCTCTTATAGATTTTTTATATTTCTATAAGAAATAAAAATATATATAATAGTAAAAGTTGACGGGACAGCAAGATTTCACTTTCAATAAACGTATTAATTGGTAATATTAATATTTATAATATTAATTTGTAATTTATGATTAAAAATCATGTCTCGTTCACCGACAGTAAAAGCTCTAGCAACGCTTCCTCTGAAAACTGAATCGAGCTTAGACGATGAGGACCTCTCGCCCGTGGCTTCTTTACCACTTTATCAGCAAAGAGAGAACTACTACTCCTAAGCGTCGTCCCAGAAGCACAAATGGAAGCACAAAACTACTGCCAATACGACGAACAAGAGAGAAGAACAAGGAAACGAGAAACGGGAGGAACTTTTTCCCCGACGACTAAGAAACGTGCGGAACTTCGTGCAATATGCTGAGAAAGTGCTTTTTATTCGCGCACTGATTGCATTGTACATAATCATCGACTAAGTAAAACGATAATAAGTAGCTGTTATTATTCGTTAACGATAAGAGCTCGTAATGTACAAGTACACACAAACAAGCGCAGACCGCGTGAAAGAAAGGATTGTCAACGTGTTATCAGACCGAGCTCGTCATCTTCTCCAATCGAGCGCTATATCGAGCAACATCGGCGATTTACTGTCATTTTTTACCGACCCTGGCGTCCAGCGTTAAATGTCGAAGAGTTGAAAATCTGGCGGGCGCCAAGACCTTTATCCGCGCGACGAATCTAACGCGCTTCTTCCGGGCGATATATATTCCGGGCTTTGGAGAAACCTTTTTACCGCGTCTCTTCGCAGATCGAAAGTTCTTTTTCGAAAGTTTTCAAATCGTACGTGTATTTGTAAGCACATGAGACTGCAAAAAAACCTCCCGACTGAGAAATCTGGTTTGGATACCGTTATGTCCTCTCCCGTTTTACGTACAATCATTTTCACGAGGCGAACTTTTATATGTCGACAGAAGCGAGCGACGAAACTTTGCGTACCCTCGCCCACGAAGTCTGAGCGAGGTGGTACCATTAGATTTAACGGCGCGGCAGGCTCTTCATTCTAGCGAGGACAAAACGTATTCGATTGTGACGCAATAGTGGAGCAGACAACGCGTCGAGATCGATAAATGTTACGGTTATTCAATACTAGAAGTGCCGAGCGGTCGTATTTAACCGTCCCATTTTTTTAGATTAATGTAAATATTTTGGCATAAAAGATAGAATCTTGAAATTTTTTTACTTTTTATGTATAATATTATGAGTTAATAAAAAGTTAAAAAATTTCAAAAACGTATCTTTTGCTCAAGAAATAGAATATTAATCTGAAAAATGGAAATGGCCAAAAATATCCGCTCGGTACTTCTAGTGTTAAAAAAGAAACGCGCTAAAATATCGAGCCTCCGAGATTTTATTCGCAGAACTTGGCGACAAAAAAGGGCGAGCATGAGGATTACCGTGTAAACTAGATTGTAAGGAACGCACGATACATACGCTTCTGAAGCGCCCGTTGCTATTAGCGTTATATACACGATTTTTCACGGGCCATTGTAGTATGGCATTTTAATGTTTAGAGCATTCGTCACACACATACACACATACGGTCATAAGGGAAGAGTGCCAAATTCCTATCACGAGCGATTAAATAATCGTCAATTAAAAGCATCGCCGTATCGCAATCGATGCAGGATACGCAGGAGCATTTTTATTATATAAAAGTCGAAGATCGCGAAAAAACGATCGTAATAATTATATTGTATTAAATATAGTTCGGTTTGGTTTTTCATCGATATTTCAAGTCGAACTTAATATCGAGATATTCATTATTTAATATTATTATTGTATCCCACCCGACGTCGAGGTGCAACTTTGGACACAGTTTTAAATTGTATATATAATTTATATTCAGTATATATATAATATTATTTATACATATATATAATATAGCTATAATATACATAATATTGTAATTTATTATCATATTAATATGTAGTATATTATTGTATGATAATGTAATATATTATACATCATAATATATTATATTAAATATCATGTTATGTATATTATATTTCATATGTTGTACCACAATATTACATATATCATATATGTACTGAAAAATTATATGTGATTTCACTATATATATATATATATATACACATATATACATATTTTACATACAGTGCTGGAAAAGTATTGGCACAGCGCGGTTGCTACTATAAAACGGCCTATATCTCTAAAGAAAATAGCAATAAAAAGTTAATTTTTATTTTTTTGTTTACATATAATTACGTGTTATAAAAATTAACATAAATGCAGTTACACAAGAAATTAAAAACGTCTCCCGAGAACGTTTCATCCTTGGACGAAACTATTGGCACATCTAACAAATTATGTGTATTCATATTGGTTACAAACATAAGAGAAGTACTTATAATAAAGGATTATCACACAACTAAATAGTTGCTTTTTTATATAGCCTTTCTTCATTATTACAGTTAAATGTGCCAATATTTTTGTTCAAGGATAGAATGCTCTCAAAAAAGGTTGCTATTTTTCTTCTGTGACTAGGTTGACTTATGTCAATTTATATAATGTACCATTATATATATAAAGCATAAAATAAAAATTTGTACAAAGAGTAAACGTTTTGTTGCTACTTTCTTTGAAAATATTTACTATTTTACAGTAGCAACCGCAATGTGCCAATACTTTTGTCCAGCACTGTATATAAAATAAGTATTATATAATATATATATATATATATATATATATATAAAAACACTATATACTGGTCCAGAAAGAATCACGTTAAGTCGGCGGAGTAATTAAAGAACCAACAAAGAAATTATTATAATTCCATTATGGACCCCGTCGGATCCCGCGTCCGGAGATACCCCTCGAGGTCGACTCACTCAGCCTCCCCCCCCCCACAAAAAGTATTAAATTCCTGCCCAGTGCGACGCGAGTTCAAAATTTTACATTTTAAATTTAAAATGCGGAATATGAAAGTTCATAAATACCTCATAATTGTGGGCTATTTGTTTTTTTATTTGTGCAAAGTAGGGGAGCGGCAGCTTGATAGGGGTTGCGGAGATTCCACCCGATGCCGGGGGGGACGATTCGTACCCTGCTCCCTTGCGCGTTCTCTATCTTGACACACACACACACGCAACACACACGTACACGAATCCGCGAGCTCGTAGCAATAAGTTTTTATAACGATATAATCTACGCGCGGCGACACACATATACACACGCACGCGTCACTGTATAGTACGTATTCACGACGTTATCGCCTGTACATAATCGTGCACGCCCGGTCGGAGAAATCGGAAGAAGTATCGGCCACCTATCTTTTGCAAGCGCGACGTATACTTGCAAAAGTCCGCCATCGACAACCAATATCAACTTCGAGAATCGCAGGCGCGCGATCGACAATAGTATCGATAATCGCGATACGTTCGATCGCCGTCGATCCACGTCGATCTCAAATGCCGCGCCGGTCCCGCGCCGGCGATCCCGTTAATTCACGAGTCGCGAAACGAGGCGACGCCACGCGAGACGTCGCAGAATATTATTAATAGGCGAAGCACTATGCGAATTACCACGGGACAGAAAACTGTTATTGTTATAACGATGAAATAAAAATCGTATGGCGAGCAAAAGTGTCTTTCATTATCCTCGAATCGTAATCCGAAAATTAAATATTCCTTGATTAACTTGATAAGCTAAAATATGCTAAACTAAAATTTAATAGGCCTCGAATTAGCATAATTAAATCGAAGATCATTCTATTGTTTATCATCTTTCTATCGTCAATTGAAACTTCTATTATTTTACCAGAAATCCGAAGATTAAATATTCCCGATTAAGTTTGAAGTTTGATAAAATATCTTTGTTAAATTAAAATCAAATTTAACAGATATTGTGTGAATTAAAATTGTTTTATCATTTATCATCTTTCTCTTATCAATTGACACTTTCATTACTTTATCATAAATTCGAAAATTAGGTATTCTCGATTAAATTTGATGTTTGATCAAATATCTTCGTTAAACTAAAATATAAACTTTAACAGATGTCGAATTAATTTAATTAGATCGAAAATCGTTTTATCATTTATCATCTTTCTCTCATAAATTAAAACCTCCATTATTTGACCATATATAAATACGAAAATTAAATATTCCCTATTAAGTTTGAAGTTTCATAAAATATCTTTGTTAAACTAAAATAAAATTTAACAGATGTCGAATTAGCTCAATTAAATCGAAAATCGTTTTATCATTTATCACCTTTCTCTGGTCAATTGAATTTCTATTATTTTATCATAAATTCGAAAATTAAATATTCTCGATTAAACTTGAAGCTTTAATAAAATATTTTTGCTAAACTAAAATATATAATTTAATAAATGTTGAATTAACTTAATTAGATCGAAAATCATTTGATTATTTATCACCTTTCTCTCGTCAATTGAATTTCTATTATTTTATCATAAATTCGAAAATTAAATATTCTCGATTAAACTTAAAGCTTTAATAAAATATTTTTGCTAAACTAAAATATATATAATTTAATAATGTTGAATTAACTTAATTAGATCGAAAATCATTTGATCACTTTTCTATCATTAATTAAAACTTCCATTATTTTGTTAAATTTGCAATAAAGATCGCGATTAAATTCAAAGTTTTCAAGTTAAACGTTCTTTTCTAAGGTATAACCCTGGTGAAAATTTTTCTTAGAATTCTTCATATAATTTTTCAGAATTTCTGTATATAATTTTATAACTTTTTAGAAAATTTCTCAGATTTTTTTATACAAATTGGAACATTTTTCAGAAGTGCTAAGAACTAAGAAGTCTACATCTTTTTCTAGATTTCTAAAATTTCTCATTCTATAATTTCTGAAGAAAGCTTACAAAATCTGAAAAAGTTCAAGATATTTTTTCTGAAATCTTCATAAATTTAAAACATGACAAATTCTTAAATGAGATAATAAGGGAAATTAAGTAAGAAAATCATTGGGAAGAAAACAAATTACGAATAAATTTATAGAAAGCGATAAGGACTTGATAGTTGATACTCGATAGTTTTAGAGCCAGCTAATTGACACTGATGAACATAGTACGAAAAAGGTCAATCGGTTTGAGGTCACGGTTCGCTTGCAAGTTGCAGGCAAATCGCGGCACTCTGCAGACGTGAAAAATGGCGCACATGATAAGATCCAAGTTCGTGCTCCTGTCACTCCTGAAGTACGTTAATCGCGTCGCGCCTCGCGCCTCCGTGCCCTTAAAGTACCAACGATTATGCTTTCACACCAGCGGTATCCTCGACGGTATGACATTTATTCAAAAACCACGACTTTTTCCTCGCGACGTCAGTCGACTTGGAGGTTACCTCTCGGAAGAGAACCAAATTCGATAGAAATATCTGCGAGAAACGAAGTTATCTCGTTTACCATACAAACGTTAAACGAAAGTGTCGAAAACGGACCTAACTGTTATAAATTAAACCTTTCATTGCGCTCGGTAAACAAGTTTCCGTGTCCTCCTGATTATGCAACCGAATCTTTCGATTTTCACGTGATATCTGGCATTCAATATTTTTATGATCTTTTCCAGCGTAATTCGTTTCTTTTTCCGGCGATTTTCTTGCTTAAATCTTACCTTAAAGAAAATGTTCATCTTGAAATATTTTACTCAATTGCAATATCTAAATTTATTGCAAATTTATAAGTCAATGGAAGTTTTAATTTACGAATATGATAAATGAAGCGAATATGATACATGAAGCAATTATGATAAAGAGACGTCTTTCTTTCAGTGACGGGAAAGGAATTGTTGATGCCTTCTTTATCGCCCACCATGCAAAGTGGCACCATAGTAAAGTGGTTCAAAAAGGAAGGTGACAAGATTAATCCTGGCGATGCTATTGCGGATATTCAGACTGACAAGGCTGTTGTCACGCTGGAGCATGAAGATGAAGTTGTGCTGGCAAAAATAATTGTAAGGAACCAAATATAGCGTCAAATCAATCAAGTCGTGCGGATTACATACAAATTATGTGAGATATGTTGATTAGGTACCTGAAGGAACGATAGATATTAAAGTTGGAACTCTGATAGCTCTCACTGTCGAGGTTGACGAAGACTGGAAAACAGTAGAAATGCCAGACGGTTCAGCGCAAGCTCCTGCAACAGCTTCATCATCCTCTGCTGAGTCAAGCCCACCTGTTACAAAAGCAGAACCACCACCCGGCCAGTATGATCCTTTAATAAACACACAGGGTTATAATTTGCTTTAAAGTAATGCTGAAATAATGCTTACGTATTCACGCGTTTGGAAATCTGCAGTTACATTTTTGGAAACTGTTTCTAAATAATTCATCTGTAATTTTCAGGCAAAATATTCCCATGCCTGCCCTATCGCCAACCATGACAACAGGTACAATCATAAAGTGGTTGAAGCAAGAAGGTGATGAAGTACAACCGGGTGATGCGTTGGCAGACATACAGACAGATAAAGCCGTCATGACATTTGAATTGGAGGAAGAAGGCATACTCGCGAAAATTCTTGTACGTATTTAATTACTAACGATAAAATTCTGCATGGAATAAATTGCGTTTCTTTATAAATTAATTAATATTATTGTTTATTAGGTTCCAGAAGGATCTCAAGTAGAAGTAGGACAGTTGATAGCTATTACAGTTGAGAAAGGAATGGACTGGAAACAGGCTGTTGTCCCAACGTCAACTAAACCTGCAGTATCTGCAACACCAAGTTCTGCTCAACCAACTGCACCAGCTGATGCAAAACCACCATCAAGTGGACAGTATGTATTATTTTTTAAAATAATTTATATAATATTAACATAATTTCATTTATTCATTATTTTCAAATTTAACATAAAACACTCCATTAAATGTGTACTATAATTAGTATATTCTCCACACAGAGTGTATGGTTTGGCGGTAAAAAGATTGTTGGAGGAATATGGCCTGAGCTCTGGCTCAATCAAGGGCACTGGACGTCCAAATCGTTTATTGAAGAGCGACGTTCTTGCATATATTCAGGCACACAATATTAAAAAAGTTACGCTTAAATCCGGTAAATATAACAACATACTGAAATTGTAATGCTGTCTCTTCTGGAACAGCTTTTTAACATTTAACATTTAACATTTTCGTTTTTTACGACTATTTTTCTGCAGCACCGGCTCCAGAGGCTGCTAAGGCACGTTCTCCTAGTCCAGAAGTGTCTGTCCCAGTTGGCCGACCGTCTGCGTATGAAGATATCGAAATATCCAATATTCGTGCTGTTATTGCTAAACGACTCGGAGAATCAAAAGTATGACGTTACGAATATTTTTAATTTAATTATTTGTTATTTAATTTAATCAAAGCGACTTTTCTTTTCCAGAGAACTATACCACATTCTTATGCAGTTGTGGACATAAATATCGACAAGTTAACTGAGCTCCGCGGAAAGCTCAAAACGGAGGATATAAGTGTATCAATTAACGACTTTGTTACCAAGGCTGTCGCTCACGCGCTTGTTGAGTGTCCCGATATAAATACGTTGTATCAAAATGGACAAGTTAGTACGATCATTTTAATATTGTGATATAATTGTGTTAGAATGTGCGATTCAAATTACAATATTAACAATCGGTTATTATTAGGTTGTTCGAGTTCCAAAGGTGGATGTGTCTGTAGCAGTCGCGACAAAAACAGGCCTGATTACTCCAATAGTATTCGACACTGCCACTAAGAGTTTAACAGATATCTCTAAAAACATTCGAGAATTAGCCGAAAAGGCGAAAAAGGGGCAGCTTAAACCACACGAGTTTCAAGGAGGAACATTTACGTAAGTCTTAACCGTTAATACACGAAAAGAACGCGTTCGTATATATGTACGTATACGTATGTAATTTTATTATGCAGAATTTCGAATTTGGGAATGTTTGGCATCAAGGAATTTTCCGCCATTATAAATCCTCCACAAACTGCTGTTCTCGCTGTAGGCTCGGGACGAGAAGAGCTGGGTAATTTTTTGCGAAAGATATTTTGTAGATAATACCCAACTAATTTCTAACTGCAACTATAATACTTTTGCAATGTCTCTTACAGACTCCTCATTAATGAAGGTAACAAAAATGACAGCAAGATTATCATATGATAGACGAGCAATCGACGAGGATCAAGCAGCTGATTTCTTGGCTATATTGAAAGCAATGCTGGAGGATCCAGCTTTTCTCACAGCTGGCAAGATGCAAGCATTGAGGTATAAACGTGATGCATATTAACTTCTAAATAATATAAAACAAAATAATCATTTCGTTCAAAGTGTTTATTGCAAAAACAGCTCGTTTTCTTGCATCAAGAGAATTAAATATCATTGTTTTTGTAACTATGTTACTGTACTTTTTAAAAAATAGAATTTAAGTCAGAGAAAGCTCAATATTAAGTATAATTGTATAATGTATATAATTGTTGGCTGTTTTTGAAATAAACGAAATAATTGTTTAATATTAATCCTATTTTTCGTGCCATATATATACAATCAAATATAAAGCACGATTTATATATTTATATGCAACTGTTTTGCATATAAAGCTATTCATTGTTGTTCAAAAACTTTGACCAAAGAGAATAATTTATATATTTATACTGCCAAAATGATATTTAAAACAATTAATATTATGGACATATTCTCACATTCGTAAATTAATTAATAACATTGAGTGAAGCTAAATATTAAATGTTAATCTGTGATTTTCAAAACATTCTTTATATATTTTAATATAAGTTTTTAAAATTATAAAAAAAATTTTAATTAATTGGATTAGAGATTAATATCCATAAGATTGAATGACAGAGAATAAAAGAATGTCCATTATTCTATATTTAGAATCTTGTAAATAATTAGAACACATGCTCATATTTATGTAATTCTTCTTTTGTAAATATCTGCAAATTATTGGCCCTATGATATGACATGGAACCACGATGTACATCTCCTGAGTCAAAGTTATAAAATATAAAAATGTCTTTATTGTATCATATTAGTATTAATATTTAAAGATATAAATTTGCGTCCGGATATTTAGAAATTTGTGGAATAAAGAGCACACGATTTACTTCTGATTAATTTATTAATTGAAAATATGTATAAATAAATGACTCACTTGTATATAATCTTATAATTTAAATAGGATTATTGGGATATATAGTTTAATGATGAATGAAAGAATTCATCTTCTGAATAAAATATTTATTGTCTAAAATATGTGATGTCTTACGGATGTATGTGTCCATTTTTTCCTTTATCCAATATACAAAAAAATAATATATTATATTATATGCAATTCTCGAAGTCACGTTCCAATATCTTTTTAGAAAGCGTAAATTGACATTCTGTATAAATATTTGATTTTCACTAGTCACAACTTCATACATTATTATTGCTTGATAATATTGTGCTTATTATTAATTAGAATCGTATTTATTTAATAAGGCACAAATATTAGAATATTGTGCGGCATGCGTCTTTTGCATTTTATTTTAATTTTTAGGGTCTTTTTGAAAACTATATATATATACACACATATATATATATCTTATCAAGACTAATAGAATATGCAAATAATAATATATTTTTTATTCCAAATCGTGTAAACGATTACAATACTGCTTAAATATATTTGCTTATCAGCGCATATTTAATGTTATACATATAATTGAAAGATAACATTTGTCGTGCTTACAACATATAATAATTATATACTCTGAATTATCGTCACAATTTGATATTTCCAGTATATGATAATTTAATACAGCATAATATATATTGTAAAACACAAAAATTATACTCTATAGAAATATTAATATAACTTATCTTTCGTTTATCACAGTGATTTTATATACTTGATATTATTGCTCAAATCACCTTAAATATCTAGATCTTCACTCTTTACAGTAATCCAATCGTATTACACGTTCATGCATTGCATTATAAACACTATTGAATATCAGTTTATATACATATATTGATTATTTAAAAAATATAACTATATGAATATGATATTTGTTTGAGCAATATCGCGCTCTTAGAAAATATAAAAGTTTTCAAAAAGGTATATATATTTTATAAAAGTAGGAATAAAAACCTTACAAAACTGTGTATCTTAGTAATTTTATATGAAAATGCATTGTATGGTGGTTATCGTTACATAATTCGTAACGGTTAATGTTCAACATATTGCCTTACGATAGCAACGGTGTCACTCAATTTTATGCATAAAATATAATTTTTTAAATAATTTCATACATGACGTAGTAATTTTTTTCAACATATAACTTTTCTTGTAAATTCAAATAACTTATAAGTTAGAAGTTATGAAGTTAAAAAACTTTATAAGTTATAATTTCAAATAACTTATAAAGTCAAGCTATCTTATAACTTTTACATTATCAAATGTTTAAAATTATAAGATAATTCTATATTATCAAATATGTGTGCTAGCTTATCCAGCTTATTTTTGTTGGAAAGAGTTAAGAGCTTCAAATTTGATGAGCTTTCATTAATTGTTATCAGAGATTATATAACTGATTCTATTATTGTCTTTCCTATATCTTGATGTAATATCTTGATGTTTCTGTACAGTGATCTAAGTACAGCTTTTAAGAAAAATATAAAATTCTGTATTACGATCCTTTTATAATCGGTATTAAAATTACGATATTTCAAAATATTGAATTCCATTCATCCTTCAAAAAAGCATATAAAAATGCATTCTGTCCATAATTACTTACAGCTAAAACGTTCTGTTTGTTCTGCTAAATACTGAACTTGAATGGCAAAATGCACACCAATATAGTATCATTGAGCGGAAATGTACCTGAGTAAAAACCCTAATTCATCATATCATATTGCACACAACAAAATGAATGGCTTATTTTAGAAACTGACAAATTTGCCTAAATATTTCCACAAAATGATTTCCACGATACCATCTTGCAACAATAGTAATCATGACATAATTAAGTAGCATAGATGAAAAACAACTATTTCTTTTTGAACAACAGTGTCATTTGAATAAAATAATCTTAAAATGACTATCAAGTGCACTACGCACTTTGGTTTTTTCGTACATATTAAACCAGCACAGTGGAATAAAAACGAAGAGTCAAATAAAAACTGAATGCAGTAATAATGACGAAATACTTTCTTTTGAAGCTTCAATTACGAAGTATCTTCTTTTTCTTCTTCACCGCAATATATAAGAGCAGCAATGAAGCATCGTGAAATGGGATATCATGAATGTTACAGTATGAAATTCTTTAGAAGTATTTAGCGAAACGCTTTTTGAAGAATTCTCTGCGCCGCACGGATCAGCGGAGTGAGTGTGGATAGTTCCGCGCAGTTTTCTAGGAATGGATGAGAGAGTAACTCATCGGCAGTTGCCCTCTCGTCGACTTCTACGGCGAGGCATCTCTCTAAGAAATTTTGGAACGTCGGACTGAGGCTGTCCCACCTCGGAATGGAAGGTCTACCAATGGCAGCGATCAAGTATAACGCTCTCAAGGGTGTCTCTTTCATGTAAGGCGGTTCTCCTTCTATCATTTCGATAGCCATTATACCTAGCGACCAGATGTCCACTTTCTTGCCGTACTGTTTCCTCGTTACCACTTCCGGCGCCATCCAGTACGGAGTGCCGACCACAGTCTGCCGTTTCTCGTCACCGTCGATATTCGCGCAAAAACCAAAATCCGTAACCTTCACCGCGCCGTTCATCCCCAACAGCACATTGTCCGACTTAATGTCTCTGTGAATAATGCCTCTAGTATGCAGGAAGCTGATCGCTTTGAGGACCTCCCTGCAGACAGCCGCGATTTGAACCTCCTTCATCACAGTCTCGGTGACTACGTCCGTGAGCGGCCCACCTTCCAGCAGCTCCATAACTACCCAAAGATGCTCGTCCACGAGGTAAGCGTCGAGGAAGTTAACCAGATTCGGATGCTGAAACTCCTTGAGAATCTTGATCTCGGTTAATATCAACTCTTTCTTTGGCTGCTTTGACAAATCTATATCTTTTATTGCTACTTTCTGACCGTATTGAAGATCAGTGGCTATGAACACAGTTCCGGAGGCACCGGCGCCTACCTCTTTAGTTCTTTCGAAGCGCAAGTTAGGATCCCCGCGTTGGCAGATAGCCCTGAGCTCCTTGTATACCTGCTCGTCACTGAGTCTTACACCAATACACTCGGTCTTCCTTCGCAGAATAGGGCTCTCCTCTATTCTGCTTGGCAAAACGTTCTCCTCCTCCTCCCGTGGTGGCTCGTCCTCACCGTCCTCACTGATCCGAAATGTGTTGAGATCCTCCAGTATCTCAGTGAGGGTCTTCTCTTCCCTGTCGTTGCATCTGCGTGGCGCCGGTTTCGGTGGTTTCGGTGGTTTCGGCGGTTTTGGCGGTTTCGGCGGCTTGTTCGTCTTCGGCGGTAGCTCGGGTAACGTCTGCTCGTCCGTCGAGCTCTCGGAAGTCAAGCGATCGTCGTCGGACCCGTCCGACCGATACTTCTTCGTCAGGATGTTGTCGATTTCCTGCGACTCCTCCTCGATCAGGTCCTGCGTGACGAACGGCTTGAACACCTCCTGGACCTGCGGCTTCCGCTTGATCGAGTAGTTGTAGAACTTGATTGCCTGCAACGCGGCGTCGGGATGCTCGTCCTGCTCCGACTTGGAGATCTGCGTGTTGAGCAGGCGTATCCACGGGTCCGGCAGACCCTCCAGCTGCCCGGTCTCCGCATTCTTGCTCACGTGGAACTTGTGCGAGACGTTGGTTGGCAGACCAATCTCCGCGGCCACGGTGTCGACGGGGGGACCGCTCCTCTTCTTCGAGAACAACTTCGTCAGGCTGAGGCTCATCCTCGCGCGCTATCTCGCGCCCCTTTCCCTTATCCTCGCTCTCGCTCCTTGGCGACTGCGCGGAGGAAGGTGGTAATTCTCGAGAGAAGCAGAAGGAAGAGAGAAAGAGAATAGGCGGGCCCGCGTTTTCAGATATTCGTGATATTCATACTAACGTGATGCGGATTCTCGTCCGCCACAACGATCATATCGTCAAGTCTCACGCCCGATTACACGCCGGCGGATGAATGTCGTCAGTGCTGCCAGCGCGACGATCGCAATTGCCAACTGCAAAACTTAAAAACTGATCATCCCTAACCTAATTTCTTGGCCCGTGTACAAATTTAAATGTGTCCGTAATTTCAAGCGTGTTCCTGTCGAGTGTGAATATAAATCCGTTTTTCATTTTTTATAACTACGCCTTTTTCTTGAATCGAGATCCATAATTGTCAAACGAGGAAGTTTTATCTAAAGTCAAATACTAAAAGTTTTAAAACATGGATTTACAATACAAGTGTGTATTTTATTATTCAAATAAATTGCATGATAAAAATCTCATGTTTTTTCTTTGTAAAAATGGATAAAAAACAAGCAGTCCACTTCTCTGACAAGAAAATATCTGTAATTAGTTTGTAAAATTGGAAGACTGGACTATTACTACGTTTACGCGAGTGTTACTTCTGTAGTAACTTACTCAAATTATCGATAATTCACTCCGCGTAAACGATTTGAACCCGTTTACGCGGAGTGAATTATCGTAAGTTACGATAATTTAAGTAAGTTACTACATAAGTAACGCCTCGCGTAAACGTAGTATCTAACGTTTATTTCCTTTCGAACAGTACTTTATTATCCACTTGTATATATTTGCAGAACGATCCATCCTGTGAAATATTTGCAAGATCATCTCGTAAGTATCTAGTACATACTGAATGAAGAAATTCATGGTTGTAAAATTTTCTGTAAAGAAAAAGGAATCTGGTATTTGCAGGAGAAAGGGGTTCGAACAGATGGTAGAAAATTCTTGTCGTTTCGGCCAGTAAGCGTAAATGTCTCGTCGATCATTCAGGCAGACAGTTCAGCAATATTCAAATTGGGTGACACAACTGCAGTCTGTGGTATTAAAGCTGTAAGTGTACTTCATAACGTTCTATGTATATCCATTTTTATATTTTTATGGACCGATTGTTCCAACTTCTTGGTAAGCTAACTAACAGTTAAATCATATGTTTATCTTTGTTTAATTTGAAGGAAAAACAAAGAGAGACATATGATTTAACTATTAGAACTAAGAAGGACCGGAACAACCGGTCCTAAATGCATGTATGTTGTATAAGTTTGATATTGTTTGATAATTTATATAATATTTTATAACGACCTGTCTTTTTATTCTTTATTTATCTTAACTGAAAAGTATAATTGCTTTATTTCACTGATAAAGTAACGATTAATTGAAATTATGTTGTCTTAGGAATTAGCGACACCAAAAGCAGATACTCCAGATTACGGCTACATAGTACCAAATGTGGAATTATCTCCTCTGTGTTCCTCAAAGTTTCGTCCAGGTCCACCGAGCGAGCAGGCGCAGGTGCTTTCTAAATTGATAGACATTATTTTGAGTAATTCAGCGGCACTCGACTTGAGAGACCTTTGCATCTGTAGAAATAAATTAGTATGGGTTTTGTACTGCGATATCCTATGTCTAAATTACAATGGCTCGGTTATAGATGCTTGCACTGGAGCAGTGATTGCAGCTCTCAAAACGCGTAAGTCACGCGTGTGTGTGTACTACTGCTGAGAATATGTGATGGTATCTGTGTCCAATTCCATTTTTGTATTTCTAAGAAAGAACTTATCTTGCAGTGGTCTTACCTGAAGTAAATTATAACAAGGAAACGGGAGTAATTGTTGTACATCCGAAAAACAGAAAGGCGTTTACTGTGAGGACGTTACCAGTTTCTATATCGTTTGCAGTATTTGAGAAGTCGGTTTCAGTTTATTGTAGTCGATGTTTCACATGTAGTTCATCTTTCTGACTGTTTGCTTTACATTTGCAGACAATTGTTAATAGCTGATCCTACGGATGACGAGGAAGATTTGTCAGCAGGAAGATTTTCTATTGTGATGGACGATGAAGAAGAGATTTGTTATGTACATAAACCTGGTGCGTACTTTATATTTGTAAAATGCAGTGTAATATTGTAAATTATTCATGCTTTAATGGATTTTGCATGATTTAATGATTGTTAAGTTATATGTTACGTATAATAATGATCATAAATTTGATATAGGTGGAATTTCAATCTCTCAGAATTTATTTTCAAAAGGCTTGGAAATGGCAAAAACAAGAGCAACATTAATTAGATCGGTAATCAACGCTGCTATCTCGACAATATAAATCATATAAATATTTGAATATTTTGTTAAGAAATAAAATATTTTGTATCGTATGTTATGTTTCTTACACATTACAAATATATAAACGGGATATATAAGAAGATATCAATAGCTATAAATCTATTTTTTCTAGTTTTATTACGAATTTGAAATTTAATTGTCCATGATTCGCATAGGAAAAGAAGTCCAGGGAAATATAGATGCAATTAAAAAGAATGAATTAAAATGTTAGCAGTAGAATGTAGTTAATGCTATTTATTTTCGCACACTCATGGCACATTACTAAACATCCACATGAACGTTTTCATAAATATCGGTTTACAAAAAAACATCGTTGACAAGTACACGAAAAGATAATTGTGCTAAAATAGCAGTCTTTCATTTAGAATATATGAATTTCATTTAGAAATATATGAGGATTATTTAAAAATATGATATAAATACTGATTTAAAAATGCGTTATGTCTCTGTATTAACTTGACACAGAAATGTGTGATTCTTAACTTAATACGAGAAGTTAACACGACATATTCTTAAAAAGTTTCATAAACTCTTCTAGCGATATCTCTCCATCGCCATCTTCGTCTACCATATTGATCATATCTTGTATTTCTTCGTCGGTCATGTCTTCTCCCAATTCAACTATAACTCTTTTCAAATTTCTGAAGGATATTTTCCCTGTTTTATCATCGTCGAAAAGTCTGAATGCTCTTAATATTTCGTTTTGGCCTTCTTCGTCGTTCATTTTGACTAACATTATCTTCATGAATTCTTCATAAGATAATTCATTAGGACATTCTGGAGCGACATCTGTTACAAGTCTCTGTATCTCTTTCCTTGTCGGTTCAAATCCCAGGGCTCTAAGGGCAACTGTAAGGTCCTTAGTAGCAATTTTTCCAGTACCATCCGGATCAAATAGATCAAAAGCTTCTTTTATGTCGACCTTCTGCTCCTCGCTTAATTCAAGTCTTATTGTATTCTTCTTTTGGGCATTGGTTTGTTTTTTGGATGAGGATGCCTGTGGAAAAGAAAAATAGAAAATCATTACAAAAACTTTATCCTCAAAATAAACGAGCGTGTAGGTGTACGTCTATATATGTACGTATAGACGTGTTGTGTCTATATATATATATATATATATAAATATACATATATCGTTTAGCTCATACAGTTTTTCAAAATATCAATCAAAATAAAAATGAAGTAATAAAAATATTTCTGAAAAGTAGACAAAATGTTTAGCAATTTAGAATAATTTTAAGAATAGAATGAAAAAGGAATGCGATAAAAGTTTGCTGAATTAAATGTTAGATAAAAATTTTAAACAATCCCCAGATTGACCATCTCACAAACTGAAGAACGAACTGCATTTTTAATCACAAGACCACTCAACAACTATTTAAGTTATTTATTATTTTTCTTATTCTACACTTGACATAATAACTAATGATGTGCACATTACTTCGACATGATTCTTTTGACTTTTCAGTTTACTGTCAGTCTCATCCACCACAAACATACATTCTACCGATTTAAAACTACTTTTAATTTTTGAACGTTAGATAAAGGTTTATTAATTTAATTTAATTTTTATTTTTACTTGTTATCTATTAATCTAATTGGCTGAAGAAGACTCTGTGAGTCGAAACTGTCCCAATGATTTACTAATAAATTTTATATATATTTATAACTACCATCTTTTTTCGTTTGCTCGTCTTGGCCGTTTTCTTCCTTTTTATTATACCATTGTTTTGCTGAATTAAGATCAAACTAATTACCATATTCGACCTGTAGTTTGCTCCTTCTCGGCTCACTTTACAAATGGATAGCTTTCTTCCGCCTGCAAGCCAAGTACTTTGAGTTGCTTCTAGCACTAATGTCGCCGCAAGACTGCCGTGTTATCCTCGTCGGACGCACACCTGTAAATATTACCTTCATTAGTCATTGGAACGACTTCGTGTTTGATCGATACGTGATGTTATTATATTTTGGTATAGAAACCTACAGCGCCGATTCACGCAAACAATGGAAAAACCCTTCAATAACAGAGTACTCGACAGACATGTATACATAAACACAGAACGATCCAAGACGCGAGACTAAACACATTCGGCTGAATGAAACGTTAAATTGCTCCCTTGTGACATCTGAAGCCAAAAGTTGCAAGTTGATTGGCCATTGCTATTGCTTTGAGCCAATCAACTTGTAGATTTTCTGTAAGAGCAGAACTTTTGCGCATACGTTTCTCTTGCGAATGACAGATGACCACGGTGACAGAATCGAGTCCCAGAGTAGCAGCAATTCTGTAGGAGAAGGAAAACAAAATTTATTCTTGTGATTTATATGTATATTTTTACAAACACATTGTTAGACAAGCGTATTCTTCGCCTGGACTTGTAAATTTTGGCTGAATGTAAGTTTGTAAAGAGACAGAGAAGGGTAGACAGCATGTCTAGGTTAGCTTGAAAAACTTTAACACTTTATTAATTTTATATTAAGTTTACCTTATTGAAATATAATTTTATAATCTTGCGAAGTCAAATTGCAAAATCAAGTATTTCTATTTTTATTTTTATCAGAGCTGAATAACAAAAGTTTCTGAAAAAATATGTTTGCACAGTCATATATACATTTTAGTAAAGAATATATAAGTTATATCTAGAATACAAGATTCTTGTATTCTAGGACAATGGTGACAGGACCAACTGAGCATGGAATACAAGCTGACGTTGTATTTGTTATCGAAGGAACGGCCGTTAACGGCGCGTACCTTAATGATCTTAAAACAAATTATGTTATTCCAACGCTGGAGTAAGTTTTAGATTGAACATAACGTGTAATATGCATTTACATATTGTAAACATTAACTTTATTATACAAATATTAATTGTATTATATTAATTTTCTATATTACATATGAAGAAAGATCTTTTTGTCAATTTATTTTCATATTTTCTTACATTATAGATATTTTAGTCAAGGTGGCATAGAAGATAGGGAATATGTCTCTGAGGTATGATATACAGTTATATTTTTTAACCCTAGAAGGCAAATGTGGGGTTTCTTGTCATCCCAAATGAAATTCAAACTACGCTTTTGAAGTAGCCAGGTACACTTTCGGGTCCAGACCATAATTTTAAAAAACATGTTACATACGTTATCGTTTTCCTCATTAAAAAACGAAGAAAATGCATTATTTAACTATTAATTTACTGCTGATAGAAAGGATTGAGACACTCCAGAAGTTTGGGGTGCCGTACCACCCTACTTTTGCCTTTGAAGCTTAGCAAATTCAGTTTTGCCTTCTAGGGTTAATGTTACTTAGGAATTGATTAAGTTACAATTTATTTTACTGAAATTGGAATTTGTATAACAGAATACCACGACATTATATGGAATAGTTGTTTATCATGCTGCCGATTGCTTACCGTCTCCATGCACAGAGACTCTTGGTCCTTATTCAAATCCTCACAAGCTGCTGATGATCCTAGATAAGCTTGAGTGAGTATAAAATATATAATCATCTTTTACAAATGAATTTTTTATAAATCTTTTATAAATCTTTTATAAATAGGAATAAAATATATTGCTATTTTTGAGATTGGATATCCGTTCTATTGATTGATTTATTTTATCAATAATAATGTTCTATTTATTAGAATGGTTGGTGGAAAGGGAGAATCCTTTGCAAACATAGGCGAAGGACTTGCAACAGGATTACAGTGTTTTGAAGACTTACAGCTAAGACGAGAACCAAATACAGCTTCGCAGAAACATTGTATTTTGATATGTAATTCGCCCCCATATCAAACTATGATTCAAGAAACTTACAAGTTCGCTGGTCATACCATTGAACAATTAGCTGCCATTTATCAAGAGGTGAGTGATGTAAGGAGTTACAAGCTGTAAGTGTTTTAATAATAAAGAGCATTTTATGTACATATATGTTGGCTATATACATGTGTAATTTTTTCAGAGGAGTATTAACATCTCTATATTATCACCAAGGAAAATTCCGGCATTATACAAACTATTTGAGAAAGCTGGTGGCGATTTACAGTCTTCGCAAACAAAAAATTATGCCAAGGATCCACGGCATTTGGTGCTTTTGCGAAATTACAACTTAAAGGAGCGACCTGTCAGTCCCCAAATGGGCGGTAACGTTCACAATACTGCGACTACTGCGGCACAAATACCCCTGAGTCCATTACAGAGCAACGACAGTCCGAACACTAATCAAGTGCAGCAGAATATCGCCCCGCCGAATCAGCAGCAGGGTCCTCCTTTCAGAAACCAAGCCCCTCAAAATATCACCTCCGTGCATCAGAGCGTAACGCCGTCCATGGCAGCGCCGATGAATAACGCACGACCGCCTTACAATCCTCAGATAGCCGCACCACCAAATTATCATCCAGCGGGAGTAAACATAGCCACGAGGCCCAGATGGATGCGACCGTTCATAGCACCAGGTGCGACCGCGCCTACAAATACGCAAGGCAGTGCTCTAATAGCACAACTGACACAGCCGCCTTCGTCGCTAGGACTCAATGTAGCTGCGTTTAGTCAACGATTAGATGGTAAAAATTGACGTTTGCACCTTATCTTATCTTATTTTTTGTATCCTCATACTTGCACATAAACCTTATAATGATGATTTCAGTAGCTGGCAATAACGTTATGGCGGCTAATCAGCAACAGCAGCAGCAGCAACTTACACAGCAACAGCAACAATTGCGTTTGACAATGCAGCTGCAGCAACAGAATGCCCAGCAGCAGGCTAATATGTCTATGGCGGCTCAACCGACTCACAGCCAACCGGGATCGCAACTTACTGCGTCTTGTATTAGCCAATCTGTACCTACTCAAGTACCACAGACTGTTACAGCTTCGCAGCAAGCACCGGTCTCAGTATCTTCCATTACACAACAGATTACTCATTCTCAAGCACAGGTAATTAAATTACATTATTACATTGGTACAAAAAATAATAAATAACATAAATAATAATATCGATTTCATTATATAATTTTTCAGGGCAATGTATCTACTGGTACTGTACAAAATCAACAACTCGTGGCACGCGAGCGCCAGAATATCTGGCAAGGTATCGTAGAATGGATCGAAAAGGCCAAAAATCCCACAGATGCGCAAAAGCAAACGAGACATGTCCCATGTCAAGTTTCGGCTAATGCGAAAGATGGAGATCCAGAATTGTAAATTATTTTTTTTCCCTGTTAACGTAATCCCTCCGCGTTTCTATTTTACCTAACGGTTTATTTTTTAGGAAAGCGGATACATGGCCGCCAAAACTGATAATGCAATTGATGCCGAAACAATTGATAGGAAGTATTGGTGGTACCTATTTGAAGAACTCTAAATCCGTTGTATTTCACCCGACGCCGTGTGAAGCATTGGAGTCCTTAACAAAAATGATGACTGCTGGATTTGTAAGTATATTTATTATATATGCTATTTATATGTTACACTCAATACTTTTTATTTTATTTGCACGAATGAATGTTGTGAATAATATACCGTTAGTGCAACAATGTTTATAATACTTAAAATTTGATATATTTCAGGCAGGTTGTGTCCACTTCACTTCTGCGTCATCAAGTCCAGCTTGTGAAATAAAAGTACTTATACTTTTGTATACTGTGGACAAGAAAACGTACCTAGGCTTTATTCCAAACGATCAAACAGCTTTTGTAGATCGTCTTCGCAAGGTTATACAGCAGCAAAAAACGTCTCAAAATGCTTCTGTAAGACAGGTAAGTAATAAGTTATTATATGCGAATTGACAAAAAGAAAAGATCAGATAGTAACTGTATGATTTTATTAGGCTAATCCTGGACCGGGCAATACAATTCCTTCACCCATGCCTACTACAGGTACACAAGGGGGTATTCTTATGTCCCAAACGAATACTATGGCGATGGGTGGTGGCCAAATAACGCAGAATGTTGTGTCCTCCGCTCCTCCGCAAACTTTAACTTCGACCAGCGGTCCACAGACCCAAATGAATATGCAGGTAATACAAATGTGCTAGCATTTCTATAGGATAAAATAATTTTATACGTTGGCTAGATATTTATCAAACGTTACACGTTTACAGAATAGTGGAATTAGTGGCCCGCAAGCAAATGCTGGTGGAGGAGGTATGATCGGTCAACAACGACCTCCGTTTGATGATATAGAGATCGCCAGGCATCAAAATTTGCTAAAGATCCAACATTTGAGACAAACGTTGGAAGCTGCGCAACAGCAAGAGGCACAGTATAAGTCTCAATTGGAAGTAAATGTAAATATATATACTTTTGTATTTGATAGAAATAATTATTAATTAACTATAAATAAATTCTTACGGTTGCAATATTGTCCAGATTCAACAAAATCTAGAAGTGGCACAACAACAAGAAATGCAGTATAAGCAACAACTTGAAGTAAACAACTCTTGATTTGTCGATAAATATATTTTTATATAGTACATGAGGTATATATAAATAAATTATTTTCACATACATAGGCGCAACAGGCACAGAGAGGCCTCAATCAGGCCGCTATGGCTAACCAACAGGCGGGCTCTCAAAGATTGATGCGTCCAGTTTCCACTAACAATCTTGGTCTCAGACATTTATTACAACAGGTGAGAACTTGCAAAAACTTTTTAAAAAGTTAAGCTTTATTTATATCAATGTTTTTAAATATGCTAATAATACAGATATGCAATAGAAATTGCAATTAATGATTTTACAGCCACAACCTCAGTATAGTGTTCGGCAAGTATTCGGAGTGCAACAACAAATGGTAGGTCCGAGAGGGCAAATAGCAACGAGACCAATGGCACCTGGTAATGCACAAAATCAGCAGTTCGAGGATGTATCGAATTATGACTTCCTTGGTTGAGCGTCACAAGTAAGCACTTTCTTTGTAAGTTTATTGTATTAGTAAAGACGTACATGCTTGCGCGTGAATATATGCACGAGTGTGTAAAAGGAAATATACGAGAGAATAATAATTTTACTTTTGTATATTTGTGAGAATAAATATTTATACATAGGCACAGAAATATATGCACGAAATGCGTACGAGTATATAAAGTATTAAATTTAAGAAGGTGTACATCCATGTTTTTTTAATAATTTGTTGAAATTCTTCTGGATACTTTTTGGCAACATTAATATCAGCTGATCTTATCTTATCTTTAAATTTGTGTTATGTAATCAGAAACTAATTCAAATCAATTTATATTTGCAACAAACTGTCCGGGTTAATGGATGATTCTTCACTTTATTTTAACTGGTTATAAATTTTTTGTTTAACTATATTGCTATTTAATGGTATCTGCTTATTACTGCTATCATCGATCCAAATGTCGAATGCTCTTCTATTTTCTTGATTACTGGCGGTCGAGGACGAGGTGTCATCTTTGTGAAAATGGAAGATCGTGTAGCAGCAACGGTTCTTGTTTTCCGTTCATTTCTTGTAGTTTAGATTGTTTCATTTAGCTTTGAACTTTCCGCAAAATACGATAGTTTTTCTCCTTTTCGGGTCAATCCAAAATTTATATCTTTGATTCTAGAGAAATTAAGTTTCTCTTTAACAGTGATTTTTTATTTTTATTCGGTATTATTTAGGATTGTGAAATTTAAATCGCACGACAAAGAAATTATTAATTATATACGGTTTTTATAAGCAAAGTTTAGTAACACATACCCTGAAGATTCCGGAAAAATTTTATCTTACAAAAGACCATATAAATCACAAAAACTGCCACAATTTTAACAAATAATAATATATTATATTGAATATTATATTTTATATATTTATATTTTATCTTATTTAACAATAATGCTAAAATAAAATATACATATACAGGGTGATTCAAAAGGTAAGGTCAACCGGCGAGGAGGTGGTTCAGGGCGATGTTTAGAGTAGAAAAGTCCTTTGCCATTTTTTTTTATTTGCAACCGTTTCACG
>NJRL01000102.1:431317-459974 GCA_003063815.1 Aphaenogaster rudis
ATTATAATATTGAAGTAAGACTATAATAATGTTGAAATTTAAGATTATTAAATTCTTATAAGAAGATTATAGATTGTTGCGTATATACGAAACAATGAACGCGTTGATTTGAGTATATAAGTTTTGATTTGACTCTTCCTTTTTTTCTGTGTAATAAAGACAAAAAGGCACTTGTGTCAATTTGTGTCACTGAATGGAAAACCCAAATTTAACACGCAAGACACTGTATTAAGAAAACTATATGACGCAACTAGGATTTAAGAAAATTCCGAATAACGTTCCGGAAACTTGGAGCTTATTTTTAACGGTGAGCAACTTCGATGAATTCGTCGATTTTTCCTCAGCGAGAATTTCAGTCAACCGCGTTACTCAATTGCAATTTTGGTATTAAATGCTAAATATGAACGGTAATTGAAGAGCACATTAAAATTCTAAGGGAGTTAAGTTAATCTTAATACGAATGAGATGCAGATTGGAACGGCGGGGATTGATAAATAATGTATAACGCGCACCTGTACCACGCGACAGTTAAATCTGGCGCTGCACTCGACGTAACCGCATCTCCAGTGCTTCCGGACGAGGTTCACGATGTCCCTGTACCTGGTCCCGGAAGCGACGGCCTGCGACAGTTCGTCCTGCTTGTTCCCGACCACCAGCAGGGGTACGCCTCTCATGTCGCGCGCCTCGTAGATTTGCTCGCGTAACGTTCTGATGTACTGAACACATCGGTCGGAAAATGAAAGAAAAACATGCGAGACTTGACGCATTAACCCTTTCACGTCGTCATATGTCAGCGTGTTTAAAAAAATCATATCTCTGATAAACATTGCATCATTAAAAATTAAATTGCACATTTTAAAGAGGATCACTTTGATAAAAAAAAAATATTGTGATACATACTATTATAAAGTATAAAAGTTATTTGCGTAGATCCAAAAATAATTAAAGTAGATGTGTTTTTTATTTTTAAAAAGTCAGACATGAAACCGTGTTTAAACTTTAATTAAAAAATATTGTGTGATAAATATAAATTGTTATAAAATATAAAAAATTATTTACGTAGTAAAATAAAAAAATAATTAAAACAGATGCGTTTTTCATTTTAGAAAAAGTCAGGCATGAAAGGGTTAATTGAAAATCAGTGCATACGATATTTTAAATTATATACATTTTTCAGTATTCTAATTTATTATATCGATATACGTGTGTGCGCTATTTTATTATAATTTTAAGATCAGAAGTTAGGATACTTCTAAATAAATATAATTTAGAATCCTTCTCTACAATCGTTAATTATTTATTGTACCATTTTATCTCGTGTAATAATGTGATCAACGTCACGGTTTTTCATTTATACTTTTGACTTATTATTAGCGAAATCGATTTAACGTCAACCAACTTGCGTTACGTTTTGCCCCCAAGAGACCACCTTTCGTCACCCAGACAAACATCCAGATAATCAAACTTTTATGCCGACAACTTTGACGCGACTTCAAGTCGAAACTCGTGACGGCTCTCGCGAGAAGGAAGAAAGCTCGCGAGAAAAACTTTGCAAAAAAGATAAGCGCAAGCCGTGCTTCTGACGTTCCTCCGAAGTTGAAGTCCCGTCTTGCGAGTGGTCCGCCGGCAATTTATCGCGTTTTAATATTGAATCTCGATTGTGCCGTACCTGAAACGTGTCCTGATTGCTGAGATCAAACACGAGCACGTACGCTGTCGCACTCCGCAGTCCGTAATAGCGAAAGTCCGTCCATTCCAGATGTGAGCTGACCGGGAAGTACGGGATGGTGGGCAGATCGGTGATCTTCAGCTCGTACAATCGATCGGCCAGCACCACGCTCGGGTAAAATGTCTCCCGCCTCTCGGTCGGACTGTATTCCTCGGAAAACTCGCTCCAGACGAATTGCTGGTGGAAGCAAGAATCCCGAATTCGTGAAAACAATTACGGACACAGAGCCTACGATCAATCGGGGGTTCTCCCGCGGAAGCAGATGTTCGAGCTTGAATTTCGGCTGTTAAAAGAAATGTCAGGAGCGACCCGGGAATATTCCTCGGGAGATTCGCCGTACCTTTTAATTTCCTCGGAGAGCCGATAATCGTCGTCACCGATAAGCGGAAACTATTATCGGAAATGAACGGAGCGTCCGAGCGACTCGTTTCCGCGACTTGCTTCCTTCCCGGCTTTGAAACAAAGATTCTGACAAAGATTGTCGTCGATCGTACGAATCGCATTTTCACACGTAAAATATTATATTTATATACGAAGTTATCGGCGCGCCTTCCCTTTTTGCCATACAATATATTTATACTGGAAAAAAATTGAGTTTTATAAATTGGAAAGTTGGTAGATTCAACCGAAAAGATACGAACCAGGTACTTATAGCTAATGCTATCATATTTTCATCTATCAACAGTTATAAAATGTCGATATAATCAGAAATTCAATCACGATAATCAGAAATTTTGTTAAGTATGATTGGAATGCATTTTTATGTGCAGTTATGTGGAAAATAATAGCACCGGTTTAAAAAGGAAACTTAAAGTTTTTACACGGAAAGAACGGTTTTGCTGAAGTATCTAAAAATGTGGCCAGATACAGATCTGAAAATAATTTTGTTAGACCATCAGAAGTAACTACGTGGGACGCTCAAACATTATGATAATGCTACAAAAAGTTTTGATATTTCAGCAACTATTTTGGGCGTCCTACATAATTATTTTGATGGCTCAACAAAATTATTTTCATATTTGTATCTGGCCAAATTTTTAGATATTTCAGCAAAACCATTCTTTCCGTGTATGTTTCTTTCATCATGCTTAACTGTTTTGGCTGTATATCTAGGATTAAATTCTGACTTTTGTAGTCATAAAAATAAAAAAAATATATATGTGTATGTATGTTTTTTATTTATTATATATATATATATATATATATATATATATCTGTATATTTCAAATATTTGAAATATTTCTGTGCGGTGCTATTATTTTACATCATAATTGTACATCTTGTTGATATAACCAGAACATTTTTCTCAGCGTAATATCCAAATATTAGATTAAGTTAATTAAAATGTCTTTTAATTAAGGTAATTGCATCTTTAGGACTTCGATACCTACACGGAAAGAATGGTTTTGCTGAAATATTAAAAAATTTGGCCAGATACAGATCTGAAAAATAATTTTGTTGGATCACCAAAATAATTATGTAGGACGCCTAAAATAATTGTTGGAATATCAAAACTTTTTGCAGCATTATCATTATGTTGGAGTGTCCTACATAATAATTTTGATGATCCAACAAAATTATTTTTCAGATCTGTATCTTGCCAAATTTTTTAATATTTTAGCAAAACCGTTCTTTCCGTGTAGCTGCGGGTTTAACATTCGAGGAATTAATTGAGAGATTCACGGGGCAAAGAGCAACTTCACATAAAGTGTATAGGAGTAACGTCTGGCTGAGAGATGCAATCGCGTCCATTAAATCTTACTCGGATTATACTCGTCTTTCCCACGCCGGGTGCACCCAGGAAGATGACCTTAACACGATCTAGTGTGTCCGCAGGACTGTCTTCCTCTTTTGATCCACTTTCGGCGCCTTCGTAGGTTATTGTATTTCCGCCTCTTCTCTCCAGAAAATCGAGGTCCAGCTCTGCGACAGAGGTGACAAAATCGTTTGCGACGCGCAAATAATATGTAGCGCATAACACGATGGAGAACTTGTTGCTCGGTACACACAAAAAGTCGAGCGATTTTATTCTGTAACTACGAGACCCGGTTCCTGATGGAATATCGCAACGAGAGTGAGTCTCGGTACCCCGAACGCAGCACGCGATGTGTACGTTAAAGTTCTGCAAATTATACAATTTTGATGAAACGTCGGGGGTATACAGTATCGTATGATTAACCAAAGTTATTCAAAGTGCACGAACTGTATTTTACACAAAGAGCACTCGTTATAATCGAGACTCTCCTATCAGTACGGGTTAAATCCAAAGGCTCGCTCTGCCAGAATACATAAATGCGAAACAAAGCGAGTGCTCGCGAAGGATCGGTCCACGTGCACAATTAACATCGAATTCCAGTCTAATTAATATGCGCGTAGCAAAAAGTATCAGAAAATTATTGCGCTTCTCATTTTTTCCACGGCCGGTAGTTTTTAAATATGACAAGTCCGCGGAGGAGACGCGCGACGGTCCGACGGAATAAATGAATCAATTAACAGTGTTCAGACGTGAATCCATTTTGGGGAAAAAAACTTTACACTTTAGTCAAGTTAGAAGATCGCCAGGCAAAACGCGAAAGCCCATTCCGTAAGAAAGTTCGAGAAAAAGGTGTTCTTGACATTTGTTTTGCCGACTTTGCAGCAAGTTACTGTAGTCGTAAAAATATATTATTCATGAAGCGAGGGAATATTTTTCGGCGGGTCCCATGTCGTCCATAAATCATAATGTACCATGCATGTACCTTTCGCACGCGGATTCATTTGTCTTTGCAAGTGTTTTGAATCACAAAGTTACATTACGATCACGCACGCGGGAATGAAGCAACGTTCGCGGCACCCACGACTGAAGAAATCCAATTTAAACGTACAATTTCATAAAAAAGGAATTAAATAAATAAAACGTTATTCGGCGAGGATACGCTGCATGTGCGAAAACGCGCGCATAGAGCGATC
Source organism: Aphaenogaster rudis (assembly GCA_003063815.1). Classification (NCBI taxonomy): domain Eukaryota; kingdom Metazoa; phylum Arthropoda; class Insecta; order Hymenoptera; family Formicidae; genus Aphaenogaster; species Aphaenogaster rudis. The sequence goes on from NJRL01000102.1 coordinate 435,996, forward strand.
AGAGAAGCTTTGCAATTTATGAAATTTGAAGTGAAACATATGTATGTAAAATATATGTGTGTGTTTAATTACATTTGAACACACGAATTGATCGAAAGCTGTACTCGTGATATATCGCTTTCGCATATCAAATCGATGTGTAATTATGGATGCTTATATGAGATTTTATCCCGCTCTCTTGAGCACGATGCGCCAATCCACGCTGCTGTATAAATAAAAGCACCGACGGATGCGCTTCATAATGGAAATCAATTTCCAATTCATAATTAAATAATTGAATCAATTAAGAAGACTAAATGTCCCTATAATAAGACATGCACTACACTGTAAAGTGCCTCAATAAAGGCCGATTATATTTAAATCGAGAGGAAGAATATATATTTTCATGCACAGTGAAAGTTGATAATAGTCTCAAATAAAATGGATATTGATCTTTGATAACGATTGTTTTTTAGAATAAAAATAAAAATATCTCACATGCATTCTGTGTGGTGAACCTATCGGGACATCACGTGTATTGACAAGCGAATCTCGTTTACCCAAAAGCCGCTTATTCGCGTGTAAGATCGAGCTCGACGATAATTCATTGTCCTTCGTGCGATCCATCAGATTTAATTGTAATTAAAACATTGCACTCGCGGCGAACAGCGAATATTCACGTCGCGCTTATCGCCGCGCTCCGACGACCTTCGTGGTCGAAGTTCGCCGATCGACTGACGAGAAACTCCGGAGTACTGTCTCTTCTAACCAGGGATCAACGACCATATATATGTATATATATATGGTATATATGTAGATATATACATGTGCAGGAAATTGTAATCCCGATTTATCAGTGTCATTTTAAAAATATATATACTTTTTAAATTATATACATGTATAATTATATATATAACTGAACTAATGTATCTGTATATAATTTCTTCTATCATAAATTATATACATATACATTAGTTCAGTTATATAATTATATATATATATATATATGTAATGTTTATAATATCTATATTCTATATTCTATTCTATATAATTATAATGATACATATATATATAATTTTTTAGTTATATATACATAATTCTTATAAATTATAAATTATATTAAATTTTATTGAACTATGTAACTTAATATAATCGCGATATTGTGTGCAGATCAATTTGAAGCCATCGACTGTATTAATTACAGATTCCTTAAATGGTAAGTTTTTTTACGAAATTACTGAAATACATTTTTGAGTTTTCCTTAATCAACGTGCTAAATTACAGGGCTGAAAAAGGGAATTACGTATTAATCGGATTAAGTGTATACAAATTACCACGTTATAGTTTGAAAGGTGTCTAGCCATTGTTGTTATCTCGCATAGTATTATAGCATGGAGACTTTAATTATGCGGTAGGCTTTTACCAAAGTTTTTAATTAATTTTAACTTACGTTAATACACATATAATTACGTAATCAATGCTTTTGTTGCGAGAATGCGTGGCTGTTAAACTTTCGAAAAACTATTATATAACTAATTAGATGATGTTCACGTGATAGAGAAATTCAGATTTCTAAAAAATTTTAAAAAACATATCGATAATTTAACGATTATGAAAATAAAATTATAAAGACAGAACAGAAAATAAATGTATATAAAATGTAAATGTACATATAAAATACATTGAACATATTTTATTTGAGAATGCAGAACAGCTTTTAAGAATATTATACAATATAAATTGTAAAATTAATATGCAATTATAATAATATATGGATAAATTATACCATATATTATAACAATAATACAAATGATGAATAAACATCAAATATATTGTACAATTAATGACAGGCAGATGATAAAATATTTTGCAAGATTCGTAATACTTACGATAATGCTTGTGCGGCGGGAGGCTTCGCCTCCTCCAGCCGCTCGCAGTTTTTGTACCTATGGTTATCGGTGATTCGCAAAAAATTCCTCACAACTTGCGCCGTGCCAGCTCTCGTTAACTTCGGCACGATTTCATTATCTGAGCCCTTCTAATGATTAAGACGAATCCGAATTCTGTCGACTACTAATCACGCTCGCACATGCGATTGTACTTCGTTTTCTCTCTTTTTTTTCCTTTTCTTTATCTACTTCAATACATTGGGTATATTATTTAAATGGCTATGGATTATTCTTTTCGATAAAAATTATCTCGCTTTATTCTAGCTTCTAGAATCTAAAAACCAATGTTGTTCAGTCTCGATGACTGGACTACGACTAAAAGAGCTGAAATTCATTGTCCGTTCGGGTGTTTCTTCGCTCCACTAATCAAACAGCAATCCCGGCTTCGATTTCATCTCCCTCATATCCTCCCCAGGGACATCTATTGTAGCCTATTACTTTATAGATAGGCGTATTACATAACTCGCGCCTCACGTACACGCGTATTGCTGTTCTGCAATATCGAACGATCGATCATACTGATTGACACGCGCTATTCTTCAAGTACCATAAAGTCGGGGATTGTAATCTCGATGAGCTGCATTTCTGCTTTACGTGAGAGAAAGATCCATAATGCAACTTCAATTAGCCCCGTCGCGGATAAACGTAGCGATCGTTTTGGCTTATCAGTGGGTTCGAATCTCGCCCCTATACGAGATTATACATAGATTTTGATTGTTAGCAATTATTCTAGATTGTATTTCGTTGACTGACAACCGATTTGCATCGTCGATCGACCAATTTCTTGACGATTTCTCGACGATTTTTGATCCTCGATCTCGGAATTTCTTCGGATTGCGCACGCCTAGCGCACGTCTAGATCCGATCTATTAGCTGCACTCGGATTCGGCGAACGCATGCGTCTCAGACAGCATCGTTGTCGAACATCGTCGCGTTATTATCATTTTTCTTTGATATTTATACAATCGACGGGATGACGGAAACAACGGCGCGAAGTGGAGAGTCAGACGCGGTCCACGCGCCAGTATTGCTTTACGTGTATTGCTTCTCGAGAAGAAAGACTGCGAGAAGGACTGCGGTGCGGGGATAATCATCACCGGGATTCATCAATGAAGTCTTGCAGATTCGATCGCGAATCCCTCCGGTTTTGCCATTGACGGTGCCAGCGGCTGATCTTTCCTCGACCACGATCGGCGCATTCTCTCCGGCGACGACGCGCGATCACAGAATCCCCTTTGGACCGCGAGGATCCGTCACCCGGTCGCCGAGGGCTGACACTCGATTGATGATTACGCAATCGCGACGGACCGGCACCACGCGCTCCGCAGGCGTGTCACTGTCACGAAATGACGGCGGCGCGAGAGTTCTCGTTTCAGGCAGCATCGCACGAGAGCAACGCACGAGGTAGAGGCGTCTCGGGCGGCAGCACGGCATAGTTCATCCCCCGGACGATCGAAACTACCCCTAGAAGCTCACGGAGATGCCTGTGGTTTGCGCCTGCGTGCGAACCCGCCGCGCCAATTTCTCACTCGGCTTGTTAAACGCTTATTTTTACGAGCTCTTAATAGACGGTTGATTTGCCTGATCGACATGTACAGGGTGCCTCGAGAAGGGTCGTAGCTTTGCAAAGGTTTGCAGTACTCGCGAAGCTGTATAAAAAAAATGCTTAGATCCGCAAATCAATTCTTTCAGAATAAATTTTCTGCTTCGCGATTTTCTGCTTTGATAATGTAAATTATTCGTCCATGCTCGTGTGTGCGTGTTTGCGTGTGTTTGCAAGTAAAAGATTATTCTATCGTAATATATTGTAAAGCCCACTTTAAACGATCTTTAATTTGCATTAAATCTCAAGATAGGATTCTATTTATAACTTTATATATTTTTACGTACGTGTGCATTTTAATCCATATTTTGTGTTTGTTTCGTTTTCTCAAATGTTTTTTGTATTACACTGAGAGAAAAAAATGGTTGGAAAATAACAATAATTTTACTATATTTTATAATTAGTTTTGGCCTCAAACATATTTTTATAGTTCATTTAAACATGCAAAATATAGCAGAGTGAACACAGATTTATAGTCACCATATTTCCTTTGTTATTGTCATGTGTATAGTAAAGCATGATAAGAATATAGTTACTTGTACCAATATTTGCCAAATATCATTCCAATTGTATTGACTATATAAAATGGTTAATTTCTCTTACCATTCCATATATTCTATCTTATTATATTTTTACTTCAAATGATTCTAATTATTGGTAAAAATTTTACATGGGTCATTTATACTATGCTTATATCGTAACTGTCACCAACATAAATGGTTGCTATAAAAATTTACTATAAAAATGATATTCCTAACTAATAATCATTTACTAATAATTATTAGTTAGGAATATCATTTTTATAGTAAACTTTGTCATTATAGTTCCAAATATCATACATTTTTCTCTCAGTGTACACGGCACATAAAATTATAAATAGAATTTTATTGTAAATTCTGAGAGAGACGCGAATTATAAATCGTTTAAAGCGGTTTAATATTTTAATACGTAAATATACTAGTTGCTCGTCAAAAGAGTGTTTATACAAGGTTCGAAATATACCAGAGATTTAAAAAAAATACGAAATTCGGTGATATAAAGATATAAAATATGTATTGAAATGGAAATACGTAGAGTGCTTCTTTTAAAGCGCACTTTAAATAATCTATATTTCGCGTCATATTTCAGAATAGAATTCTATTTATAATTTTATGTGCCGTGTATTTTATAAATATGTTTTTTTGATTCTTTAAATGTTTTCTATGTTACGCGACATATACAATTTTTAATAAAATTCTAATTTAGATTCCGACGCGAATTATAGATCGTCCAAAGTTGAACTTAAGATATTAAAATAATAAAATAATTCTCTCTCCGTGGAAAATTAATCTTTTGTTTTCACAAACAATAAGCGGCGGATAGACAACTTATATTAATGAAACAAAAAATCGTTTACTTTAAATGGTTTTATTTACGTATCAATATCAATCAAACGCTTTTTATCCAATTCAGTAAGTACTACAAGCTTGCAAATTTTTGAAACGCCCTGTGTATATATATCTCCGCGCTTTACGTCAATATTTTGTTATTAACGCTAGAAAAGCACGAGAGGAGGCGCGCAGCCGCGCGCATCTCGATTTATTTCATACGTCGGTGGTATTTATCTTGATATTTTATATTAAATTTTTATTAATAATAAAAAAGAGAATACAACGGAGAATGCAGGGCGAAAAGGAAGTCCGTCCTTAGTCCGTCCACAATTTTCGAAGCGTTTCCTTAGATAAGTAAGAGCGGCAGGGCATGATCCCACTTCATCCCTGCAATCTCTTCTTCGTGCTAACTTTGCGCGTGCACTACTCGCGCGGTACAGTCGTAAATCGCATTTATACAAAATCGTATACTTTCTACATGTCGGAAGAATCGTGTTCTCCAAAAGCAACGATCGAATCAAATAAGGAGAAACTCCGCGGCCCGTGCTAATTTATTGGATTTCGTGAGGCGAGACAACCTTTATTAGCGGCTACCATAACGCAGTACGGAGTACGTGCTCCGACGCGTCTCCTATAACTTTTATTTTTTACGATGCTGTCTTGTAAAGGCGAATTCGCGTAGCGGATTTTTGCCGCAGTTTCAACGCCAAGGATTTTTCGGTGAGATTATACCGCGAGAACGCTGTATAGTTTTCTAAACTTTCGACAGAGTCGAACGCGATGAGAAAATTTGGATTCCCCTCTGACACGCTGGAATTTATATGAACGTTTATATCAAGATTTTATTAAATAAATATAGTACAGCTTTACATAGAGAAAAACTATTTCTTAATACTGTGACTTCGTCGATTAATACTTGATCATAGTAATTTACACATACGTTAATTATACATTAATGTCAAAGTAGATCGAGCTCGGATATCGCCAGACACGTTCGCTTCCGCTTTATAATATTCTACGCTCTGCTCTCGACGATATCTTTCGCTTCTCGCTGTCCGACGAAGGAACTAAAAATATCTCGCGTCGTCTCGTAAAACGATATCCGCGTCGATGAAAGATACATATTTATATTATAACGGTCAGAATGAGCAGCCATGCACGGTGCACAAATATCTTCTCCTGGATATCTTTTAGGTGACGAAATATTATCTTATTAAAGACACCGAGAGAGATGTTACGAAATATAAAAAACGAGGTATACATTAGGTATACATCTGTCCACGCTCACGTGGTTACGTATAATGAAAATATATATATGTATATATATCTTACTCTCTATATTTATTATATCCAAGTACCATTCGATAATTGTACCATATAGTATAGTAATTGACGTACCACATCAATTGCCACCGATTCTCTCGTCGAGAAGCAAGACGCTAACACTTTTCGTTCCAGCGACGAAATTTTTTATTTATCTCGCGGCGGATTCGCAGCTATCTTATTAATCGCTATTCGTTGACTGACAAATTCTTGTTTAACCCTCCACTGCAGGGTTAAATGACAATAAGTATGGAGATTAATAAATCGTATTATGTGTCAAAACGCATTTTTTATGTTGAAGGGAGTGAAATCGTAAATTTTATTTTTAATAAGTGGTATAGAAGAAGTGAGACAGAGAAAGAGGGGGGAAGAAAAAGGAAGAGGAAGAGAAAGAGAAAGAAAAAAGAAGAAGAGGAAGAGGAAGGAGAGGAAGAGAAAGAAGATGAAGAGGAAGAAGCGGAAGAAGAAGAGGAGGAAGAGAAAGAATAGGAAGAGGAAGAAGAGGAAGAGGAAGAGGAAGAAGAAGAAGAAATAAAATTTACTTAAAGATTAGTCAAGCTGCAAGATCCGTGAGATAAAATTAAAATGACATCTAAATGACAATATTCTCGCATAATCTAATTCTTAATAGAACGCAAAAAACGTAATTAATAAAAAGATTGGCGTGCATTCATTTATATTAACGCTGTAAACTATTGCTTGCGTACAACGACAAAGCGTGCCACTACCAAAATTTAACATTACGATTCGACGTTACTGTTCCACTAAAAAATGTAATTACCTTATATAATTATATCTTATATTTACACGTTATTCGGATGCTTCGTCAATGTACACGCGCCGTTTTTATCCCTTCACTACATATGGTTTTTAAAATATAGGATTCGAGAACGCAATAACGCGATTGCTAAACGACTTTTTAAATAAAGGTAATAAACTTTTCCGCGTCTGTTCGTTAATGTACGTTCCAGTATCGATCGTACGACACGTGGACAATCGGTACAAGTCGCTGCAGTACACCTCGAATGACATTAGCGTATATCTTCCCCGTAAGCCTTATGCGACTTATAATTAATGTGCATGAAAATGAATCGCGACCAGTGCTTGTATTGCCGTTATCCCTTGCTGTCACTATATGCAACAATAAACGTGGAGAGAAAAATTATATAGAGAGCTATGCACTAAAATTTACATTTTAAAAAGAAAGTGCTCTCACCGTTCGTTAATCTGGCTAATAATTAAAAAAGACATATTTATGCCTTATCGCTTACCGATCTCTTAAGTAAAAATAATTTCTATCATTTTCATCGTTTTATTGCTTAAATTCAATTCTGATGCTTGTCATGATTTTCCAATCCGTGATTCTCAATATTTCGCTGTGCGCCCATAAAGACGCAGGATTCTCCCAGCGAGAATCTTTACGATACGAATGCTCCATTTGGTCCCTTGTAAATACGTTAAAAAATATAATCTTGCACAGCCGTGTGCAACGCGAGAGACTGCATTCGCATCTGGAACGCACGAAGCCGAACATTCATTTCAATTGCACCAACACCATGAAGTAAGTCACCACGGCTCCCAATACCTATAAATTTTTTGAAAATTGTTAATTACGTTATTCTATTGTAATTAACAGATTATTGAAGTTTACAGATTATTGTAGTTAACAGATAATTGACAGATTATTGAACAAAATTCTCTTAATTTCATTATGTAATAATTCAGCGTGAAGAGAAATTTAAACTTAGGAATAGATCGAGATAGTCTTACCGAAGCAAAGAGATCCAAGGACACCGTGAAGAATTTCGCCCCCGATATTGACATAGCTTTCTGACACTGCTGACACACGATCTGCACGAATGTTTTAGCTTCCTCCGATCCATCATACCAGTGGCAGGAATAAGCCGCCTCCATCACCGAGGTGCTCTAAAAAAGGATGGGACTCTTATTACAATGTATTGCGCAAAATTGCACTAAAAAAGTATAGTTTTCTGCCTTTTTATTATCTTTCTTTATCAGAGTGCTATTTTAAGCCTCGGAGATTATTATATAAGTTTTCTGCGAATTTCGCACGTACGCACCTCTTCAATCAAGCGATTGCCGAATATGCAGAACAAAAAGACTTGGCCGAACGTGTAGAGCACGTAGCCGATCGTGGAGGCCGCATACACGTTTATACCGTTCACCTGTAGCATTTAAAACTCGAACATATTAGTATGAATACTTAATTCTTGATATGTTCGAGTTCGTATTAACCCATCGACTTCGCATTACTTGCTTTACTAATTTATACGATCGATAAGTCATTTGCTCGGGACCTTGAAAAGGAACCTGGCCATCTGGCAACGCACTCACCTTCGTCGCCTGGTAGGCGAGCAGCGTCAAAGTGATGGTCGTCGTCAACATGTGGAGCAAAAGCGCGAAACCGTACGCATCTCCAACCGCGGTGACCAGTCTATAACGATGGAGAACAACGATTATTATTAATACTAATTTGTCCGATCGAAGAGATAAAGGGGCGACCCGAACTGTCCACAGGTGACTTATGCCGCAGGTTAATAGCGCCCCGTTGACGAGCGGCTCATGAAAGTTATATTCGTAATATCCGTTCTTTCGTCCATAGGTACGCCACCCTTGATTTTCATACTAAACTAATAGAACTAAGTTGAGCAACGACGAACGAATATTCGCTTCCGTACCACGTATATCCTATTCGCCTATTTCGCCGACCGTTCGTCGAGTCAACACTGTTCTTTCCTATAAATGAATGATCGATATGTCGAAACGCCTTGAAGAAAACGCGATAGTCTGTAGCGTCACCCTAGCTTGTCGCTATCGCGAAAAGTCAGGTCTGTGAAAAGTATGCGGAAACGTTTAACGTAATTTGTGGAACCCGGGCTGAAAATTTTGAATTTTCCGGATCGAATATCCAGCGCGATATATAGTTCGCTGTATGGAAACGTTTCATCCCCTTAGACTACTTAGCCGTAGGACATGACCTCCGTTGCGGTCAATATCTTTTACTTCCAATATCGCGTAGGTGATAATAGCGAGCCTCTACCGTTTGAATAGTAATAACTATTGTGTAACGATTTTCGGATCAATTCGCAGGTCTCTTAGACCCCTGCTGAGATAATCAAAAATTAATAAAAAAAAACTTAAAATTAAAATGAAAGAGAAAAAAATTTACATTCTTATTCTTGAAGATGAACACATGAAAAGTGGACGCATGAAATCCAATATGTATAATATCGAAATCTCGTCGACCAAGATTTTGTATTTTAATTTCTAATAAAAAGACGCTATATGTAATATTCCTAATAAAAGCGCTAAGGAATGCGGAAGACAACAACGGGATTCCTCTGCTGATAAAATTGGCTGTCATGTGCGTGAATAATCTGCCCGATAACGCTACATAGGGGTGAGACCGTGTGTCTACAGGGTGCGACCTGTGAACGAAAATCTGTCATCGCGCGTGTTGGCAGGTGAACCACGTGTGCGCACGTTACGTGCACGTGAACCGTTGCGGCGAACACGTCCCCCCATGAATCGAGCAGTCCGTACAACACACGACCCCCGTTGCGGTCAATATCGCGCTTTCTTAGAATAAATACTTCACCACCGTGGGAACACGCGCATCCCGTGCCAGTCGACGAGTGGCTTCGGCACCCCCCGCGAACCTACAGGAACACGGCATCCGTTCGCACCGTTCTCGCGAAAAAAAAAGAAAAAATTTTTTTCCTCGAGGAGCAATCGATCTTGCCGCAGGCCGATCATATTCCGCATACTCGGGACTTTACGAAGCATGATGTATATTATAATTTGAAAAAAAAGAAACATTTTTTTAGATAAAATTGTTATTCACGTTAGTTATCGAACTGTAGATGAGCTTTGGAAATAGAGCTGATCTATTTATTAATTTATTTTCGGAGGACCATAGTACTGAAATTAGAAGAGAGATAACATCGTTTTTTTTATTAAAAAGATTATTTTACGTGTAAGAAATTGCAAGACGACTCAACTGGCAACAGATAATACTTATATTTGTCACGTATCAACCATACGGATTGTGATCATCTACGAGTAACAAATTTTAATATTAATAATGCTAAAGCATCTATATGATTCTCCTCCCTCCCCCCAACACCCTTCCATCACAAAAACTGTTAGAAAATTTGAAAGATTATTTTACTTGATTTCAAACTTGTGCCTTTCAATGATTAACTTCAATGTATTGAATGTCACGAATTTTAATTAATTTTGCCAAAGCTTAACAAAAAATTAGATGTCCGTTATTATATAAAAATGAAGCTATTTTTTAAATATATTTATTATCTTATATATTTATGATTAGCTTTCTATTAGTAATTTCTGCAATTGTTTAAATGTTGTGAAGTGTTTTACATATACATGTAAAACAATGCAACTGATGACTATCACTGATGACTTTCGCGTTTAACGACGATCGACGTGTTTATATATGGTACGAAATTATCGACAGAAGTATTAAAAACCGCGATCTAGGTTAATAATTACTCCGCTTTATATGCTAGGGTATATTTGGATATTTGTATAGTTTCATTTATTTTCCCTTCATTTCTTCTTTGTCTGTGATGAAAATCGTAAAGCTTTCATTTCACCCGTGGTACCAGATCAATGTTAACCCGATATGAAATAATTTTTTTCAATATTATATACTAAATAATTTATATATCGAGTATATCCTCGAAGAAAAGTATTTGAAACGTGTTTATACATATTCTAAAATATTCACGACCACGATGTTTGGCCGTGTGCAACTTTGTCATGCGCGCTTCTTAATAATTGAGGGAGTAGTTAGCGCGTGTCTTTATGGGGGTCAATATAATGCCGACTATATACGAAATACTTTACACGCTGGAGGCGTGTTATACAGGACTATTCTGGGTCACTAGTTCACACAAGATGCAGATAACTTTCAAAGAAATGATCCGTCGTTCACTCGCGGTGTAGGAGCCGCATGAATTAACTATGCGTCTTCAGTGGGTAAGTAGAGCACGGTGGGGGGCGGATCGTTTTGCATCTCTCATCACACGGTATTTGATACTGAATCTTTTATCTCACGGTCTTGACGCTTTATCTTGCGACCTCTCTTCACGCAGCGAGAAGCCAATCCGATTGGCACCGCGGATGAGTGTTGGACTTGCGCGAATCGTGTGGCAATCTAATAAAATTCACTCACCTCACAATGTGCTTGTGTCTCTCCACCCAGTACTTGATCGCGCTCCTGACGAGCATCTCCTGCTTCTTCGTTAACCCGTTCGGTCCTACGCCACCGTTGAAGGTCATGCCAGCGGTCGGCCGGAAGGTCGCTGTGAAATCCTGCCGATTGCTGTATATGTTACGGAGATCGAGATCCAGCATACTGTCGCCTTGGGGCGGTGCTGGTGGCGGCGGCTGATTGTTCTCCGATTCACGCAGATGATCCGCGCTACCAGCCTACATGCACAAGAAAATCTCGTAAAGTCCGCGGAAAATTTTAACTATGCAGATATGAAACTTTTCTGGATCTTCGTATCGTTTACTCTTATCAATTGTTTATTCTTTTGTAAACATTTAAATGATAAAAATTACTTGATAACGTAACCAATATTGGTAACGTAAAATAAAAATGGGGTTTTCTCTTTATTCTGGTCGAAATTGGTTTAAATCTTAAAAGACCTAATTTTAGACATAAAAAGAAAACAAGAAATGTATAGATTAAAATGAAAATAAAATTTATATGGCTAATATCAGTGGATGTTGAAATTCGACAAACCTTGAAGAGCTCACTGCTGTTCGGAACCACTGTGTCCAAAGTAGCGCTCAACTCCATGAGGGGTTTCATGATCTGTTTCAGGTGCTGCAATTGTTCGCAGGCGAACAATAACCACGAGCAGAAGAGCACATCCAACGAATTGGCATTAATAAGCATGAAGAGCACCCAATAGAATTGGTATATCAACATCAATATATGCGTCACTCCCTTGCTGGCGTCGAACGGATAGAACGAACGAACCAACAATTGCGGCAGCTAAACCATGAGAAAAAGAAATTTCTCATGTACACAGAATAAAGTAGCACTCGAGTGCGTGATTGTACAGTAAAATAAATGCAATGTACATATCATAGATGAAAGCAAATTGAAAAAAGAAAGAGAAATATATGTGAAGATATTTGAGTTATACGTAACGTGTTTTAATTATATATTATAATATAAATTATAATTAATACATTTAATTCTAATTCTATTATTTCTATTTTCTATTATTCTCTATTATAATTTAAGGATAAAAAGCGACATCGATAACTAAAGTAACTTTGTTTTAACACTAAAGCTACCGACTATTTATATATATACCTATTTCTACCGAACCGGATTATATGTATCTTTAAAAAAGTCGTAAAATCAATTGAGGAAAAGCGATAACATTGAATGCAGAATTTTTATCAAAAGTTTAAAAACGATCATTTGATCGGCGGTGGTAGGTTTAGTGTTAAAAAGTATTCCTTTTCAATTTCAATAATTTTTTAATTTTCTTCGCTGGGCAAAAATAATATGTTTTATATTTTATAGGTCTGAATCATTACCTGAATAATTGTCGTCTCGTTCGTGACCGGATCTACAAGTTTCCTAATCGGATGCTCGAAGAAAGTGAGGGTGGTCCAAGCTATCGCGGCGAGCACGGTGGTGGCGCCGACCAAGAAGAGCAGCAGCCTCATCTTCTTCAGGGCGATCGCGTGGTATCTCGCATTGCTCTCGGCGAAGAGCGGATGCGAATTCGGATTGTTCCATATCGCCCACGTTCTGTAGAAGTACTTGCTCCTGATGGCGAAGTAAATGAGCTTGACGATGCTGTGCGTGAAGAAGAGTAGGGTGATCGTATTGGCCGTTAGATCGTCGACGTCGGCGCTCTCGATGATTAGATTCACCGCGCACAGGCCGAATTGCAACAGCAGCAGAAATAGGTTCGCCTAAAAAAGATAGCTTTTGCGGTGTGTGTGTGTGTGCGCGCGATCCGGAGAATCATCGGATGTGTCATCCTCATTCACAGATACTTGGATGTATAAACCAAAAATAATAATAATTTTAACGGCGTCGATTGTTAAAACCGTAGGCTGTCGGATATTTTGTTAAAATATTATTACCAAAATCATAGGCTAAATAATGTTGATAACTTTGGCTTCGATTTGATCAGACGGAGATTAAATTTTGTCGATGCGATTTGGCGGAAATACTACGAGTACTGAAACTTGCTGATTACTTACGCAGCAATATACTTTATGCAAGTACTTTGACGAATTGTCGTCGTAATAGTTGAATACGAAATGCCCGAAGATCTTCATGACCCTTATGTTGGGCAAGAGATCGGCCACCAGGCCCTGTTGCTTCATCTTCATCATCTACGAGCAAACGGCACGAGCTGAGCATCGTTTTATTGTAAAACTATCAAACGTTCTATTGCACGGAACTGTCGTTAAAATTCGTTAACTTTACAACTCCTGGCTGTTTGTAATTCGCGCGACCTGTACCATTTGTCACAAGGCCGTTAAGTATGCATAAAGTTGTGCCAACACAACTTCCAGAAGCGCGTAACTCTTTTTTTGCGTAGAGTATGTCGCCGATTACGTGTGTATGTGGTATATCGTAAATCGCAAAAGACGCAGATATCTAAAGAATCTTGTGAAGATTCGCCTGTATTTTAAATAGTCTTTAGACTCCTTTCCAACTTGTCGTTGTCAGACGGTACAAGACTTAACAGAAGTCTTTTTGCTTCTTCAGACATGCGCTGTATCTTTGTCTTTATAGATAATATTGAAAAAGATGTGTCCCGAACTTCTCAACAATTTTCAGGTATTTTCTTTGAACTTTCGCGTTTTTTTTTGCTCGGAAAGCACCTACTTTAAGGAATAAGGGCGAAGTCCTACCTTGGTTGCTTTGACTATCCAAGATCACAGATGTCCAAGAGCGAAGAACTCGTCGGCTCCGCGGCCAATTTACGACGCGGCCTTCAGCGCCTCGCGATTACGTTGCAGCAATCGTGCCAGATATATCAGAAGAACGAAGAAGAGCAAACTAACTAGCCGGCCTGCCATCAGTCGTCGTTTTGTGACTCGTTTTGTGACACGCGAGCGGTCTCGTTTCTCCGGCCGAAGCCCAAGTACCCTCTGCTACTGCCTTCTTGTTCCAACCCCCGGTTATGACCTGACCGCCACCACCACCCCGCCGATGGGAAACCCCTTCCAGCGGGGTAGGTACCAAACGTGGACCAATAGGGGCCCGGTAACCAGGCGCAGACCGCTTCGTCGCGCTGCGCGACGTTCCTCCGACGCCATGTCGCTTCTTACACCGTCCCCGAGTTGCGCGGGAGTCTATAATCCTCTTAATAATTCAGCACACCGCCGCCGTGTTCCGTGCAGTTTTCAACGTAAAGAAAGTTTCAACGAAGAAAACAGTCTAAAGTCCCAAGATGCCTAGAGCAGGGGTTAGCAACTGGTGAAACGAAGCTTCCGTTAGGATCGCCGTATCGGCGCGTGGCGTCGATTTCCGCATATTATTCCAGAACGCTTTGCAAGTTGCGATCCTTTTATTACCATTCTTTTACCAATATTAATAATATTTGCTGGAAAATAAGGCCGCCGTTCCATAATTGCATCAACGTTTAAATAAAAAATTTAGCTTGCGCATTAAGACCTACGAATTGATTCCTATTAACCTGTCCCTTCATAGATGCATAATTCACGATCTTTCCAAGTATATTTCTGCCAGTTAATTGTTATATACTTTATGTATATACATGAATCTTATATATCTTGAGAGTAAAATTTGATGAATTCACTTCTGACGTTTTTTTTATTAATATGTAGAGTAATTATCAAAGCTCAATTTTAGTTTGTTGGTTTTTAGATGGTTAATTTTCCCCGGTAAAAAATTTTACAAATTACCGTCTTTTAATACGCGGAATCTGCGTTAAAAAATGTACGCAAATTCTTGGGAATGAGCTGCAATTTGCTGGCATACCATCATCACGTACGTAGGACAGGGTTGGGGTCGATGAAAATAAATGATTCGTACGCAAGTACGAGCGCATACGAAACGAATGACGTAAAACAAATAGTATAAATCGGACCGTGAGCGTAGTTTCACCGTCCTAGTGTGACCTATGTAAGTCTCAACGGTTAAATATGTCATATATCGACTTAAAACGGGGGCTGCGCCGCAACTTACATGCATGGATAGTACATAGAAACGTATCCTTCATTATTTAGCGATAGTCCTTACTTTGACATAACTGCCAGTGCGTCCGTTAATGATACTACGTGCTGACATCGCGGAAATTAAGTCAAAATTAGGTCAACCCCCGTTATCGAGACAGCCTTTTATTTGATGGCAGTCATATAAGATATTTTCATCTATTATTTAGAACCCCGTTATTTCTTGTTCAAACTCGTTGATAAATGAAATAATGGATGAAATAATCTTCAAGATATATGTTTTAAATTTATGTAATAAATTGAAAAACAAATTTTTATCGCTAATGTAGTAGAATAATCCACGAGAGAACTTTCCTCGAATTTTTTGGAATTTTCCTTCGGTCGTTCGGGCAACCGATTTTGTTGATTAGCGACAGCGTAGTCTAATTGTTTTTCGGGAGGAAAACAAGGCGGACGTAGCAATTACTGAGATTAAACGACGACCCAAGAAACTTTTGCTCTCCAACTTCTTTCTATAAAAAGTCGACTGCAAGTCGATTACAGGTAAGCGATGTATTATAGATTACGTTCGCGCGCAAGAGACAAGATACTCCAATTGCGTCATAATGAAAACGTTTAAATTGATTTTGTCAACAGAAATCATCATGTCACGTTCTGGTATCTTCGTTCTGCTGCTGTGGTCGCTGATTACGTGCTCCTTCGGATTTACGATGAATCGTTCAGGTACCGACTACGTCAACCTTTGCTTTCATCTCTGCTTCGTTTGAACAATCACATTTGTTACTGTAATTGATGATGACAAGGAAATGTAAGGTGTATTAATCATTTGAGTAAATTACTTAGCTTCCGGCACTCAGCATCGTTCTTAAAGGCTCACTATTTTAGATCATATTTCTATGTGCGTATCATAATATTTCTTCTTCTTCTTCTTCTTTTTTCGAGAAGAACATACTGCATACGAATGCATAATGCATCTCCTAAACACGTCTTTCTAAGAACGTTGTTATTACACATATGATTGACTAATGATTCATGTCACGCTTTAATGGTAGCCATCTTCGTGCCGTCTGCATGGGACACAGCACCGTCCTTGGACACTTATCAGAGGGTATTTGTCGATCCTGCGTTGAAGAGCAAGATGCAGGTGACGGGCATGGACAAGATTTTGCAAGCTAAAGATGCGAAAATCTCGAAAAATATACTGGAAAATCAGACGCGCGAGAAGAGATTGACAACCGAGAATATCAAGACCAAGATGGAACTCATCGAGATGAAACCTATCAATGAAATAGCATCGGCAATGCGGAACGACGCTTCTGATTCTTCTAAAGAAAACGCTAATGCTATTATTACTCTTCGAAACGTCATTTTGCTTCTGATCGATGAAAGGGGTCAGGATGAGAAAAAGGAGGAGAACTCATGGAAGGATTATAAAGAAAGACTGCCCTTCGCGATTGAAGGATTTCTTCAAGTAATCACATTAATTTTTATATAGGTTAATTTTGTAGAAGACTGAGTGTTAATAGGCAAATTTTATTATTTAACTTTATTATTTTTTTACATTCAATAATAATTATAGAATAAATCTACATTCTTACGAAAATATATTTAAGTATTTTCAATAATTATTTTAAACATAATAACAATTTATATTCTGATTAAAGTGTGATACTTGTATATTACAGGAAAGTGAGATTAATCAATTTTCAGATTTAAAGAAAGTATTATAATATTTAGTTTTTGCAATTTTATCTTTCCGTAAGAAATCTTTTTTAAATCTATTATATATGTGGTATAGTTTAAATTCGAGTTGTGTTAAGCGAAAGTCATATCGTGTAGAATTGCCGCGACAAGATCGAGAGCGCTAATTTTTCTTTGGACAACGCGTCAGTTTCTGAAAAGAAGGAAAATAGTTGTGATTGCGTGAGTGTCCTTCGCTCGAATATTGAAGAATTGTTATCCTGGGCGAGACAAACGAGAGGAATGACAATAGGTGGGTTTCTGAAAAAAAGTTTTATTTATTAAATTAAAAAATTTAAGCCCCAAAAAATATATACATAAAAGAATGTTAAAAAATATTAGATATTAAAATATATAACGGATCTATTCTCTACGTTGACCAATAATTTTGTCCATCTAGGCGCAGTTTCCGGCAGCAACTTCTCGATCCCGTTCTTTCCTAGTCACGAGTCTAGCGGATCCAATGAAAGTAACGCGAACTTGGAACTACGTAAAAGCAAACGTGATTCCAATAACGGTTGGCAAATAATTGATCTTAACGACCGAGCGAGATCCGTTTCTCCTTCGATTACGACAGAGCCTAAAACAGGGGGCGAGTCACCAGCAGGTATAATTAAAGAAGAAATATTTTACACGAATATTCTACTAAACATTAAAAGATCCAGAAAAGATAAAATTAGTTGAGGTTTGAGAAAGATAAGATACAAGATACAGTGAAATAAATTTCAGGCATAAAATATAAATTTCGATCATTCCAATGACAATTGGATTCTAAGTACAAGACATAAGATATAAGATAATAATTGACCGACATTAGGCTTTATACTTATATATTTGATAAGATAATATATTTGACAATTATTCTGATCATTTCATTAATTATAAGCATAAAACATGAAGAGTATAGCTATAAGATAATATTTGATATAATCTTGGGTAAGTTTATAAAGATACAAGATATTTCGAAGAACCGAGGAGAGACATTTATCTTTTACAGGAGAGATGAATTATGATGTAACGTGGGACATTTTCGACGTGTTGTCCAAAATAAGAATGGCTTTTTTCCGTTCTCTGCTCGAATCGTTACGCGGGAACGACGGCGCCGTCAAGGATGAATTCCCACCGCACAAACCGTTCTCTCTTAAACCAACTGCCATCAATTTAATCGGAAATACTATCAGGGAGCTGAAATCTATTCCAAACGATAAGGGTTACATGTTAATCGCTGTCGTATCGAAAAGCGAGGGAGCCGCCGCCGTCGATCTTCTTCAACGCGAAGTAATCATTGTTTTATTGTCGATAAAAACTGACAGATCTGACACACTGAATAGTTTAGAGAAATATAAAACGTCAGTTTACATTTAGTAGCTTCTTACTGGAACATCTTCGCTACATATTAATTAAACACCGAGATAAGAGATATACGAATATAATAAATAAAAAATGTTATTAAAGAAACATTATAATTACTCGTCCTTGCACATCTTAATAAGCTCAAAATTTTTTTAATCGACAAAGGCTTCTCTGAAGGACACTCTCTTAATCGTGACGCAAATCTGTGTCGGAAACCAAAGAGCCATTCCATTTGTCGCACAAGGACCGAACAATCAAATTCTTTGGGAAGCAAGAGTTATTGATGAGCTTCCAATTATAATAAAAAAAGCGATGATCACAAGCGATTGTCATGATACCGGATGCACGAATCGACAAAAGCACGATGTTCCGATTGTCTCGCATGTGCCGATCGGCAAGGTCTTTTCGCAAGAACTGCCAGCGCGAAAGCGGGTTATCAGAAATAAGAACGCTGAAAAACCGGTAAGGTGGACCAATCGTGTCTTAATAATGAATAATAACGTTTGATTAAATAATAACTGTCGTTATGTTGCAAGTTTACTTTAATGTTATTGTTTTTATTCGATGCACTTACCTTGCATTCTCAGAATAATATTAATTTATTGTTAACACACACACACACACACACGCACATATATAAATTAATTTATATCCTAAAATATATTATATAAAATGTAAGTAAATATACAGTGTTTAAGACATATATCTAAATAATATTAATAATATTTTGCTAAGTACAAACAATTAATTATTCAATGAAATTAATTATTAATTAAATTAACACAAAATTAAATAAACAAATTGTTAATTTAATTAATTATTAAATTAGTTGCTAATTCTAATAATAAAATTATTTGTAAATATCTTATTTAAAAATAATAACTTTACATTAATCGTATTCTATTTTGTAAGAAAACGAGTAAACGGCACATTAATTTCAAAATAGATTTCTTTATTTGTGTAAATTCTATGTTTAATACATTTAAAATTAATACAAATTGTAACAAAGACTTTCAGTAAAAATTAACTCAAAAAATTTTTAATGATCTAATTTGGAGAAATGCTGATTTTGGATATAAAGATGGGTGTTTTGTATCTTTCTTTAGACTGTAAACACTGAAGAAACAACTGTTGGAAAAGAGAAGCAAGCGATTACCAGAAGTTCGACTTTGAAGACCGTGTGACCTCGCTACAGTGCACGGTGTCACGACCTCGATCCTCGCCAAGGCCGCAATGACATCTTTTTAAAAGCAGACATAATATTTCGTACTCTATAACATTTAATTTTTTATTTCGGTATCTCTTTAATCCTCCTATCCACATTTTATACTATTTATAGAACGCGAGAAAATGAGAGCTAATGATTATTTTGATAATATTTTCTTTAAAAAGAGATTGTAAGAGAAGACATTTGACGAACAACGAGTTCGAAAAAAGATAGAAATTGATGACATTACGTGATTATACAATATCATATTATCGATCAAAATCCTGAATAAATTTTGTCGAATAAATCGTACTTACGCGATGCATTAGTAACTGTCTTTACGCTTTGTTTGTTTTCTCCGAGGGAAATTTAATATTTGATTCATTAAAGAAACTGTTGTTAAAATTTGACCCAAAAGAAGCAGACTGTAATCTACCGTTGGCAAAATTCAAGGAAGACAGGATTGTTTATTTGCACGTTTACTTACGGAGGCAAGTGTTCACCGCGTGTGCGTAAACACGTCTTGCTCACTCCGGCCAATTACAAAATCGGGCGCGATTGCGACTGGCAATTTCATACACACGCGAATTCCTTCGGTTATGACGGTCGCCGTCGCTCGCGTAATTCTACCCTGGTGCAACAACGGCGCGCACCGCGCGTGCGATCATACCCGCGAAAGAAAGTAAGACGAGGGCACGAGTGTGGGCCGCGGTTAGTCAGCGTGTGATTCTATGCACTCGGAAGCGAACACGGTGAAGAATCGAGCGGGATACGCACGATTATCGCCGTTATCTTCACTTCGGCCGGCGTGCGAAAGCCGCGCTCCGACAAGAAGCGGCCCTGCCAATATATAATAAGAGTTCTTGCATTACTTAATTACTTCGCGAGAACAAAGACTCGCGATTCCGTTCGCGTTAGCAGTTATCATAATCGCACGTTACCGATAACCCGACTTTTCCGAGAAAAATCCCGTTAATCTGATAAATCTTACGCGGCGATAAATATACACTCGAAAATAATCGGAAACGCGTAATTAAATATGTTAAATACTGTTTAATTAAATTGACGTCACGAGAGCGGCTAGAATTATGCAAAACACGTGCGTGAGCAAAAAGAAGACTCATTATAATTATACTGCTTTACGTTTCTTAGTAATCGCTTGTAATTTTTTCTAGTTATCGTCGATCGTACACACGCGGTATTTGAATACATTTATAATATATAAATTTATAATGTATGTAAAATACACGATGAATGCACATAATTTTTTGCTTACTTGACCATATATGCGAGCCGCTTAAAGACACGTGGATCGATGCCGAGACGAAAGTTTCGTATTTTTGTTGTTTATCAGAGCAAGAAAGATGATGTATGTGTGCACCAAAGCGCGCTCACCGGGCGAGGATTTTCACGTTACATAAAATGTACAGTTTCTAAAATCGCGGAATTATATTAAAGTTAGCTATCGCCGGTTCTCGGTAGGCGATTGCAAAATTATTGTGATTGCGTACGAGATACCCAAGTAAATCCGCAAGTGCGCCGCCTTGTTAATTCTCAGGTCTTTGGCGAAGCGTTGTTGAAATGCAGCTATTCCGCTAATGTTTTTGTTTATTGTCATTAGCTGCTTGAGAAAGAATGATGCGATTGCGCATTTATGTATATTAAAAAGCAGCTCTTGTGTTGGTTTAATTAATGCTCTTAGAAGCGACCTGAGGTTGCTCGCGCACACGCACAAAAAGTGTCGATAGTTCTCTGATCAAAGTGTTCGAATAATTGATCATGCATTATTATATATAAGGATATGCAAGAAAGATTGCGAGCTCGATTATTATCTGTCATTAGGAGATTTGTAATATGCGTAATAGGATACGCTTTGTAATATGTGTAACAGGATTGGAAACTAGTAATCTTCCTTTCAAAAAGAGGCAGGATTAAATCCTTTACATCAACGCACATTAAATTCTTTGCATAAAGTCACTAGAATTTTAATATGATTTTATAATAAACAGCTTCACATTTTATTGAGATTGTAACAATTGTGCCAAGTAACAATTATCTGGTTATTCTAACAATCTGGTTATTCTAACAATTTTCTAACAATGGCTGCGTTCAGCAGAAAAAGCAGCTTTGCAACAGTTGTAACAGTCTTTAATATGATTGGTTTATACACTTAGATCCAGAAGGAATCAAGGGCAAGAACTAGGGGCGCCCATGAGGGGGAGCAAGGAGGGGCATATGCCCCCCTGGATTTTAATTTTTTCAATTTAGAATGATTTTATTGACAACCAGATAATTTGTTGTTTAAAATTTATACAATTAAAAATAAAAGTTTGCATAAATATTTCTTTAAAAAATATTATTTGAAGAAACATTCGTTTGGCAACACCCTAAGTTTTACACTCTGCCTCCCCTTGAAAAAAAGTTGTAAGGGCGCCCATGGTAAGAACCAATTATATTAAAGAATCTTACAACAGTAATGCCTCCGGTATCATTTCAGGATGTATTCTTTTACATCAGGGAATAGACCGGATGATTTTATCCGACCGTTTCCCACAAATCAACAAGTCAGGCGAGCACGCTGGTAAAATTTCCCCCAAAAATCGCTAATGAATCAGATTTTCTTTCTACCGTGCACTATAACGGGAAGCAAAGTAAGAGTGGGGCATCCCTACGGTATAAAGGAGAACCGGTCCACACACGAGGTAATCGTTCCCACTCCGTTGTTCATTTGCCGTCTCTCGAGTTCGCCGCTACGCTCATTTCTCTTTCCGCAACAATCCGAAAGTCATCGTCGCCGCGATAGTTTGCGCGCCAAGTGCCCGCCTGTGTTCTGCGAATCGTGTTTAACATCGGTCAAGGTAAGTTTGACTCTCTCATCTGTAACGTGTATCATGTATAAAAAACCATTCCTCCACCGTTTGTCAAACCCTCAGATCGAGATCATCGTACTTTGCATGCGTATTAAATCAAATTAACATTGTTGTTAAATTTACGAAACACGCTTTAAATGCCCCGCTTAATTTTTGTATTAAAATCTAATTAAAGTAAATAAGAAATAGTGCGGTTTCAAGTTTAACGCACAACCGCTCGTTAACAAATCCGCAATGTTTCGATTTAACCCTTCGGATCCTTCTTCAGTTACTTTTCATAATGCAATTTCTTTTTTTATTTGCTATCGTATCTTTTCCTTTTTCGTTCACATATACAGACACGACACATAAATTTACTTTACATTTTCTTATTTTACACATAAAAATGTATGTTATGTGCAAAAATGTTATGTGTAAATTTATTTTACACATAAAAATGTCAAGCAACCGTTTAAAAACGTTGAATATTCTGAAGTTGGGAGCTTAAGATCTTTTTTTTATATTTACAGGAACAGATTTAATGCATAAATTTATGTGTTTTTACTCCCTTAAACATATGTTTTTTGAAGATTAGCGAAAATACAAAATTAAATGTATTAAATCTGAATTTAAAATTTTAAAATTCTTTTGTTTATATATATATAATAAAGGTTAATTATTTAACAATATTATTCAATCATCGACAACAACTGATCAAATTTATTACAAAATAAATATTATAACGACGTTTCGACCTTTGGTTTAGGTCCTTTTCAAGTACACTGAAATCAATATTAATTGTAAAATATAATAAGTTGTTGTCGATGATTGAATAATATTGTTAAGTTATTGCTGGCGGTTCAATCTACCAAATTTGTTAATTATTTATTTCTAATAAGAATAAATTGATGTTGTATCGATATTGCGTGTATTTCGGTTTCATATTAGCCGAGATATACAATTTCAACGGTACTTTTTTCCACCTTTATCATGTTCGTCAATTTCAAGTTTTACCAAGGATAGCAATCTAATTATTTATGAGATAAATCTCTCTCTCTCTCTCTCTCTCTCTCTCTCTCTTTCCATTTTCTGCTAATTTGACATTATTATACAATAAATTATTTCCATTGTATTCTAATTGCATTCTTTGATGCTGCAGAGGTATAATATTGTAAACCTTGTCCCTGTCATTTTTTCTAATACTCGCAGACTTTCACGCTCGCCAATTTTCCCGCGCTTTACGAGAAGATAATCACGATAGCAATAGTGCCGCGGCCAAGAGCGCTTGCGCCATAATTGTTCTAATAAAAAAAAAAATTACGCTATGAACCAATTACCAATAATTGCAAATTTTTTTTATTTTACAACATGA
>NJRL01000102.1:470573-492721 GCA_003063815.1 Aphaenogaster rudis
ATTTATAGTTTGCGTTTTATTTTGACCAGTCTCGATACTTTTTGATCACAGTAGTATATGTATATGTTAATATTATTTTATATTAATGCATTTCTGATTCTCTTTAAATGTCTTTTTAAAATAAAATTCTATGCTGAATTCTAACACAAATTTTACAGATTATCTAAAGTAGGCTTTAGATAAAGTAGATTCATTCTTGATTAATCGCTGCGCTACATAAATATATGTTTATATAGATGACATAATATAATCCTATCTCTTTTCAGATGATCAAAGAATAATGACATTTTTACGCGGGTGCAAGTTCTCCTTGGAGAAATGCAAACGGAAGCTGGACATGTATTTCACGATGCGCGCGGTAGTACCCGAATTTTTCTCCAATCGCGACATCACGAGGCCGTCGATGCAAGACGTAATAAAAGTCATGTAAGAATATCGCAATCGCGTATGGCGTACATGGCGGTAGCTTAAGGTTTCGATGTCATTAGGCAAATATTAAATCTTCGTCTTCTTCCTGCAGACATATACCTCCTCTGCCGGGCTTGACGAAGAACGGACGTCGAGTGATCATCATGCGAGGAATCGATAAGGACGTGCCGACTCCGAATATACCGGAAGCTATGAAGGTATAAGTTCATTCGGCCACTCGTAGCAAAACTAGGGGTTCAGAAACACGGGCGCTTTCTAAATTCAATAAAATTTTGCTATTTGTCTGAAAGTGAGAAGTCAATCCGTTTTACAACGCTCTCTCTCTACTTGATATCCTTAAAAAAGTGCGTTGACTCGTGTTATTTCGATGAATTCACATTTTTTGCTGCTCTGCTGTTGTAGATATAAAAAACATAATTTATCATGTCATTCTTCTTTTTCTTTTATATTTATAGTATCCATTGCTGAACTCGCTATCGATTTCAATAGTTTTGCAGATTCTTGAAAACGACGCTGATACTTTATATCATATCTCGTATTGTGCGTCAAAGTAATTGGAATAATAGGATAATTAAACAGAGACATTTTTATCATTAAAGATTGTGTTCATGATCGGCGACGTTCGCCTAAGGGCGGAGGAACACGGCGTGGCCGGCGACGTCTACGTCCTCGACGCTGCCGTCGCGACGCCCACTCATTTCGCCAAGTTTACGCCGGCCCTGGTGAAGAAGTTTTTGGTCTGCGCGATGGAAGCTTACCCGGTAAAGTTGAAGGAAGTGCACGTGATTAACGTCAGCCCGCTCGTCGACACGATCCTCAATTTCGTCAAGCCGTTCCTGAAGGAGAAGATACGCAATCGCATCTTCATGCACAGCGATATCAAGTCGCTGTACGAGTATGTACCCCAAGAGATATTGCCGACCGAGTACGGCGGCGACGCCGGACCCATCCAGGATATACACGGTACGACATTTCTTCATTTTATTGATTCGGAGTTACAAAACGCGTCACGGACCGTCGCTTTTAACTTCACGCACAGTTTCCTCGAATCTCTTGAGTTATAATTTTCGAATAAATTTTTCTTCAAAAAACAGTCTTAAAAAAGACATTAAGTCTTCTTCATTAAGTATGCGAGAGATAACCGGTATGAGATTTAATCAGGGTCGGATTTAGTCATGGACCCACGCGGCCTTAAGCCCAAGGCCCCGCTCTTACAAGAGCCTCAACAAATTTCTTATTTAAAAAATATTTTCAAAACAAAAATTTAAAAAAAAAGATGTTTACAACATTTTGAAGATGTACAAAAAGCTTACAATTAGTAATAAAATTTTTAAAAAATAGTCAATTTCTTGTAGAAAAAGTATTTAAATTAGTTTAATGAGAAGAATTATTTAATAAAAGTTTTTAATATCGATTTAAATTAAAACTTCTTATAGGTGGATTGCATATACAAAATAGTTGTTCTTTTTTTTAATACTCAAAAAGTATGTAAGGGCTCTCCATACGTACGGCGGCCCCAGGGCCCCCTACGAGTTAATCCGACCCTGGATATAATAGTAACTAATGGTCGTTATCGCAATAATATTAGGAGTGCATGTATAGAAAAACGTTACGTGTTGAATATCTTCTCTGACCAATATCGTTTTTTCACCTTTCAGATATGTGGATGAAGAAGTTGGAGGAATACGGGCCGTGGTTCGCGGAGCAGGAAGCTGTGAAGACCAACGAAGCTTTGCGACCGGGTAAACCGAAGACGCAGGACGACCTGTTCGGTCTCGATGGATCTTTCCGGCAGCTGACGATCGATTAAGTCGTTTAACGCGTAACCTAGAATCATTCTGACGTAATCGTCGCCAACGGCAGTCGTTAACCAAATCGTTCATCCGCGTAAACTTCGATCGATCATAAAGTATAAACTCCGTCCACGGTGAAACTAAGGCATTTTTCTTTCGCAAAACTATAATACAATTGTATTGCAAATTTTTATATGGTTTATCCTCAGTACCGAGTATCTTCAAAATAAGCGACTAGACTCATCATGGAACATATTATAGTTATTGTAACAGTCTTATTGAAAAACTTGCTAGAAAAATGACAAAGATGGCAAAGATAGCTCAACATTAATAGTATTCTTAATTTTTTACCATTTTTTTTAACGCGATAGTTTATTTATTTTTATAATTGGAGACGCTACGTAATTGATTATAATTAATTAAACGTAACTTCAAACAATTTAAGGAAAGTTTTTTTATAGAGAGATATTGCTTAATGTAATAAACCATCGATTTTTTCTTTAATTAATAACCGTTTTGATAGGATTGGATAGGAATAGGTGTATACATAAAATAATTGAGAATTTTTATGTCTTTTTTTAAAAATTTTATGTAGAAAATGATCATTATTTTATATGTGAGCATATTAATGGCAAAATATTATGAAAATTAGATTTTGTTTTCTTAAACTACAGATAATTAACACTAACAGATAATTAGGTTTAGGAATATGATTGCCAAATTTGATATTTCAAGAATAACATCTCAATATAGAAATTTTGTGATACGATGTTTAGTCAACAGTATGTTCGAATATTCGCACATTTATATATATATACGCATCCCAGATAGCAAAGAGAATCCAAAAAGAATTCTTTTGGAATCCCCGAATTATGAAATGAATTCCTTTTTCATCCCATTTCTGTTCTAAAAGCACTCTTAAGGGTTTAAAAAGAATTCACTTTTATGTCACCAATTCTGGGCTCTTTTTCAGATACAAAAGGAATTCTTTTTATACTCCATAAGAATACTATTGAAAAGAAATTCTTTTTGAGTTCATTTCGAACAGATTACGCTAATTTATATAGAATTAAAAAAAGTGAATTCTTTTTGAAATTATAACGACCACCTGTGCTATCTGGGATATTATTAAGTTTATTATCAACATGTCATTATTAAAATATGTCATAATGTTCAGATATATCGAGTAATGCTCAATTTCACTCAATTTGAGTAAATGTAGCAATGAAAAAAAATCGATAATAATGCTCTACATTCTTGTTCGAATTGCTATCGATTGCGCAAACGTGTGAAAATGTAGCGCACTGATGTGTACCTATCATTTACGTAATGTATTCCAATATTTCAGATATTTTTTATTAATATCTCATTTCGAGAAATCGTGAATAAAGTTTTTCAGAGTGAAATATGTAATTGTATTCAAATATTGGGTGGATAATTTATAAATAAATGCTAAAAAAGAAACAGATTCTCCTCAATCGATATCGAATATTCTCTGCGCGCCTCGTAAGTGACTCATACATGCGATATTTTCATCACAGCACGAGAAATGTAATTTGTACGCGATTACACGTTACAATAATCAGACAAGAAGTTGCACGTTGCGAAAAACATTTTGCAATATAAAATTTCGGAGACCTTGCGGTAAAGCGTGACTCATGTTCTTAGAAGAAATGGGTAGCTTCGCCAGCTGCGGCGCCGATCGCCGGCCATTAATTCGTTGCGAAGTGGAACGAAAACGAAAGATTCGATAAGAATGTCGTATTCAGTGAAAGCTGTATGCAGCGGTTAAAACCGCCACGCTGAAATTACCCGAGTTTCCATTTACGTTCACTCAACTTCCCGGAATACTTAATGCCAGCGCCGGATTTTAATAGTTCGAAAGTCAAAAGGAGATTAATACTTTAAAATTTTTTAAAATAAAATTTTTAAAAATATTGGGTTTAAAACAATTATCTCAAAAGTACGAACTAGCTTCTTTTCTCTTTTTTATTAAAATGAGATCAATGTATAATTCCAGATTGATATAATTCATTTCTAAGTTGATATAACTTGTCAGTTTAGATTAGTATTATATTTATATAATTGCATTTATATTTCTTCAATCACTATTCACAAGTGCAATTTTTTAATATCTATATAAAAATTAGCAAATTAATAAAAATTACGTATGTGATAAATTTTAAGTCGACCCGACTGGCAAGAGATGGTATAGAAAATTAATATTAAAGTTTAATAAAAATTATTTATTAAATAACTTGTTTTCGGTTTTTCTGCTCGTCTTCCGCACGAAAGTTTCTCTTTGCTTCACGCAATCTCTTTATAATAAAACTTGTATAAGAATAACCGTCGGCACATTAATTATTTAAGTCTCTTCATCACGTGCTATTCTGAACTCTCGATACGGTTTAACGATTCCGATGATGGTATAATTAATACAAAAAATTAAAATAAATTTTTTGGGAACGACACATCAACGACACAACGACGACGATAATAATGGTAATATAATATTCATCGTGCCATCTCATATGCGAGACGAGTAGTCGTCTCTCTTCCCGTGTTCCCACTTCTTCAGTCTTTTACTCACTTGCGAACGTCATTGAGCCGGCTAAGTCAGTCAGTCAGTCAGGCAGCTCATCAATCAGCCGGTTAGTAAGTTATTTGATCAAGTTAATCGATCAAACTGTTTGCAATTCGAAATCAATAAATTATTGAACTTAGGTAAAAAATGATAGTCATTAATCGATAATATAGTAGGTATGTGTAAAATGATAATTTAATTGAGATATATAATTTTTTTTACTGCGATAATATTGATTCGGCAAAAAAATAATTTATGAAAGTAAAACATAAAAGTGCGTTTCAAAGTTGTCTCTCATTTGATAGTCGATTGTAAATTGTCAATATAATAAGCGAAATGCTATCGTTGGTATAATTCGATGGATATCATAGAAAAAGCGGAACGAAGTGAACGTAGTTGCAATATTAATGATGAATATAATTTGCAATGAGCATAAAAAAGTCAGGAAGCACTATAAAGTAACAATGAATTCATTAAATATATACTCCATAAAAATGTGCTTAGTAATTTCTAGAAAATACATCAAGATGTCTTTTTATTATTTTTTCCTACTTGTATAATTATTCAAATCAAATTTGATAAAAGTTTCTTTTTCATATTTTGCAGACAAATTTTCAAAATGTAAAAAGTACCTCGATTTTTTAAGTTGAGTCTTACAGAATAATACTTCGATTTCTTTTGCTAATACAATATTATATATGCGACGTGCACAGTTAAAAAGAGTTCCCGAGCGTGTCCATCGAGAAGATTACTACTTTTCTTAAAATTAAGGATAAAACTTACCAAGTTATTACGGAAACTTCACGTTTAACTGTTCGTATATATTTTGCATTTGTGCTCTTTCTCTAAGTACGATTTTTAATAATTTCTCAGACACATTCGCATATGCTTTTTCCTTGCTCTTTCTCTCGCGAACCATACTGCATGAACTTGAAATTTGAAATAATACTAGCAAGTAAAGAGAACGAATTGCAATGAATGAAAATTCAGAATGCTTTAGAATCAACTTAATTTTAATAATGCAAATTAATTTTAATAACGTAAGGTCATCCTCTTCTTGACAAAATTTTGGGCAGAATTATAATTTGTTCAAAATTTTTAACATTTAACCACACAGGGCAGAATGTTCTCGATACACTTCACAATACTGTGTCAATAAAATGTAATGTATTTCCAGTTATAAAATTAGCATCTTTAAAGCTTGAGAATTATACATCAATTTGCTTAAGTGTTTAAGTGCTGCTGTATTATTAATGAGGAAAGCACATGGATTGTGTCAGTTGGTCTTCGGATTTTCCATCTTCTTGTTTTGACGTAAATGATTCTATAACGGCACGCAAAGCGGCCTGATAACTTATGCAGCTTTCGAACACGATAATATCGACATTAATATTCGGTGAAAGATATTTAATATTGACCGCAAATTGCAAAGTAATCTTACATTTAATGTAAGTAATGTATTTACGCTTGTATAAATCGTCATTATCGTAACGATTACATGTAAATGCGGTTTGCAATAATTTCTTCGCCAACGTATGTCTTGGCTAGCTTAGCAGTTGGATCGATACTCTGGTACTTGAATGTCAATAATGAACATACATATAGATATACAATATAAGTCACCGACTTTTCACATACAGGTTAAGTTAATAATAATTACCATCTTTAAAACTATGTAAAAATTGAGATTTCCCCAAATAAAGTATAAATCGATAAATTTATCAGCAATATTGTTATGCATTTACCGATCTTTGTCCCTTGAACTACCGTAATCTTCTTCTTTTTATCGTACGATTCTTAGAGAAACTTTTTTTTCTCATAATTTCGAAGATATTAAAAGTGACGGTTTATTCTGAATTTACGGCAAATAAGATGATGAATCCTCCTATAAATAGATGCTCGCATCTGTTTTCAAAGACATTCCCGAAGAATCGGTAGTAATGACGTTGCACAAGCGTAGCTCGAATAATACCTGCGATTCTAAACGCGATGTCCTAAATTGAAGATACATTGCTGTATTTAAAAAAAATTAAAAATACACACACGTGTACTCAAAAGTTGTCATCAGCTCTGCGGCTGACTTTTCAACTCCGGCATCATTCTTCTGCCAAATCGTGTCGAGAAGATTGGGCGTTTCTCACGTTTCTTTACGAATCGCTTCGACCGAGCCTCTCGCCCGAATCGTGGAGATAGCGGCTGGATCGTTCGGCGTGATCCGCATTTAAATACAATCGGCAGAAGGAGATCGGTAGACGTGGTGGACAGGCGAACGGGAGTGGGAGAGTGATAGCCAGACGAAGTGCGAGCGATCGAAGTGACGGTAGAACGAGAGGAGAGCGTGCACGCGACCCGTGTGCAGTGTGCACATTCTATCAGCGCCTGGGTATTCGAATACCGATGGTAGAAGAGGCAACCTTTGGCCTCTTAACGAGTAAGAAACCTCTTAACGTGAGGAACGGAACGGTCCGCGATTGTCGTCCCGCACTCTCGCTCTTCCGCGAGTCTTCCTCGAGATCGCGATGCCGACAGTCGGCGAGATTTAAGCCGGTGGTCGGCGCTGACTGGAACCGGAGCAACTGCGGTGAGTTCGAATTTATTTCGACGTTATTTTGGACGGAATACGCATTTTTTTAAACCCGTTTCTCGAATAAATCGCGAATACATTGCGTAATCATCTGTGGCGATTATATCGTCACGATTCTTAAAGCCGAACGTGTTTTTCTATATTTTGAACACAACACGCACACTTACATATATCGCACGCGCACAGGCGTTACATATATACACGATACCTAGATCGGTTTAGCCGAGCAGTTCCTTAGGTTTTGATTGCTCTTCTTTAAGTTTCAGACTTACAGACTTTCGTCCGCAATTCTTTACAATTTTATATTCTTTTACATTTTCACATTTTTCATCAATTTCTTGTTACTTTTACTTTCTAATTTATTTTTCTCTTTTATTTCCAACTATACTTAAACCAATAACCGAATAATAATCCTCGTTACCTGTCAAAATATTTTGATTTTACAAGAACAATCTTGAAGGGTAATAGGGACAACCTATCTCGGTAACGAAAAGTCAAGGAGTCGACCGTTAAACACGCGAAGAGTTGGACGTCTATACTTCGGCCTCGGAATAAATTACTTTCTTTCATTTTAATTAACAAGACTTTTGTTCACTTGACCACCCGACGACCAATCAAATATCTGTAAAAGACGCGCTTGTACCGTCGAATTATACAGGTTCCAGTCTCTGACCAAGCTCCAGATTTACTGTAATCAGGATTGGGGTTTGTAGATCCGTTTCTTTTACGCACGTCTCTCCTGTACAAAAAGCAACTAATGTTTTATTCATTTATATAATTTATTATGATTTATATTAACAAATGTAAATGGATAGAAAAGGTTTCACATCTATTCATGAGTGTTCAAAAAAGTGATCAATCCAGCATCGTGGTACACTTTAGGCTGGGTGTACAATAGATTTAATAAGCCTTTAGCCATCTGCTCTAAGCTAAGTAATTTCCGACGGAAAACGTTTCCTATATTGCTTTAAGTCCTAAACTTTATAGTTGAGATTCGGTCAACTCTTAAAACTTAGGAATTACGACTTAAGATAGCATAGGCAAAGTTTTTTATCGGAAATTATTTTGCTTAGAACAATAGGCTAAAGGCTTACTACACCTATTAGACCCAGCCTTATACTTACATTTTATTTATATTTTATTTATATATTTTATATATTTTTATATATTTTATATATTTTTATATATTTTATATATTTTTGTTCTTTCATTAATTTCTCTTTGGCTCTGTATGGGCCACGAATTTTAAAATCCCTTGGCTGAAATTTCATATTTGCACCCAAACTTACACTAGAATCTGTTTTCAGCTTTAGAAAGGAACGGACGAGATTGACGCTTTCGAGTGCCAAAGTGTGCTATGTCGATTCGCGTCGACGTCGCGGTGTAACGGACACGCACAAGGTTTCTGAATCGACGTGACCGGCGCGCGCCTCGTCGCGTCGCGTTCGCGCTTCCGGGACGACAGCATCGCCAAGGCAGAATGAAGCTCGACCTCTTCGTCACGTGCGTCACGGTGAGTTTTCCCGGCCGGTGGTTCCTGATGGTCACTCGCGATTACCTGTTGCGTACCTGCATTACGTCGCGTTACCCCTCACGAACGGCGAACGCGATGAAACGCCGCGAAAGTTCGCGGCGAAATAATAACATCCCATAAATTAAAGAAAGATGAAAAATCGCAAGCGATTAAGAGATTCTTTGGTTATCGTAATTGTTATTATTTATCATTGCTGTTACCATTTCTGTCTTTTTTAATAAAGCGGAGATTTTGTTGGAATTACTAGCTTTACATTTTTAAGTGTAATAATTTATCTATTTGATTATCTTTATCGTCAATTTTAATTTTAATATTATTTTTTAATGTTATTTTAATATTATTGGTTTTTGCATAGATAGAAACTATAATGAAACATTTTTTAATCCCTATTTTTGCGATTTATTATTAAATTTTAATGCGGTCTTAGAGTCTTTGAACAGACTTTAATCAGCTTTTCTTCTCCTGTCGAAATTTTATATCGAAAAACCTTCTCATTTTCCTTATTATATTCTAAATTTACGTATAAATTTGCATAATCGTTCAGATATAAATAATAAAACAAGACTAAAATAAAAAAATGTTAGCAGCTCGTAATTTTTTCATAAAATATAAGCATTTTCAAAGGGTTTGTTAATATCTTCATTTAAATTCCTAATAATTTGCTTGATGAATTTGGCGAGATCGCGACCACGAGACATTTCCTCTCGCTGCGGACATACTGTTTTAAAAACGTTTCGCGAGAGAAGTTCTCACGCGACTCAAGAATTCACGAGTTTACAATAAGGCCGACGTTTGCCGAAGCTATTGGCGTTTGTCACACAGGAATTACACGGCCGACGAACCGAGGATTTCTCGGAAACGTTGAGAACGCTTTGACGACGAGGAAGCAGGATCAAACACGGCTCCAAGCACGTTTCTTCCTTCTTCCTCAAACATACCGGTTTCTCAAATTCACAAATTAGCCATTTCGTGGCGCTTTTGATAATATATATTCAAAAGAAACGTTCTAAACGACCGAGGAATTGGCTGAAGCTATAATGATTGCACGCGCATGTGCAGGATCAATCAATCACGAAAGTGCTCCCAGATTTTTATCTTTCAGAAGAAACAGAAATTAATTATTTTAAATTAATAAACAAATTGAAATTGCCTTGAGAGCCAACATTGGATATAATTGTGTAAATACAATAATAAAATTTAAACAGGGGTCTTAAAGGGCGTTTATTTAAACGCTAAATCAAATTACATTAAATCGCAAGGAAAAGGATTTTAATTATTTTAGTAATTAAAGTAGAATCTTTTTTATACTTTGAGAATCAATCTTCGTGATATATCCGGAATAAAGCTTCTTCCAAGATAAATGATTTCTATAAACACGCATTTCGCAAAGTCCTGATTAGATATTGCGACTGACAGAGAACGTTTTTATTTTTCAAACAAAGTGCATTCATCACGTGCTTTAATCACGGTAGACGCAGCTGCACGAGAATGGAGAGAATTTAATCCCTAATGAAGGCTTGCGGATGAACGAAGATTCAGCTCGCAAATGAATCGCGCTTAAGTCCGTCACGTAGCTCGTACGTGTCCTGCGGATTTATCGCGGTGACGATTCGCGCGGTGTTATCGGTATATCATACGCGAAGAACAAAGGTGCATAACATATCGTTCTGTGCCGTCGTGGTTTTTTAACAAGCGACATATGACTCGTAATACGCATACGAAATATATTCTACTTCTCAAAGAATATAGCTTCTCTCTCTCTTCTCCCAAAGTCGAACCGCTCGAGCTTGCGAACAAGGGGGAGAGATAAACGTTTGTACATATCATTACTTCCTAATTCTCATATTTACTTTGTTATTCCATTTATTTTTACTCACGCTAACAATGTGAAGTGACTTGAAGTCATTAGAATTTGATTATCTATATACATTAAAGTGACTGTCATTTTAGAATCAAACCCTTCAAGCTTAAAAGAAGATAAGTATGGGAAGATATCAGTATTCCTCAATTTTCATTTATTTTGTCATCGTGAACTATTCCGTCATTATTATTTTCAGTAGCGTTAAGCAATTCGAGATCACTGGAAATAAGAATCTGACTGGCATAGTTGTAGAATCAGAAAATTGGAAAATTCTGGCGTGTGGCATCACGTTGCTCAAATTTTGTTTACCCTCCCGATAAAGCGGGAAACCGACTTTACTTTTCCCCCGGAACGTAAACCTTGATTACGTAGATTACCGTAGACGCAGATTATGTTATGAGACTGTAGTCTACATGCAAAATTTAAGACTCTACACGACATTGTCCTACATTGCGCTCGTTCGTCCGGTACACGTGCACTGAAAATCATTATGCGTGCTCTCCGCCACCGTTCGGCCGTGCAACAATGATATTAAATATTTATCGACAGATTCTGCTGACAATATTGATCACGTCGACGTGCGAGATAAACGCTGTCCCGACGGAAACGGCGAATACGCTCAAGAACAGGAACGGGGATGATTACGCCCAAGTCCTGAAGCTCTCGTTATTGTTTTACGAAGCGCAGCGTTCTGGTAAACTGCCGAAGAACAACAGGATTTCATGGCGAGGCGATTCCGCGTTGTACGACCGCGGCTTGAATGGCGAGGATCTAACCGGAGGATATTACGATGGTAATAAACCAGTTACGTTTTGAATCGCTATTTATTAATTCGATAGGTTTATGATAAAGTCATTTAGAAAGTAATATGACAAAATTGTAATTTATTATAAATTTATCAAATAAGAGTTATTATTATTAATAATGTCAATAGGAATGGTGCTTTTTGGGAAGTCATATATGCAAGAAAGTTAAAATAATTTAAAAAATTCTATATATTATTATTTTAATTCAAAGAGATGAAAAATAAATTTGTCTTAAAGCTATACAGATATAAAAAAAAACCTAGAGAACGAGAGAAAAAGAAAGAGAAAAGACTGAGAAAAAAGGAAAACTATTTGAAAACTGATGAATAATAATTTGATAAATATAATCATATCTTAACAAAGAATTATGAATAATTAGTCAAAATCGTAAATTCTAAGGATTACTTTTATGTCTTTAAATCTCTTTGCAATGAAAAATAAATGTATAATCTATTTTTTGCAAAATTAATCACTATTATTTTACCAGCTGGTGACTTCGTTAAGTTCGGCTTCACGATGGCTTTCACGACGACGCTCTTAGCCTGGGGAACAGTCAATTGGCCGGAGGCTTATGACGCCGCCGGTGAATTGGACGAAGTTCGTAGAACTATCAGATGGTCTATCGATTACTTTATAAAGTGTCACGTAAGCGAGAACGTGCTGTACGGGCAGGTGGGCGATTTTCCTATCGATCATATGTTTTGGGGAAGACCCGAGGACATGAACACCACCAGACCCACCTACAAGATTGATGCGGAGCATCCTGGTAGTGTCAATAGGCCTAAAACATATCTCTCTTTTTAAACCCTTACGAAAAAATACACTCAATTATACGTTGACGGTCTGAAATAACTATTAAATTGAGTGTAAACCTTCATGAAACACTCAAATTTGAGTGTTTACACTCGATTTGATGGTTATTTCAGACCGTCAACGTATGATTGAGTGTATTTTTTCGTAAGGGAATAACGCTTATTTATTAAAAGATAAATAGAAACAAGAAAAAACGTTATTACATGTAAATGCGTTTAATGTTATATAGACGATTATCTGTTTATGAGTAAAATATTCATCTACGTCCTTTGAACTTATTCGGTTTATTTCTTCATTCTATTTTATTATATTTATTATACATTGCATGGTATATTTTATTTACCATTAATTGATCGTAGGTTCCGATCTCGCCGGCGAAACGGCCGCCGCTTTTGCGGCCTCGAGCATCGTCTTCAGCAGCGTCGATCCCGAGTATAGTGCCAAATGTCTCGAGCATGCGAAGGACCTGTACAAATTCGCCGATGTTTATCGCGGCCTTTATCACGAGGCAATACGCGGTGCAGAGCGTTATTACGAGAGCACGGATTACGGCGACGAACTAGCATGGGCAGCCATTTGGCTCTTCAAGGCGACCGGAGACACAAGTTACTTTGACGACGCGGTCCATCACTACCAGCACTTCCATCTCAAAGAGCGACCGAACGAATTCTTCTACAATAAGAAAGTCGCCGGTATCCAGGTGAAACTACCTATTTACATATCTTTTATTCCGGGGTAACGTATTAATCTTACTAACATAATTTTTTTTATTTGTTTATCGATCGCAAGAAAAGTTGCGAATGATCTACTGAGCGGCGGTATCTCGTTTCTTCTATTTTCAGCTAGAAATACATTTCTTTTTTTCTTTCTATAGGTACTGCTGGCAGAATTAACGGGACAGTCCGAATACCAGAATGCCACTCGCGCGTTCTGCGACTTCTCGGTGCGGCAACAGAAACGCACACCAAAAGGTCTTCTGTTTATCGATAAGTTCGGTACTCTTTCTTACGCTGCTAATGTGGCCTTCATCTGCTTGGTAGCGGCGGACATCCCGGAAATCGGCAACTCGCGGGAATACCGTCATTTTGCCCAGGAACAAATTGGCTATATGCTGGGATGGGGCAGAGCGGGTGAGATCTATTTAAAAATATCTAGAAAGAAAATTAAAACTCACATACACGCATTAACTCATTAGCTGTCACGTTCATTTGTGGAGCTTTTATTTCTTTCATTTCTATTTTTTGTATCATGATTCATTATTAATTATCGTATTATTGATTAATCATTAAATAAAAACGAAACATAACCCAGGGAGAAATGGCAATCTAATCGATGTCGATCCGACATTGATCAGATTGCCATTTCTCCTTGGGAAAAGCTGGCAGTTAAGTTTTAACGTACAGTTATAAGGATAACAAATTTTTATCGTTTTTCACGAATTCTGATTCTAAATGGATATTCATCTAACAATAAGATTTGAATTAAAAATATCCAAAGAAAGATAAAACTTATACATTAACCCACTAGCAGCCACTCTCATTTACCATTTTTTCACAGATTTTGATTCTAAATGGATAATCATCTTTTCATTTTTGCTCACTATCGTATCTGTACGCATTTTTCAGGAAGGAGTTACGTGGTCGGATACGGTCAAAATTCACCGAAACAGCCGCACCATGCCGCGTCTTCTTGCCCCAGTAAACCAGCATCCTGCGGGTTGCAGGAATTCTTCAAGAACACGCCGAATCCGCATATTCTCTACGGAGCTCTAGTCTCTGGACCGAACGAGGTGGATGTGTTTAAGGATTGTCGAGATGAGTCCGCCTATACGGAGGTCACGCTGGACTACAACGCCGGTTTCACCAGCGCGGTCGCCGGACTGCTGCAACTGCAATTGTAGAACGCGAATAGAAGATTGTCAAAAGAAAACTAATCTGTAATTTTAATCGACGCGTAGACGAATTTCTACGTAAAAACGAGGCTCTCGCTGATTCTTTGTATTGGAATACAAAGAAATTTTTTAATATACAAAATTACGTATCGATTTAATTTTACAAGACTTAAGTCTGGAACAGACTATAACATTAATTTTATTAGAAATCTAATTATATATGCACGGAAAGAACAGTTTTGCTGAAGTATCTAAAAATTTGACCAGATACTGATCTGAAAATAATTTTGCCATTAAAATAATTATGTAGGACGTTTAAATTTGTTGCCAGAATGTCTGAACTTGTTACAGCATTATTATTATATTTGAGCATTCTACAAAATTATTTTAATGGTTCAATATAATTATTTTCAGATCTGTATCTGATTAAATTTTTAGATACTTCAGCAAAACCGTTCTTTCCGTGTGTATATATATATATATATTATATGTATACATTCTATCTATAAACAATATATATATTTTTGATATGCTGCAACACTGCGATAAAACCAAGCGTGATATAATATCTTGAGATAATAGGTATATAAGCTGAGATTTTACGTCATTAATCTTAAGAATCCTGGTGAAAAAAATTTTCATAATATCCCAGCTAGCAAAGAGAATCCAAAAAGAATTCTTTTTAAATTCCCGAATTATGAAATGAATTCTTTTTTCATCCCATTTCTGTTCCAAAAACACTCTTCAGAGTTAAAAAAGAATTCATTTTTATGTCACCAATTCTGAGCCCTTTTTCAGATACAAAAGGAATTCTTTTTATATTCTGTAAGAATAGGGTAGAGCGGGGTCAAAGTAGCAAAGTAACAATATTTGACTTTAGAACTTGATTGTGGAAGAACTATTATAGTAAAAAAAAACGTTTTATACCCCAAGCTAAAATATTCATTTTACCTTATCGAAATCATAACATTTAAGCTTTGTGATAAATAAAATCAAAATTATCAATCAAAAATGAAAACAATGAAAAATGTTACAATTGCCCCCGACTCCGAATCGGTTGTAACACTATAGGAGGACAATAGTAATTTTAAATAATCAAAATCAAACGTATTTATTCTACGAAATTATAATAATTTTTCTTATATTAGCGCAGAAGTAAACTAAAATGTTCTTACACAAAAGGAAAATAGCAAAATAAAATCTTATTCTTTTAAAATTCAACTTTTTTATATTAATCAATCTTTTTAATCTTAGTACGTGGCATTCTGAAATAAAAAAAGTTTAATTATGATTCAAAATGAAATAAATTGCATCAACCAGAGTTGGTTGTAACGTTACATTCAACCCCAGACAATGATGTTACAATGGTCCCCAACTATGTTTTTGAAATTTTGATTTAAAATTTTTAATAATAAAATATCAAAAATGAATAAGTAACAATCATTATAATATGCAAAAATAACTAAACTTAAATATAAATAAAAGACAAAAGGTACTGACTTGCAGTGGAAATATTTGTATTAGAAGATTGACACGCTCGAAAAAGAATACTTTACGGCTTCGAAAATATATTTTAGTCACTGCACACGTCCACACAGTAGCTAGGCCGCAGACGTTTTGAGACAATTGAGACATGTTGTAGCTCGTTTAACTTCACGCGATAACCAATGCACGCGCACGTGTCTTTTATAAATCTATAGATATTTGAGTTGTTACTTTCCCCCGTGTTACTTTTGACCCCGCTCTACCCTACTATTGGAAAGATATTCTTTTTGAGTTCATTTCGAACAGATAACGCTAATTTATAAAGAATTTAAAAGAGTGAATCCTTTTTGAATTCATAACGATCACCCGTGCTATCACTACTATCTGGGATCTCATAATATTTTCAAGAATTTGTCATGATTTAAATTTATATGTAAAGATTTCAGAAGAAATAAATAAAATAAAATATTTTCTTCGCCAGTAAATAGATAAAAACAACAAAAAAGTTAATTTAATTCGACCTGACTGGCCAGATGTATTATACAAAGAAAGGCAAGGATATTTCAGAAGAAATATCTTAAATCTTTTCAGATTTTATAAGTTTTCTTCAAAAATTATAGAATGAGAAATCTTAGAAATTTTAGAATATTTCAAAATTCACATATGTACATACGTGAATTCTAGAAAAAATGTAAACTTTTTTAGCATTTCTGAAAGTTCTAATTCGTATATATAAAAAATTTGAGAAATTTTCTAAAAAGTTATAAAAATATACAAAAATTTTGAAAAATTCTGAAATTTATATAAAAATTCTGAAAAATTATATGAAGAATTCTAAGAAAAATTTTCACCAGGGAATGTCTTAAACTTAATGCAATCTTTTTTTAAACGAAACTTACATAGAAGATTATGATGCTTTACCTGTGTTAATGATATTTAATCAAATGTAAATTGATTATGTCGAAACAGAAACTAAAATATAACACGCAAACATATCAAGACAGTGTTCGCGTGTAAATAAAGCATCGTTTTGTTTTAAATGCTAGAGTTTAATTTATTCGGAGTCTGACAAAGACTATGACAATTCAAATACATTTGACACAAAATTGTAACATTCTCATTTTCCAAGAGAGGAAGTAAAATAAAAAATGCCTAGACAGTCATCGATCGTAAACCTACGTATGTACGTGCCCGAACTAAGCCACATAGTACAATATCGATCGCACAAGCATAAACAAAAACGATGGTAAAATAGCTTTGAGAAGAAGTGACAATATGCATAGTGGACAATACATATTAATTCTTAACAATTTATCGTTAACAAGGTACTCGCAGCCATAACGTGTATGTACCCACACAGAACATAATTTGTATTAGATATCTTCCTGTGGATATTCGGATATCCTTGAATATGTAGGAAATATCCATTAGACGTGCATTATATATCCAAATGTCCGCAATTCGAGATCTCATAAATATCCATAGGATATCTAAGCCAATGTTCACTAGACATCCATGTCATATCCAATGGATATTTAGATAAATATCTATTAGATATCTAATGGATCTATTTTAATCATCTTTAATATTTTTTTGTCGTTTTAATTATATAATTGTACTTTCCAAGTAACATCTCTTTAATCTCATCTTGGAATCCACTTTTGAAGACTTCCCTTTAAAAAATCATATTATTAGAACATGACCCACACAGCACACGATATTGCGATATCCATTAGATATCCGAGGGATATCTCAATAACTGTAGGATCTCCATGGGATCACATTATGTCCAATTGGACATGTGGATCACTCTGGGATATCCTCAGGATAAAGTGTGCTGTGTGGGAAGTGAATAATCTCATAATGTTGCGTCTTTTATTCTGTTCTGGGTGGTTTTTTACTTACGAGAAAATAAACTCCACCGCGTCTATCTGGCGGCGATGCCGCGTACTGCTCATAAATAGATAGCCAAATCGTTTATACTTTATTTCAAATACATCTGTTTGAACATTATTAAACAGTGTTGAAGTGATTTTGAACCGAACATCCTTCGATCCCGATATCCTCCGAAATACACGCGGAGCGCGGCCGTGTCGATAGACGGCCATTACATTCAAAACAACCGTTACAAAAACCGAGTGATAGAATCAAAGACTTTTCAACGATTGCTATTATTCAGATTCGTTTTCATATTCTCTAGAAATATTTAGAAGATTAAATCATTAATCTGTCTTATTACACGTTATTATTTCAAGTCTGATAATTATGCGAAACATTGCTTTCGCGTGGACTGACCTAAGACAAAGCATTGTGTGTTTTGTTACGTGACCAGACTATGTATATCTTGTCTCTTTAATAGATCGTATTGATGATGCAAATGTCATCGAAGA
Source organism: Aphaenogaster rudis (assembly GCA_003063815.1). NCBI lineage: Eukaryota > Metazoa > Arthropoda > Insecta > Hymenoptera > Formicidae > Aphaenogaster > Aphaenogaster rudis. Next base: position 488,744 of record NJRL01000102.1, read on the forward strand.
GACAGGTTTCCGCGAGGTGAAGATATTGATAATTTCGCAAAAGAGACTTATTGCTCCAAAAATTTGCGTTCTCTAAATGTCTAAATTTTTCAAAAATAAATACGCGAAATTAAAAGAAGACTTATTGAACGTACATGTTTTAAGTAATGTCTTTCCTTTGATTCGTACAGCGTGGCAATAGCGTTCAACGAGGCGTAACGTTAGCGACAACTGCTGTATTGACAATACGCTTTTCCGTGCAGTAGCTCTCGTTACAATCGCGCTTACATTACACGCTATTATGTCTATAGCTGTATCGGCACAGGTGCACCGTGCAATTGAAATAGGCGAGTGCTATCGGCGCTGTCGCCATGCGACGCAAATACATTTTTATCTGCAATTTAACGTGGCTTCTTTTCTTCCTGCTTTCCGAAAGAGTCCTCGCGAGCGGTAAGTTTAATCCCAAATTTCACGAAACTTTATACATATATACTTCGCTTTGTTCATCCAAAAAAAATTACGAAACTTACGACAGAAGAATCGGGAAACGATTATTCGAAAGGATGCGCTTATCTACGTTGCGAGAACGGCAGCCGATGCGTGAAACGGCGGTTTTGGTGCAAGGAACCACCTTGCCCTGGCATGTTGTACTGCTCTAAGTCGAGAAGAGGTGAAGTTCGAGAAGAGTGTGTCGCTTCATTTCCTTAGAAATTTGCTTATTTCACGCTTCAATATCTTACGACCTTTTTTGCATTTTTCTATATCCTTTTTACATTTAATTAATTTGAAATGTTTTACATTAATTACGCAATATCGTATTTGTGCAAGTGTACATGCTTGACGCAAGTTTGCTTATTTTTAGAATCGTTGAAGGGACCTCTAACGTGTGACACCGTTCGTTGCAACAAAGGGCACATGTGTGTCGTTAAAGTTCGAGGATGTCATTGGGATGGGAGTAATTAACGCATATTAACGGATTAATTGTATTTATATTTTTTAGAAACGCAGATAATGTACTGATCTTCAAAACTTTCTCAGAGTGCAAGCAACAATTAGCGCGCTGCGTATCGGAGAAAGAGTATTACGAGGGTGCAGCTTCTTGCGCTGGCTTCAAATGTCCGTCTGGAGAACGTTGCATCTTGCGGGAAACGTATTGCGTCAATCCACCCTGCAAACTTATCAGAAGTTGCAAAGATGCGGAAGGTCACGCCAAGCAAAAAAATAATTAATTTAATTCATTCTCACTCAATATTTTTACGTATTTTCTCACAAATTTTTTACACGTTTGAAACTATTTGAATATACAATACGAGATATATATTTGAAATATTAATCATTAATTATGAATTGATTAATAATTAATATTAATATTAATATTAATATTAATACTAATTAATTATTAATGGTTTAAGATTAATATTATGTAAACACTAATATTGATATTAAGTATTAGTAATAATTTTAAATTAATAAACATATGTCGCGAGATATTCGATCTAAGTTTATACAATATGTCGCGAAATTGCACATAATGCTAAGTTTGCACATAACGAAGACAAATTGTTTGCAGACGTACAAACTTGGTTCGACAAATGCAGAAGTTTAAACTGCGCCTCGGAATACGAGTGTTTCTTGCGGAGACCAGAAAACAATTGTTTTGAACCATGGTGTACACACACGCCCGATTGTACGCTCACTGTCGGTCCGTTTGTAATAAAAAATGATAAAACTACGCCTCATGCATTTGCGAGGATGGTGACTCGATAAAATTCCTTTATCCGTAGAAGACGAATTAATCAGCAAATATTGCTACGGCTGGATCTGTCCACAAGCGCAAAAATGTGCAGTGAGGATTGTAAATTCGTGTAAGGGTTTTAACTGCACCATCGAGCGATCATGTCGCGCATCTTCAGTCTCGTCTGCTAAACGCAACACGAACAATGAGGTATCTTGTTTTTTAACTTAAGACACGCAAGATTTGCTGCTAATTCCGAAGAGCAAATTGATACACAAAAAGAATTTGCAAAGGATGTTATATGATCAAATTAACTTATTTTTTTCCTCGTATTTCGACGATGATTTTGCCATTAAAACAAATCCGCAAGTTCACTAAAAATATAGACTAAGCAGACTCTGACAGAAACAAATGTAGGTCGCCGAGCAGCTTCCAAGCAGAAGAACTTTGGTTCAAACCGAAAGGGAGCTGATTCGCGAGGAGATGGAGAGAAGAACAAACACGCAGAGGAATTATCCAATCACGGGAAAAAAGGTGGAGGGTTTTCTTATCTGAACGAGTTAAAGATTACAAGAAAATTCAAGCAAAACTGAAAGACTCGTTTGTGATTTCAGCCGACTTTGCCAGCGACTTCAACGCGAAGACAAAATACAACCCCTACGTAAGTTAGGGATCTTTCATCAATACTGATAAATCAGTAATTTAAGAATACAAGATACCTAGTTATTCTGTAAATTATTTTACATTTATTGTATGCGTTTCTTCACACAGAAAGCACGAGATAGAAATTTCGCTGACTCATCAGCCAATTGCAACAACGAAATCAAATTTAATCACAGTACCTTTAGGATCACCGACGGATGAACCGTATTTGACGTTGCCTTATCCTCGATCTCGATTGAATTACAATAAAACCTCAACGATCGATGAGGGCAAAGCTCTTCAGGTATTAATAGATATTTTTTTGGTGATCAACCACTTAAACATTTAAGATTCGTTTCGTTTTCTATACCACTCCTGAATTCTTTGATTCGTCTAAGAGTTCAGCTTCTCCGGCAACTTTACCCGTTGATGGGAAAGCCGAGCCAGCTACGTCGCGTGACACGGAGAGATTAGAAGCGCCGAGGAATATTTACATAGCGACCGACGACGTATTGCCTTTTCCCAAGATGTTGGAGGACATTAACTTCATCGGGCAAGGTTATCCGATCTGGATAAAGAACGATCCGTATCGTTCGCTGGAGGCGAAGGACGAAGACGGATGGGAATACCACGCGCCACAAGAACCGTATAAGATTTTATTGCCACCGTACGAACCGGTGATTCTCGTCGAAGACACGAGGAGACGAGGGCAATTTCTAACATTCTTCACTGACGGGTTCGATCGCCTCTTTAATGAGGCGACTTTAATATCTTTGCCAGAAATAACATCTGCAGGTACGTTACCTGATCAACGAAAAGTATATCATAGAAACTTAAGCATTCGAGTTGGAATACTCGATGTCCTTTCATTATCATAAAACCCCTTCAAGACAAATTTGTGATGCACAATTTAAAGTTGATTTTTCTTCTACAAAAATCAGTCCGAAAGAGATAAATCATTTGTTGTGATTTTCCTATTTTTGACATTGCGTATTTTTAGAACTAATTGTCTTAAATTTAAAATATGCGACAGCAGAATCTACTTTACAATTAATTGAACAATATAATTTTTCGTTATCTATTTGCATCCTTAGGGAGTTTAGTTCATAAAAAAATCTTAAATAAATAAATAAGCACGTTAAACAAAGGACGCAAATTCAAAAATTATCGCACGCATATGGTGAACCATGATATTGCCAAATTGGTATCTAAATATAAAAAAATACTATGTGACTGTACATTACAATGGATAAAGATTTTATCAAATCTTGTTCAAATATAAAAATACGGTGATTATACAAGTTACGTAATGTAGGTGAGTCTCTTGGCTGTAAATTACCAGAATGTGCTGATGATAATCAAGATTGCCATTTTAAACTCTAATGTACTCTGAAATGTCGGACAGCAGTAATTCTGTTAATTATTGTGTGTGTCAGATGAAAGTTACTTTCCAAAGATTCGAAAAATTATCCTAAGGTTTGAAAAATAAACGACAAGACTACTAATTATACAAATGGTTCTATGATTATCGAGACAGAAAACATCAAGACGAATCATTCCGATGATTCGTCTAACGATCATGTGGGTTTTCCGGTGACGGAAAAGATAAGTACTACTCCGCC
>NJRL01000102.1:498670-514962 GCA_003063815.1 Aphaenogaster rudis
AGGACGTGGCTGTGACAACCACAGAACGTGGCTGTACCAAATGTTACTGTTATTGTGGTTGTGGCAACCTTATCGTTTTTTCCGTGTACGAATCATGTATCTTTGAAATATAATAAACACAGCCATTTACAATGTATCGGCCTTGGCACTTACAATAGACCTTTCTCTTTTCAATGAGAAGAGAAGATGTGCGGCGCGTTGCTCTCGTAGCTTCTTTTCTCTGCATCCCTCGTCTTTCTATGCCGAAAATTCGTGCGTCGCGCGAACGCATTCGTACGTACACTGACAATGAGAGAAAAAATATCTTGACACAAGAAAATTTTACTTAACACAAAAAAATTATTTACTTGGTGGGTCCTAATAGCTTATTTACTTGTATTTAGTCCTAAAATTTCTTGATTGAAATATTTATAATATTTACAATTTCAGTTAAATATTTATTTCCTTTTTGTTCTAGAAAATATTTACTGTCAGATTATTTTTATATTCAAAATAAGATTTATCAGACTTTTTAATATTAAAAAACAATTTAGTTAAGTTTAATAGTATTAGGTTATTTTTAAAATATTTATTTGAATGTAAAAAATGTAAAAGTACAAAATAATATACTTAAGGTAACATGTGTATTTACATAAAACTAAATATTTTTACTCTTAAATAGAACAAACAAATACTTATATTAAAAGATATAGTTTTAAAAAAAATTTTTTTTCATTAAAAAATGTTTTCTCTCAGTGTATACTAGAGCTGTTACTTTTGACATCTTCAAAGATTCGAAGCTTAACTTACACGGAGAAAATTTTATATTAAAAATTACTATGTATGACAGTAGCCGTGGACCATTGCTGGAATTATAAAAATTTTTACTATGTTATTATATTAATAATTATTAAACTCATTAGTGAAAAACATAGTTAAAATTTTTATAATTCCAGCAATGGTCCACGGCTACTGCCATAGTAATTTTTAATATAAAATTTTCTCCGTGTAGTTAATAAAGTTAACTTAGTTAATGAATTCTTTCGAATCTTCAAAGCTGTCAAAAGTGACAGCCCTAGTACATACAATCGTTACGCTTCACTCGCAGTAGACATTCGGCGCGTTACGCCTCGCACGATTATGTATCCGACTGTGAGAAACGTCGGAAGAGGAAACACGCGGTGTGTAAAAAAAAGTTTCACCGCTGCGCGCACACGTACGTGCATACATTCGCGGCGTGCATTCCGCTGCCGAGAGGCGCAGAGTTGCATCGTGGAAGAAAGCACGTGGACGCAAACCTCCCGCGGGGAAGAGTCGCGTGTTTCGCTCTCAATCGCGCCGGTCGCCGAGCTGAATGAATTTACGGCTGGACACACTCTATTACGGGGCTGTTACACGTTCGTTACGACGACGACGTTGATGGCGACGACGCCGGTATGCGCACTCTCACTCTCGTTCGGGGTTTTGTTCTCCACGGAGCGGAGAACTTCGCTTCATGGTCCGCCGGCGATGCACCGGATCGAAGATAAACGCGCTCTCGGCGAAGCGGATGCACCGGTGCATGACCGGTTAAGGAATATTGTTTAGATGCTTCGGCTCCTTTGCCGAACGAAAATATTACTTTCGCGGATCATACACCTGCTTCTCTCAAGTAGGCAATTAGGAGCATTCAAGTCAATAGCAAAAGGATAGAGTTAATATTAGTACTACCAAAGCAGTCAAAATGACGGATTTGAAATTAAAAAAAAAATTTATAACAGTGCATTTTCTAAGATTTTCCATGACTTATTGCAATATGTAAATGATTAAATTGATCAATTAATTTTTTTCCTTCTTCTCTTTTTGTAAAAAGATAAATATATATGGTATACTTCAATAGTAGAATTGTCGGTAGATCTAGTGTTAAAGTTATGACTTCGTCAAGGAACAATCATCTTAATCTGTATAATCAACTTAGAATAAGAAATAATGACAACTACCGTTATCTTCGAGGCACGACAGGACGTATGATTATCGCATAGTTTACGTAATCACGGTAATACGCGTAAATTAAATGATCATGCATCTCTGCGGTTAGTTATTGTAGTTGCGGCTTAGAGAAGCGTTCTCAAATAAAATACGTTCTCCTTGGAATTGACGCGCGATGATTTGACGAAGTCCTTTCCCCGTCGACACCGACGTTATTTACTACCGTGTAAGAGAATGTTTTTACACGAGGACGCTCGGTCGCAATCGGATCCCGTCAAAGTAAATCGTTGTCCTGAGGCGAGCCTCTCGCGGTGTCGACAAAGCCGATTCGCGCCGAGTCATTACTCACGCGGTGAAACAACGACGTTTTCTGTTCCAGATGAGTTGCAACTGTCCGTTGATCGCGTCCGCAGGACCCACTCTGGCCTCGACATGCGGCGGCCCGTCCTTCATGCTCTTCATGGGGCTGCTCGAAGTCTTCTTGCGCAGCCAGTGCGACCTCGAGGACCCGTGTAACAGGCCTGCACCGCCGAGCAGCGTCAATACGAGGTAAATTTCATTACGAAGGCCGAGTTCCGGACGAGGTGATCGTTAAGTTCGGAGTATATGGGTCACGGGTAAACGAGATGGAGAACCCAATCGACCCCGCCTCCAAAAGCGATTCCTTTCGACGATTGCGCGATAACGACAATCTCGCCGGGAGTGTGCAGATACGAGAAATACACGACGTGCACATTCATCATCCGTGTGACAATCAACGCGCGGCATTAACGACGTAAATGACATCGATGAAGGAAAAATAAAAAGGACTCGTCGGAGATTAGGAACGGTATCTCTTTCTCTCTCGTGTTCATAAATGTTGAAAACGTTCATAAATCTCGTGACCCGCTGAGTCACGAGATGTCGGGCTATCGCGGTTATCAGCGATTATCACCCGGATAACGGGAACGCGCTTAGGAAACTCGCGAACGTGGTTTCCTTATTTTCGCATTGTTTGATCGTCCGGCCGAGGTCGGGAGATACGATCGCACGAAGACGAGTCTGTCGTCCCGTGTTTCCTTATCTCGCGACCGGCTACGTAGCATTGTGCGCGCGCTGGGTGTAATAACACGTCGCCTTTTTCTCTCGCCCGTGTGGGATCTTCTCCCGGCACTTATCGACGGGAGAGATTTCTTCCGCGAAGAAGAGAGCATCGCATCCGCGGGAAGCGTTCCGCGACGAATCCTAAATGCGGGCTCCCGCGTATATGTACGATTGTGTCGCCGTGGGGCACACGTTACTCACGTAATACCGTAAGAATACCGCACTCACTGCCGGCGCACCTCTCATTTCTCTCTTTCTTTCTCGGAAAGAAAACACGAGCATCCACGCATGCCTCTATCCGCGAGATCGTTGTGCACGCGCGTACGTAATACCAGCGGGCCATTGTTTCGATGCATCTCTTCGTTGCGTCACATCTGGTCGCCTCATCGACGCGCACTTGCTGGCTGCACGCACCGATGCGCGAAAGGAGCAGAGAGCTCGTGCGAGGGGAAGAAGCTGCGAAAATGCTGTCGAATCGCGTAAAAAAAATGTAAAAGCGTAAAAATAAAATTATGTAAAACGCGCGAGACAAAATTTACCCGTTAAGTAAATTAAAACGTGTGAGACACAATTTATTTATACATTGAATTTATAAATTTTTACTTATCGTTGATCCTTGAATCCTACGTATCAGCTTTAAAATAAAGTAACTTCATACTTTCTATTAATTACTATCCTTACTAAAAAAATATCAATAAGATATTTTTAAACATTCGTATTTCTTAAATTCTATTTTTAAGACCTTGCCTCCCCAATATTCACAATTTAAAAAGCACGTTCCCCTCGACTGTTTTAATAAGAAATTGATTATGGATTAATCAAAAAATACACAGAGCCGATAAATAAAATTATGTAAAACGCACGACACAAAATTTACCCGTTAAATAAATTAAAACGTGTAAGACACAATTTATCCATACATTGAATTTATAAAGTTTACTTATCGTTGATTCTCGAATCCTACGTGATGTTTTGCGAGTGTTCAAAATGCTATCCTTTACGCCTCATTAATAAGCAACAAGAAGATTTTTCTTAAGTTTTGTCGTTTCATACGCTTCATCCTGCTCTATCACGCGCGAAGGACGCAAAGTGATCTGCGAACCCGCAACCGTCAACAAAAAGAGAGAAAAGGGTAAAAGGACAGAGCGTGAAGTTTATTACGTGTCATACGAAAACCCGTTTAGCGAAGATGGAAACAGGTTTGATAGCGGCTATCTCAACCTGTCTTTACATACGCTACTGGCAATTAGACAAACCTGAGTCACTTGGCATATTCATTCCTGTAAATCTAAGTATGAATTGTTTATTTATATGCACCCTCGCAGACGTCCATTGGTTTTTAAACGTTGGATTTTAATGAGGTGAGAGCAGCATAGCGATATATATAAGAAGAACTGGCATAAAGCGTATTGCACTTGCGTCACACGTGCCTCTCGCGATACATTTAATATTTGCATACTAAAGAAGTTTGCATTTAATAAAATAAATTAAAATAAGAGATTCGTATCATTCCACAGCAAGAAACGTAAATGACATTCATTCGTTTCGTTAAAAAACATCAGTTTTAAAATAAAGCAACTTAATGGTATTTGATGCTAATAATCCTACCCTTGCTAAAAAAATATCAATAAAATATTGTTAACCATTCATATTCCTTAAATTCTCTTTTTAAAATCTTGGCCCCCCAATATTCACAATTTAAAAAGCACGTGCCCCTCGACAGTTTTAATAAGAAATTGATTACGGATTAACCAAAGAACACACGGAGCCGAGGGGAAATCATCGGGGAGACCCTATAGAATCACGTGTACGCCGTTCTATCGAGTCCCGCGCGTAAAAGTATGTCATTGTCCTCCGTAGCGTATATATACGGATACGGGCACGCCGTGGCATTCAGCTGAGAAGCATATACCACGGGCACTTACGATCGTCCCGAGCAACCTCCTGAGAAACCCGCCTTTCGCCCGATGCCAAGACATAGAGGCATATCTAGAAGGGAAAGGGTGCAGCGTCCCCAATACGTGGGGCAGGGGCTGGTGGGGCGCAAAATCGATCGAATTTGCCAACGTCGATGATGTAACAATCATTAGCTTGCCAGCCGAATTAAGAGTCGAATTTAATGGAATTAATTAAACGGTAGAAACGCGGCTTCATTAAATTATTAATTATGCGCTGATAATGGTCGATTTAATTACTCAATTAAATGAAGAGGGAGACCTTATCTCGTGAGAGAACAAATAATTCAATTTAACAGTGAGTTTAATTCGTCCCCGTAGTAATCTCTCTTCGCTGTCCCTCTAACCCGGTTTCTAATTCGTAAAACGTAAGAAGATCGCTTAATAACACAACACCGCTAATTAACGTGCCTTTCGTAAACGAGCGTACGTCGTAAATCGTCGGAACCGAGCAATCTTCCACGCCGACACGACATTCTTGCTTTCGAAACGTTGTCTTCCAAGTCGAGGACGGGGGAGCGAAATTCCGGTTGAGGAAAAATCCGCATATATGCTAAGTGTTTCCAGCTACTTCGTCGCGCTTCATTCATCACAAGGTCAATGATCCGACGCAATGATTAAACGCAAAAGCCGAGTAAAAGCGATTACGCGATATGCATATACCTTGCCGATAGAAAACCGGACAAGATCTATGACATTTCTGAATATCGAACGTAGACCCAAGAAACAATCTTCCCTGGTTCATCATATTGATGCATGCTCATGCATGTTCTACGACTGTCTTGGCAAAGGTACTCTCAGTGGTTTGCCATTGCCTTCCGAGAGGTGGTGATCAATTAAAAATTTGATATGTTCTGGGTGGGTCTAAACCTGGATCTTTGACAGAAAGCAGACGCGCAACTCTTACGTCGCGATCACCACCGGCTTGTTTTCGAATATACGGGTTCAATGTTAAAGATTTGATGTCAACGTGGTAACGTCTCTTCTTCTTCTTCTTCAGGTACGATTTCGTGGTAATCGGAGGCGGTAGCGCAGGTGCAACCGTCGCGGCCAGATTATCGGAGGAGCCGAGATTTTCTGTGCTGCTGTTGGAAGCTGGATTGGACGAACCAACGGGCACCCAGATACCCTCGTTCTTCTTCAATTTCATCGGCAGTGACATCGACTGGCAATACTCTACCGAGAGCGAGGACAAAGCTTGCTTGAACAAGGAACATAGAAAATGTTATTGGCCTAGAGGAAAAGTATGTATTATGTAGAATTAAACGTGAGACAGAGAGAAAGAGAGAGAGAGAGACCACTGGTGCCAATAGATTCTTGAAAAATACATCATGATTTAAAGCTAGTACAATTTTCATTGAAAAGAAATGTTAAGTATCTTTATGTAATCATAAGGAGCACAAAATTAATTAATATTAAAGATTGCAGTAAGATATTTTTAAAAAGTTTTTGAAATAGATTTACTAGTTTTGATTTGATATTAGCAAATTTTTTTGACAAAGATACGTGTCCGTGAAGTATCTATATGAAACTATAAATAACATAAAATGTGAATCCGCAGGTTCTCGGCGGTACGAGTGTCATGAACGGGATGACGTATATGAGAGGATCGCGCAAGGATTACGACGATTGGGCCAAGCTCGGCAACGTCGGGTGGTCCTATCAAGACGTCCTTCCGTATTTTATAAGGAGCGAGGATAATCAGCAAGTGAACAACATGGATTACGGCTATCACGGGGTTGGCGGACCACTCACGGTCATGCAGTTTCCTTACCACCCGCCGTTGAGTCACGCTCTCCTGGAGGCCGGAAAGGAACTGGGTATGTGCAATCGCGAGGCTCGAGTGACCAGGCAATCTTCACCTTTACGTCTAAAGAGTTATCAGATCAGAATTTAAGATCAATCAAAGAGATCCTAGACGGCCGGATTGCTTTTGTCTCACTCTTTCCCAATTGCTCCTGTCTCAGGATACGACGCGGTTGATCTGAACGGACGGACCCACACCGGGTTCGCCATAGCGCAGACCACTTCCAGGAATGGCTCGCGACTCTCCACGGCGCGCGCCTTCCTGCGTCCCGCCCGGAATCGCCCGAATCTCCACATAATGCTGAACTCGACGGCGACGAAGATCCTCTTCGACGAGAATAACAGGGCGGTCGGCGTCGAGTTCGCCCACGATGGAATGATGAAACATGTGTCGGTGGCGAAGGAGGTGGTCGTGAGCGGAGGTAATTCCACTGATTAATCGAGATAACGAAACGCTTCGTCGGCTAGCATTCGTGTGTAATTTAAACCGGCGCGAGTCGGGCAAATCTCTGTGGACCTCTCGTTTCTCGAGTACATCGAGTCCTGTCTCCGGCGCGGAGGGAAGCTGGGGAGAAGTAACTACATTCCTATCCATGTCGAGGATGATATATATAGAAATCTGTGTTTAGAGACACCAACGCTCTGCAGAGTCAGTCTTAATTACTCGCCCTTCCGCAGATTCTCTCGAGGGATAGTAATCGATTTCTCTCGAACAATACGGATTGCGCACCTTGCGATGTCTTCTGGGATATTAGACTTCGCAGTAACGTTAAAGCGATAGAAAATAGGTAGTGCCGCGATAAATTCCTTCAAAAAGTACTTTACAGTAGATAAGAAATAATATTGTTTCATTTTCAAACCTAAATTATAAATTAATTTTATAAACGTTTAATCAAATGAATTTAATTAATAAATTACATTATTTTTCTACGTCCAAAATATTATTCAGTGGCAAAACTACTACGATCTATCGTATATTTGATGTTACTATCGTGCATACAAATCTCCGCAATGAAATCGCGTGTGTTTAGGTGCCGTTAACTCGCCGCAAATCCTATTAAACAGCGGCATAGGACCTCGAGAGGAACTCAATGCGGTGGGTGTGCCGGTTGTTCGCGATCTCCCGGGCGTCGGCAAGAATCTTCACAATCACGTCGCCTACACGCTGACCTTCACCATCAACGATACCGATACCACTCCTCTCAATTGGGCAACCGCCATGGAGTACTTGCTTTTCAGGGACGGTCTAATGTCCGGCACAGGTAAGACAGACTGTTCTAAATATTTACTTAAAAATTTTTTATATAAAAGTGAAACGAGAAGTAAAAAAATATGTATCTAAAAAAGACCTTCTTAGATAATAGATAATAAAAAGGTAAAAAAACGCGCGAGTAAGTATAAAAAAATATTAAAAGTTACATGTAGCAAATAAAAATCAAGAAAAAAGGAAGGAATTAAAATAAAAATCAAGAAAAGGAAGTGAATATTTAGAAATTAATTGACTACGTAAAGTTGGAATAAAGTACAAGAGAGAGATATATATATATCCCTTCTAAAAATCCTATCTAATAAAAGATAAAAGAAGCTCGCATCAAGAACATAAAAATTATTTTTTGTATCCAGCAAATAAAAATCAAGAAAAAAATACTATTTAACACTATTAAGAAATTAATTGAGTACGTAAAATTGAAACAAGGTAATAACATTAAACATATACCGAGTATATCCTAAATATTAAAGAAGACAAAATAGACCTAGCTACGGTTTTTCATTTAAACCACTCGCTGCAGTTTAATTCTGCATTTCATTCAATTTTGATAAATATTGATTTGTTTACAGTAATTTAAAAAAAAGTATTTAATTTTTAAAAAATAGATAAGGTTTAGCGTGACTCTCGAAGAAAACATTAAGCTAACGATCTCCTCGAAGAGATCGTTAGCTTCGATTCTACCTGTATTTTTAGTTAACAAGTATAAACCATCATTGGCTCGTTATTACGTTAGAACCCGAGATTTGGATTGAGACTCCCGCTAAGGTTGCAATTTCATTGATCGGGGCAATCGCAGTCGTGTTCAAATACCCAGCCCGCTTCTCCTTCCTGTTTACCATGTCGAAGGATGTTGCATCTCGGAGCGTTAATTCACGGGCTTCGTGCACGAGCAGTGAAAGTGTATTATTGCACAATGGTCACGTTCGTGGTTCTGTCGGCCCGGCGATTACGTGACTTATCCCGACCGACAGATCTATTTACCGTCATCCGAATTGCGGGCCGACTTGAAGCCGGTCGTCGCTTCTCATGCGGCGCTCGTGACTCTCCTTTTACGATCTGTCAGTGCGAATTATCCGACGATTCTCGTGCCGTTATTTCGCACACTCTTTATACATTATCGGCGTTACGAATATTATTTCCCAAGCGTTGTTTTATGATCCGAAGAAGAAGACTTCGACTGAGCAACAAGACTGAGAAACACAAGCGTATAGAAATACTAGTAACATTAAAAATTAATAATTTAACGACATGAGAAGTAATTATCTGACGCAACTTTTACACATGTCATCAGCTAATAACTTCACTTTCATTGCAGTATTATTAATTTAAGTGCGATAATTCATGAGAATATCATGGTTGCTGATTAAGATTGATACATCAGCAGTCTAACATTTGCATTAATGTTCCCATAAATTAATAGTAACAACTCATCTGCGCTGAACGACCGTCATTTACCTTTCTACAAACTACACATGTGCATTCCCATTACATTATAAGCTAAATTATATCGCATATTAGTAAGTGGCAGCGATTAAAAAAAAATTGATAAGGTGATCATAATAAGGTACAAACATTTGCGTTTATTGTGCCGCTCGATAAAAGAAAGAAGGTACGTGCGAGAAAGTTTGTTTGAAGCTGGGCCGTCACGTCTATTACGCGATCGTCTAATTAACGCATTCAATTATAGGCAACTCCGATCGAAGGGGGAGGGGGGCATTAATTTCGCGCTCAGCTCGCGTATCTCTCGATCCTTAATCGAGAAAGCAGGAGGGTACACTGAGAGAAAAATGTATGATATTTTGAACTATAATGATACAGTAAATGATTATTATATAACTATACCCACACAGCATGCATATCCAAAAGACGTTCAGAAGATATCTCGAAGACATCTTTAGGCGATAGGATATCTTCCGGATATTTTCTGGACGTCTTTTAGATATGCATGCTGTGTGGGTATTCTTAGCATGCTTTACTATACACATGATAATAATAACAAAGGAAATATGATGACTATAGATCTGTGTTCACTCTGCTATATTTTGCATGTTTAAACGAACTATAAAAATATGATTTAAATTAAAAGGCCAAGAGACGGTCATAGCGGATCTTAGTGCTCAAATAATATTAATATGTGATTTTTCTATAAACTGCGCGCCGTTACCAACGGTCTCGAAACGCAGCTCTTGAATATCACATTTATTAAATTGATAATCAATTTAATAATACTAATGTTTACAGGCATCTATATAAGATTCCCCTTCCTATCCTAACCCGAAAAACTGTAAAGAATTTGTTGCGAAAAATATCACCTTAGCCAGGATTTGAACCTGGACCTCCCTAACAATCCGTGCGGGCGTAGCCAGTTTGACCAAGGCATGTGGTAATATTTATCACAACAATTAACATTGTTAGGGAGGTCCAGGTTCAAATCCTGGCTAAGGTAATATTTTTCGCAACAAATTCTTTACATAATCAAATACTTAATATATAAATAATTGACTCTCGATAAGGTCAAATAACAAAGCATAAAACGGCAAGATAAGAGTCAAGCGCTGGCGACAGTGCGCAATAAATAAAATATAATGTTCTTTAATAAAAAATCATGATATAACAATAAAACACGATGTTCTTTAATAAAAAAAGAAGACCAATCTGTGCTATGTATTATTTATTCTTGTTCCTCATTTGTGTTCTCGTGGTGAGTGACTTTTCGTTCTTTTTGACATAGCTCTATTCCTGTCTCTTATACACATCTAGATGTGTATAAGAGACAGTTGTAACCGTTTGTGAACGACATATTTGACATCATGATCTCCACCACGTGAATTCTTTTGAGAGAATTTTTAAATATATTGTCCGTTGATAAAGACTCGAAAATGAGTCGAAACGTCCGGTTTTATTGTTACATCATGATTTTTTATTAAAGAACATCGTGTTTTATTGTTATATCATGATTTTTTATTAAAGAACATTACATTTTATTTATTGCGCACTGTCGCCAGCGCTTGACTCTAAATTCTTTACAGTTTTTCGGGTTGGGATAGGAGTGGGGATCTTATATAGATGCCTGTGAGCATCAGTATCATTAAATTGATTATCAATTTAACAAATGTGATATTCAAGAGCTGCGTTTCAAGACCGTTGATAACGGCGCGCAGTTTATAGAAAAATTACACATTAATATTATTTAAGCACTAAGATCCGCTATGACCATCTCTTGGCCTTTTCTCAATTTAAATTGTGTTATACACATTACGGTCTTATCCTAATTATTATTATATAAAAATATGTTTGAAGCCAAAACTCACTATAAAATATAGTGAAATTATTGTTATTCCAACTACTTTTTTCTCTCAGTGTAACCGTTGAAAATGAAGCGAGCGCCATAGCTTCGCGTCGTGAACTCGCCTTGGTAAATTGCCCGGGAATTTATGTAGATACTCCGTCGCGTGTGCTGTATCCGTAACGTATATCCCTTTCACGAGACTAACTCGATCATAACCCAGAGCGCTTTTTAAGGTATCCAGCACGATCGGTAGCCCCGAGCTGTGCTAGTTTTTAACGAGCCTCACCTCCGGGGCTGAACTCCTTCACGTCTGAGAATCGCGTCTCTCGCCTCCTCGCACGAAACGCCGCCGGTGCGGCGAGACGTTATAATGGGGCGCAGTTCTCTCGCTAAATGCAGCTCGCAGAATCGCCTTTCTTGACACCGGATCGGTTATGCGATTCGGACGGGGCTCGATTGAATTACATAAGGATAACGGACGCGATCCGGATGAATTGAGTGTGTTGCAGAAACGTCGACTGCATCTCGGTCGGCTCGAAATACTGATGTTTCGAACTCCGCCTGAAAGCGTGAATAAATTGCGGATTAAATTTCAGATCAATGATTGAATTTTTCATTCATTAATTAGTAGTATATTGGTATTAAAATTCATAGATTACTTGAAAATTACAAATTCCTAAAAAATTACAGCAGATTGGCGCATCAGTTATTGTTATAAGTTAAATATTCGGCTGCAAAAATATTCTTCTGTAGGATCTTTAACAATTATATACATTGTAATCGTGACATACACACAAAATTATTTACACACACAATTAATTAAATTATATAATATTATTATATAATATTAAAATTATATATATATATATTTTTTTAAATTATATATATATATATATTTATATAATATATAAATTATTATATAATATTAAAATTATTTAAATTATATATATAATAAATTAATAACCTTAAATTTATTAAATTTTTCGGAACGGGACAAGAAGTACTTAGCATTACATTGGTCTAGGAATATCCGAGGTGACGGCAATGATAAACACTAAGTACGCGGATCCGAGGGAGGATCATCCCGACGTGCAGCTAATCTTCGGCGGTTACCTAGCCGATTGCGCGGAGACCGGTATGGTGGGCGAAAAGAAGGGCACGAACCGCAGCATCTACGTCATCCCGACTATCCTGCATCCGAAAAGCCGCGGTTATTTACGTCTACGAAACAACGATCCTCTCTCGAAGCCACTGATCTACCCCAAATACCTGACTCATGCCGACGACGCGGCCGCTCTGGTAGAAGCCGTTAAGTTCGGCATCCGATTATCGGAGACCCAGGCGCTTAAAAGGTACGAGCTTTCAATTTCTCACCAGTTTCTACGCGGAAGGAACGATTTTGTTGAAGTATCTAAAAATTTAGCCAGATACAGATCTGAAAATAATTATGTTGGACCATAATTATTTATGGTCCAACATATTCAAAATATTTATGTAGGACGCTCAAGCTGTTTGCTAGAATGTCAAAACTTTTTGTAACATTGTCATTATGCTTGAGCATTCTACATAATTATTTTGGATAGTTCAACATAATTATTTTCAGGTCTGTATCTGGCTAAATTTTTAGATACTTCAAAACCATTCTCTCCGTGTACGTAGATGAAAGCAAAGAACGAACGCAGATGCTACACATCATCTTTAAAAAATACGGATTTCAGATGAAAGATAGCAAATATGTCTCTTTTTCTTGCTATTACTTCCATATTTTCTGCAATCTCTTACCTAAATTTATTTTGGACGATTTATTAGTTGCATTAGAATTTAGAATAGAATTCTGTTTATTTTATATTTGTACGAGTATATTCTAATATATTTTATATATATGTATATTTCGATTCTCCAAATGTTGTTCCTATTATACGGCACATAAAATTATAAATAGAATTATATTTTAGATTATATTCTAGATTGTCTGAAATGAGCTTTACTCAAACAAATGCCATAATTCGTGTTTTTCGAAGCACCTTTTCGTAGCAATAAAATGTCCCTTGCTTTAAAACGGATTGATTACTTTTATCATAAAGATGATTTAATAATCTTAATTTCGACGTATCGCGGATTTCACGGAAATCCTTTTTAGGTACGGTTTCGAGCTGGACCGAACCCCCGTGAAAAACTGCGAACATCTCAAGTTCGGCTGCGACGCCTACTGGGACTGTGCGATTCGTCATGACACCGCGCCCGAGAATCACCAGGCGGGATCCTGCAAAATGGGACCGCCAGACGATCCACTGGCCGTGGTTGACAATCAATTGCGAGTTAGAGGGGTGCGAGGTGTAAGAGTGGCCGACACGAGCATCATGCCGAAAGTGACGTCTGGCAACACGAACGCGCCGGCGATCATGATCGGTACGTAAACCTTTCTTTCTGTCCCTTTCTCTTTATATCTACATATGTGTACATGTTACAGGTGAAAGAGCGGCAGACTTTATCAAGAAGACCTGGACCGGTTGACACGAAATTGTTTAATCAGACGATCCGATTGCACGGTCCTATTACCATTTCGCTAAGGACATTGATTTTCCACACAGATAAATAACTGAAAGATATTGTAAAGGAGTTTGTGGAAAATCTAGAATATTTATCTAAGAAATTGAAAATATATATAGAATTATTAGATACTTTAAAGTATTAAGGCCCAGGCACAACGCTAGGCGATAGCGATAGGAACAGAGAATAACCACAGGCAATAGATTTCAACCTATCAGAAACCGTGCATCAATACACAGTCATTAATACACGGATAGGTTGAAATCTATTGCCTGTGGTTATTCTCTGTTCTTATCGCTATCGCCTAGCATTGCGTCTGGGCCTTTTAATTTGAAAGTAAAAAATATAAAAGTTAAGTGGAATACACACATACGCACATAATTCTTTTGTGGATTGTTGTGTTATTTCAAATCTCCCACCGTAGATGAGAAATATACATTTTATATGACACACAGTTATATCCCTTTGACAATTTTGTAAAATTCTGATTATTAATTAATTCGTTTAATTAAGGAATATTATTTGGAGTATTATTTGAAAATGTATATTGGTTTCGATGAGTTATGTAATTCATATAATCCATCTTTTATAATTTTACTGATGTGAAAATCACATTGTATCTTTTCCTAGTTACACGACAATTCAGAATTTACTTTACACGCATTTGACGTATCGTATGTTTAAGTTCGTTTCGTGGTAACTTTCTGGTAATTAACCAAGACCACTTTAAATGAGCAAATCGTCCGATTGCGATCTTCCTCTGTATTTCCACCGAAGATATAAGTAGAGTAAGAAACTTCGTTATAGTGTAAATAGTACATTGCCGCAGTGTATCCTACTACAGATCACTTCTAATGATGTGCAAATAATAAATATTTTATCGCGAAATATCTCATAACTCTTATGAAATGCATTATGAATTTGAGATATGATTTCCTTTAACGAACGAAAATTCCTACATTTTTCCCTCGTTTCTTATTTTCAAAACTTCAAAAATTAATCGATACATGGTTATCGATTAAGGCAATAAGAGTACGAAACTTTTAATAAAGAAAAATTACATAAATCATATACTTGTATGTATGCATGTAACTTAATTTTAAAATTAGTATGTTTATAATTAGTATTATAATACATAGTAAATTAAATTAATTACAAAATTAATAGATAACGTTGATATACGCATTGTATTTTATAGTATTTTAAAAAGATTCTGTCATATAGATGAAGATTCTTATACATATAGGATTAAACATTCTTCTTTTGTTTCTTCTTACACAAAGATTCTTAACTAATGATTAATGAAACTAATTAAAATAAAATACATAAATGACGATTACATCAATATACATCAGTTATAACTGCACATTCATTTTTCTTGTTTTTACTTTTATAACTTTAATAACAAATTAACACCAGATTGTCAAGAAAGATGGTAGAAAAAGAAAATTTTCAATAACAAAATATGTTGCACTTAAATATACGTATAATAATATATAACTTTATATACAAGATGCAAATACATTTTCAATAACATAATACATAATAACGCTTATATTAATAACGTGATTTCACAAGCAGCAACTCTCATTGTCAATTGTACTCGACGGGCAATTGTACATTCTGTTGATCTTTATAACGTCTGACTTGCTAAAGTCTTTTCTCTGACCGATTGGTGCGTTTCTTGGATTCTGGAAAATTTCAACAAGATCAATAAAATCCCGGTGCCGCTACAAAATTGTTTTTACATATACATAAAAACGCAAATATGGATGTGTACAATTTGATGCAACACGTATAATTTGTGAACTTCTAAAACAAATTCTTTTTTTCTGTATCAAACTGGTGAAACGGTATCTTGAATCTACTTCTGTCCAGTAACTAATCTAGTAATGCAACTAACAATTGACAAACTAACGACGTACGTTTACGAAAATAATGATTACTTACTATTGTTATAATGGTTGGTACATTTTCGTCTTTGGCGAATGCATACGCAGAATAGTGCATCACACTGCCATAATCGTAACCGACACCAAAATCGATACTGGGAAGTATAGCGAAATTACCCTCGGCACCTAGATGCACAATATACACAATAAAAATAAAAATTTATAATGTAGATCTACAGAATAATCTCAATCAATTATTGCAGCGTTTATTGTCAGTAAAATATTATTTTAATACAAGAAGTCGCTCATTATTTTAATGTTAAGACATTAATAACTCTTAAGGGTCGGCAGGAGTGACGAGCTCTCGCCGAATATTTCCTGCACTTCATTTGCGGTGCAGATACGTGCACTCTGTACTCAACCTTATTTTATCTCGTAAAAGCAATATTTTGTCATGAAACTTTTTTGGCTTATTTCTTACGAAGCTACGAAACCCGCTA
>NJRL01000102.1:553062-565075 GCA_003063815.1 Aphaenogaster rudis
TCCAGGTTCAAATCCTGGCTGAGGTAATATTTTTCGCAATAAATTTTCTATACTATACTGCGTCTCGTACGTAACAGTTCATCTTCGAACATTGGTTGGTGACCTTCGATAATTTCACTTATTACCTCATCACACACACCCCGAAATATGAAGAATTTTATGAGATCGCATTGATGGTTTCCACGTGCAAACTTACGTTAATTGTGCACACGTGGACATAAATGCCTAGCCATCTGAACATGCATCGCTATCGGTAGTAATACGTTTTTCGAATAATTAACAGGACTGTTGATAATTGCCGTTTTTTGAATAATCAACAGGACTGTTGATTATTCGAAAAACGGCAATTATCGATACCGATGCATGCTTAGATGACTAGGCATTTATGTCCACACGTGTGTACATATGTATATATAAACTATTCAAATTTGTAACATACACAATACAAATAAAATACATAAAATTCTAAAATAAAAAATCTGAAGATGTAATTTTATTACTATAAGTGTTCTTTTGCAAAAAAATTAATTAGTACGTATTAAATCTCATAAAAAAAGGAAAGGAAATTTTTTTATCTTAGTACATATCTTTTGCTTGATGCACTAAGATAAGAAAATTTTCTTTTTTTTATGAGATTTAATACGTACTAATTGATTTTTTTTGCAAAAGAATGTCTACTAGAAACAGCTATCAAGGACATCCAGTGGATTTATGAGCAGTACGCGGCATCACCGCCAAATGGTCGCGGTGGAGTTTATTTTCTCGTAAGTAAAAAACCTCACAATATGGAATAAAAGACGCAGCATTATGAGATTATTCACTCACATTCTAATAATATGATTTTTTAAAGAAAAGTCCCCAAAAGTGGATTCCAAGATGAGAGTAAGGAGATGTTACTTGGCACTTGGAAAGTACAATTATACATAATTAAAACGACAAAGAAATATTAATTTATGTGAGTCCTGGATTAATTTAGGATGTATTGTAGATATTCATCCAAGGATTATAAGATTTCCTATGGACATCTTGCAAACATAATCTTTAGGACTTTGAAATAAAATCTCCTGAGGATATTTCCAGGTATAATCTAAGACACTCATTTGCTATTTCTCAGGACGTCCTAAAGAAGTACGAGGAGCACAATAGGATGTCCTCAGGATATTTTGCATATCCGAGCAGAATGTCCTAAGGACATCCAAAAGACATCCATGTGCTGTTTGGGTACTTGCGGATATAGCAGAAAGGAAAACGTAACTATATGTTTTATACACAGTACTAAATATTCCTCTTTTCTTCACAATACATAGATTTTTATTAAATGTTTCTAACTTAAAATGTCTTGTTAACAAACAAAGAAATAATCAAAGCCGTATCCATTCGTCAGTACTCTGACATAAATGCTGATTATGCCGATATTTTAGCCGGACAATTGTACATTTTATTGATCTTCGTGTAGTCTGACTTGCTAAAAGCGTCTCTCTGACCAATTGCTGCTTTCGAATTCTGAAAATTCCAACAATAAGATCAGAATGTCACTACAAAGATTGTTTTGGCAAATACACACACAGAGACACATATAATTCGACGTAGAACACGCATAACTTGCGAACTTGTAAAATGTTTGCATTTTTTCTATATTAAAAATGGCGAGTCGGTATCTCGAATCTACTTTTGTCCAGTAATTAATCTAGTAATGCAACTAATAATAGATTAACGAAAGAATGTTTATGAAAATGATGGTTACTTACTTTTGGCACGATAGTTTTCTTTTGATAGTCTATGGCAAACGCGTACGCTGAATAATGCATTATGCTGCCATAATCGTAACCAACGCCGAAGTCCTCGACGACCTCCGGGCTAAGTTTGACGAAATTACTCTTGGTTCCTAGATGCATAATGCACATGATAAAGATAGACATTTATAATGCAGATCAGAATAATCTCAGCCAATTATTTACAGCATTTATTGTCAGTAACGTGTTGTATTGATAATGAGCCGTTTCTTGTTTTAATGTTACGACATTAATAGTTTTTAAGTCGTAAATGAAAGAAAATTGTTAGACATTTTTACAAATAAAACTGCAGAAGTTTTACAAATAAAACAGATAGATGGAAAAATTACCGGCTTAAAAAATAGCATGTACTGTTTTGTCAATATATTAATTCTAAAATTGATTAATATTGAATATTAATAAATGACAAAACAAGAGATGTAACAATTTAATTAAATATTTACTTTTAAAAATTTACCCTTATTTAATATTTAATTAATCTTTTGTTGTTTGAATAAGTCGCGAATACATACTTGGTATAATATTATCCCAAATGATATCCACGTAATTGTCACGGTCAACTCTGGTGTGCTCATGCCAAAAGCCGACGGCGTGCATGATTTCATGTATTACGGTGCCCCTCTTTGTTACACAACCGGGAATCTGCAAGTTTATTGTTTGTTCACCACCAATCTTGCCAAGGTTGCTCCAACATCCAGTGTTATCGCTAACGAATTTGATATAATCCTTTTCGTTCGTTCTCGGTTTAAGCCGGATGCATGTATACCTCTCATATTCCTTCATTGCATCATATATAAGATTCAATTGCGCTTGATCTGCAATACAAAGTTTATAAACGGAAATAATAGAAATGAAACAATTTTGAACACAATGAAAACGTTTATCATCCATTGGATGCTCAGGCGAATACTTAATTTTTTGTTTAAATGTATTGATTGTCATGTACATTTTGTCATTTTGCCAATATGCACAAAAGACTGTGTACACTATAATGGCACGAAACGGCAAACGAGCCAATGCATTCCCCAGATAACACACGACATTCAAAGAATGTCCATAGGATGTTCTAAGAGCATTGTAACGTTCTTAGAATGTTCTATGGACATTTTTAGAAAGTTTGTGCTATCTGGGTCATTATTATTACATTAAACTTTTACAGTTTTAAAATGCATGACTTATACACACAAGAATTATTCGACTCCTATAAAATAATATCTACGTATCGAATTTGGATTCATTAATTCTTAAATTTGATCCCTTACGTAACATATTGCGGGACAGTTGGTTTTTATGGACTAGCTACACAGTACAGAATAACGTAGTTTCTATTCTCGATGATACTTACTGAAGTTACCCTTAATCACGTACGGAATAACGGCGTTAGGCCAACGAAGGGCCTTATTTTTCGCACCGTTTAGTATAGTGCTTTCCGAGACCATGATATCTCCCTCCAAGTAATTGCCCAATTCCTCAGGATTCACATTGCTTTCTTTGGTCCATTGCGCTACCTTGACTCCTGTTTCCTGGTCCGGAATTGTCAAGGCCAATTCTAAGGCAGCCCCTACGTCAGGGACTGGCCCCGCCGACGCAAATGTTGTGAGAACGACTAGCGTCCACGCTAACGATCGACACAACATGATCAACGTTAAATCAAATTAGCGAGTTACCAATTTAACTATGGTGCTGTGACGATAGCAAATGCAGTAATACAACCGTTCGGATCGTTTCCCTTATTATATATATTACATCTCAAAGATTTTCCCCACCTACGCCACTTTCAAGTGGCCAATACGGATGTCATATCAAAGATATTATCTGGAAATACAAACTTTCTGACGTTCATGATCAGTATACACACAATCCTACCTTTTTTTATAATAATAATAATGCATATAATACTTATTTGTTATATTTATGAATTTTTATATGTGTCTATATTTTTATAATAAATACAAAAATTTGTTTTCACTTTACATATATATTTGGTAATTTATATTAAAAATTTGTGTAATCTTATTTATTGAAAGAAAAAATACATGGAAAAGTACTA
Organism: Aphaenogaster rudis; assembly: GCA_003063815.1. Lineage (NCBI taxonomy): Eukaryota > Metazoa > Arthropoda > Insecta > Hymenoptera > Formicidae > Aphaenogaster > Aphaenogaster rudis. The sequence goes on from NJRL01000102.1 coordinate 556,906, forward strand.
TACTACAAGAACGTTGCTTACGTGCATTTCATTCTATTATTGACCATGCAATTTTAAAAATTGCGTTTAATTATCTTACCGGTGTTTTGCAACAAAATTGCACTTTTATCAAACTGATGACGAAAGACTATATAATGAAACCAAGACTTGTAGAGCAGATAAAAACTACAAGGACGATCTTTAATACAAAAAATAACATATACTGTATAGTGTATATGCTGTAAAATTCAGATAAAATATATGCAGAACAATTTGAATATTTGAACAATTTTTTTTTTATTACAATATCTTGACAGTTTAAAAAATTTGAACAGGTGAAAAAGATAATTAGCATCTTATTATATTTATGTTGTCTGGAACGCGTGAAGAGTCGCACGCAATGTTGATATTTTTTTCTTGACAGATTCCCGAAATTATCATTTCTTTTACCTTTAGTTTTATATATATATATAAAAAAGAAAAGTTTTATTTAAATAAAAAAATCATTTTTTGTATTTAAAATTTTTTTAATGCGTAAAGGCGATATAATTAAAAAAACACCTGAATAAAAGTTTGTAGAAAGTATACATTATTTAAAAGCTTTTCAATTATATCTAAAATGTAACAGATATATCTTAACATTCATCTCTTACTTATTACGTTAAAATAATAATTCTTTAACAAGAAATAATTTTATTTTAAGAAATCCGATTATAACTTATCTCTCAATTACCTAACAATTCGGGATTTTATTTTACATTTGTTTAGTGCATGTGGTTAAGATAATAATTAAAAAATTGTACCTCTATAACAGAAGAAGAAATATTTAAAAAATAGAATCATATTAAATGCGACAACTTTTCAAATGAGCGTATAATTTGATTCCCATCTTCCTTTACATTTCTATCGAAAATAAATCTAGCAAGAGACCTTATTACTGTATTGTATTGTAAAAAATATATTACGCAGTGAATAAATTACTCGCAAGATGATGTACAAATAATAAATATTTTATCGCAAAGTATCTCCATTGTTTGAGTATGTATCGTCAGTGGGAATTACGTAACGTTTTCTTTATCAATAAAAAATTTCCAGCGTATATTTCCTTGGCTTTTATTTACAAATTTTAATACTCTCAATCAATATTTAATCATTAACAAAGCAGATAAAAAACTCAATGAAAAAGATATCGTATAAGTGATGCATTTGTGTATTATAATATATGACTTTATACATAAGGTAGGTACATTCATAATATTAAAATACATGATAACAATTATATATATATATATATATATATATATATATATATATATATTAAACATATAATAATACTGTTTATATCCGCTGTTCATATATCGTCTTTCAAAAAGACACAATCATACGTTTTGCACATAAGACTAGACATTCATTTCTTTCTTATTACGCGAAGATTCTTATCAATTAACTCTAATTAAGAATTTCTTCTTTCATTCGTGTTAACACATGTTAAGACGTTGATAAACCGCTGATAAAGTGTTTATTCATTAGTACTGATCATCGACGTAACTAACTGAGATGCCAGCACGTTTGCCGCATCTGTACATCCTCCTGATTTTCAGAATGTCCTTCTTGCTGAAGCCTTCCCTCTGACCAAGCTTTACCCCGCCGTTACCCTGGAAGATTCCGCCAATAAGATCCAAAATGCCACCGTCCAGTTGTCTCTACGGACACATACAAACACATAGGCCGTTATTCAGAGTCGGTTCTTATATTTAAGATTGTCTTAAGTACAATCTTAAGATGTCATAAATTAATCATCGTACACTGAAAAAAAATTCTTGGTAAACTTGTGAGATGCATTTAGTAATTTTTTTTAAAGTATTTGATTATTATTACCGATTATAATAATAACAACAAAACATTTTGTAATAATTATAAACATTTGTCATAATTGTAAAAAAGCAAATTTTATTTAATTGAGCCAACTTATTATACGTTTAGTTGAAACTATTCCACCAAGCCGCTTGGTAAAATAGTTTCAACTATTAATTATAAAAAAGCAAATTTTATTTAATTGAGCCAACTAAATTATGTAATACTTATTATACGTTTAGTTGAAACTATTTCACCAAGCCGCTTGGTAAAATAGTTTCAACTAAACGTATAATAAGTGTTACATAATTTAATTGGCTCAACTAAACAAAATTTGCTCTTTTATAATTATTTTACAAATGTTTATAATTATTATACAAAATGTTTTGTTATTATTATTTTGTTATTAATAATAATCAAATACTTCAAAAGAAAGTATTACTAAATGCATCTCACAAGTTTACCAAGAATTGTTTTTTCAGTCTATTCAGACATTTCTTAAGACGGTCTTAAAATAAAAACGGACTATGAATACCAATGATAGACACGTTTTTTGATTTGTAGTTTTCGTGATTCGCATAATGTACTTTGTTTTTTATCAAACTGGCGAATTTGGAAACTCACGTCTGCGTAAGCTTCGTCGAGCGATCAGACTACTCGAGTAATGTAACTAATGACAAAGTATTGACATGGAGAACATGTATAAAAATGATCTTAGGAATCACTTACTTTTGGCACGATGGTCTTTAGCTGATTGTTTTTGGAAAACGCCGTCGACGAATAGTGCATCACGCTGCCATAATCGTAACCGACACCGAAGGCGTAGGTGATCTCCGGGGGGGCCTTATTAAAATTGTGCGCGTGACCTATATGCATAATGCACATGATAAAAATAGAATTCCATAATTCTGAGGAAATAACCGGTTATTGCGCCGATGACCGTAAAGTTTTACGGTACGGAGGGTCGCTCGTATTTAATATTGAAGGCATTAGTCTCAAGGCGTTTCAGCATTGAAACGTTGATATCAAGACGTTTCGGTATTAGTATTAAATTCTCAAGCTACAAGCGATAGAAAATCTTTGGAGATTCTAAAAAGTCACAAGTAGAAAAACAATGCCAAATAAAAAGAGCATACTATTTAAATTGATAGGTCAGTTAATATTAAATAATTCTAAACGATATAGATAAGATGGTTTTCGATCAAATTTCCATTAAGAAATAATCCATCCTCAAGATTCTCAGCTTTAAAAAATGGTATCATTTAAGATAAAAAGTGTCGTGAGAAAGTGTGTCAAGAAAACATTAGACCTTATACAGATTGTGACCTTATATATATTTTCTTTCGGGCAGTTTTGTCGGATCGTTTGTGAGTAGGACGCAAGTACACACCATTCGAGATATTGTCCCACAGAATGTCCACGTAATCGTCCCGCTCGTATCTGCTGTGCTCGTGCAAGAAGCCGACGGCGTGCATCAGCTCGTGTATCACCGTGCCCTTCTGCGTTACGCAACCGGGAACCTGAAAGTTTATATCCTGCCGGCCGCCAATCCTGCCCACGCTGCTCCAGCATCCGGTGTTACCGGCCGTGATTCTGACGTAATCGCTTTCCTCGCCCGTGTACGGTTTAAATCTGATGCACGTGTACTTGTGATAGTCGTCCATTGCGTCGTATATAACCCTCTGCTGCTGAGCGTCTGCAATGCGAATCATTTCATGAAAGGACGAACACGGAGAGAACGATTTTGCTGTATTTAAAAATTTGGCCAGATATAGATCTGAAAATAATTTTATTACACCATCAAAAGTAATTATATAAGGCGCTCAAGCATGATGATGGTGCTACAAAAAGTTTTGATATTCTAGCAACTATTTTGGGCGTCTTACATAATTATTTTGATGGTCTAACAAAATTATTTTCAAATTTGTATCTGATCAAATTTTTAGATATTTCAGCAAAACCATTCTTTCCGTGAAGATATACATAGCGGTTTTAGGCAATGAAGGAGAAAATCTTCAACAACTCAAGATGAATACTTGAATATACTCAATTGTCTGAACGTTCAATCAACATTCTTGAAGCATTGAATCATGAAACGAAATAATAGAATAACTCAGTAATAATAAGTGCCTTATTATTTCAATACGATATATTGCGATTTAATACAATATATTTTTTATTTCAAGAAATAAAAAAGAAACTGTCGTATAGGGTGTCTGATTTTCAGAGTTACTCACTGAAGTAAGGGCTAATCATGAAGGGAATAACGCCATTGGGCCACCGCGCGGAGACCGCCGTGAGAGCGTTTCTTCCGATGCTCGGCGGAAACAGGATGTCTCCCTCCGCGTAGTTGCCCAGCTCCTCCGGGTTCACGTCCATATCTTCGCGCCATTGTGCCACCTTCAATCCGGTTTCGTTGCTCGGGAATCCGTAGAGCAAACCGCCAAGATTCCGTAGATGAGCGATCAGTCCACCAGGACCGTCCACGGCGTTGTCGAAGACGTCTCGACGACGGAGGGTCGGCCATGCCGACGTCGTCAGGGCTAGGAGCGTCCACGTGAGGGTGGCTAATAGTCGACACGGCATGATCGACGTTCAATTGAATCGCGGACTGTGAGAGGTACCGGTCTAGGTTCCTCTAGATATCTACGAGTCCACAGTCCCGCGACAACCTGCGCGAATGCAGTGATACGTAGCCACTTGGGTCGTTTTTATATACCACATCGGAAAAAAAATCCGTGCCCCACCCGCACGGATGTGCTCGCCGCTTTCGTAGGAAGCGGCTCCGGAAGTGATCGGGGCCATCCGTTGATAACCGTGGACTTTGGGTGATGGCGAGCTCAGATTTGCGCCTGGTATCTCTACGAGATACCTCGAAGGCGCGACATCAAAGACCCCGAGGACGCTGTCGTCTTACGCGTGAGTCATTAATCCTTCCGACATGGCGATTACTCTAGAGGAGGCCGAATTCTTAGTACCTCTTTCGCAATCTCGATGGTGTACGTGGATTGATCGTTACCGACATTGCCAACATTTGAATTCACAAAATATGGGATCACTCGTGTTTTTTCACAAACGCAATTATTTCAACTTGAAAATATTTGATCAATCAATTTGGAAGCATTTATTTATTTAGGAATTGATTTAAGCATGATGAAGAAAACTACATTGTGTGTAAAATATTTTCCGACTCTTCTAGCTTCAGATAAATTTTACAAAAATACTGGAAGATAATTTGAAACAATTTTAGAGGATAAATTTTGATTGAAGGATTCAAACGCGGTGTTTTAGGTTCGACATCCATATTTTTATTTGCCGAGGGATAAAAGGTAAAAATCTTAGAAGCGGAAATGAGGAAGCGCGTTCGCGCGGATGGTCATTGCCACTTGAGATGCGTCAAGTACGTCGCATAATCGGAGAACGGCGTTATTAGCACATAGAACGACGGGATTAATATCCCGACACGAGTCATTCACATGCAAATCTTGCCGAACAAACATTTATCATCGAAGAACCTCGGCGTATGACAGCAAATAGCCAAGGTCGCCACTCTTGTCGCCCGTTTCTCGAAATATGTATTATCAATTTACAATTACGATACGTTACGTCACTTAAAACAGTCGTTTATTTTAAGAAAAAAAGCTTGAATGAAACGCTTAAAATTCATTGAATATTTACGTTCTTTAAATGTTCATGAAATGCTGTCTGTGAAGCGTACCCAGGTAGCAAAATATGTCACTTTGACGTCAAATATTAGTCATATGACTACACGGAAAGAACGGTTTTGCTGAAGTATCTAAAAATTTAGCTAGATACAGATCTGAAAATAATTATGTTGGATCATCCAAAATAATTATGTAAGACGCTCAAGCATAATGACAATGCTGCAAAAAGTTTTAACATCCTAGCAACTAGTTTAAGCGTCCTACACAATTATTTTGGATGGTTCAACATAATTATTTTCTGATCTATAACTGATTAAATTTTTAAATACTTCAGTAAAACCGTTTTTTCCGTGTAGTATTTGACTTCAAAATGACATATTTTTCTACCTGGGGTAGGTGCCCGGTAAAAAATTTTTCATATATAAATATATATAAACAGATATAATATAAAGATATAATATAATATAAACAGATATAATTATATATGATTGTATATGATTATATATGATTGTATATGATTATATATGATTGTATATGATTATATATGATTGTATATGATTATATATGATTGTATATGATTGTAATTATATATGATTGTATATGATTATATATAAAAAATTTCATATATAATCATATATAATTATATATGATTATATATAATTATATATGATTATATATAATTATATATGATTATATATGAAAAATTTCATGTATGGACATATTTCATACATAATTATATATGTTTATATATCTTTATATATCTTTATATATGTTTATATCTGTTTATATATATTTATATATATGAAAAATTTTGTACCGGATGCTCAAAGTGTTTCAAGTGTTCCGCTCAATTCTAATATAAAATAAAAATCAGAAAGAACTTTAGAAAATCGTTGAAGAAAACAAATGGCATCTGTTCGGATTTCCTGTTCAGGATCGTATTTACAAAACGTTCAAAAACAAACCCAAGTAAAACAGAAAATCATGATGACGTCAAAATAACGTCAAAATGATGCTAAAATGACGCTTTTGACATCATTGCGAGGTCATTTTGACCTCATCATGACTTTCTGTTCTTCCTGGGAAACACTTCTGATTTAAATCTTCATATATTTTTCAGGATCCATGGGTTTTTTGAGGTATCGGATTGAACATTAATTAATTAAATCCTAAAAGGTGGAATTTAATTCTATGTGAGAATGCTTGTAATATCGTGATGAAAAGCTTCGCACAAGATATCGAGGACACGTCGATACGGTTGGGTTTTTACGCGTTTTCGATCAAAAAACAGCGAACACCAAAGAAACCTTCTAAGATAAGAATTGACTGCAGTGACAGATAAGCGAGGTCAAAGATGATAAATAAGAAAGTATATTAGTTTATAACTATTACAAATGGCAGCGACTAATTGCGACTTACGAATCACAGCGTTTAACTAGCGTACAGATAACAGGGAGACTGAAAGCAGCGCTACGAAAATTCTACTTCGCGTTATCTAAAACCAGTTTGAAATGTATCTAACAGCGTGCTAGCTAGAGCTAAACGTTAGAACTCGGGTTCCCCTTTCCATTACGCGAGCTGTGCGATAATTTTCGGTCGAAAAAAATAAATCAATCCCGCCAGCGCGCGCGCATTTGCATACAGGTCGGTGCTTCCGGATTTTGCGTTTACATAGCGTTTAAAAGGATACGATAGAGATAAAACTAAAATCATATGAATAATTTTGGCATTTTCATATTCTAATTATTAATATCAAAATATACTTTTATACAACTTGAGTGCTTTTTTATGTAGTTAGTTTAGTGTTTAATAAGATATCCGTTAATTAACTTCCAAGATTAATCGAGAACTGATCTGCCATTCCTGTCGATCATCATAATGACTTTGACTAAACTCCAATTAATATAATCAGCTATTAATTCAACCGGCAAAATTGCTTAATGAAAATTTCTAACTATACAAAATTCGTCGTCCTTAATCTAATCTCTTTTTTCGTAAGCACGCGCGTGGGGGCCAAACTGACCCAGACGAAAGCTATGAATTTATTAACCAAAATATTACATAAAGAAATATTTTTAAAAATATAGATTTCTTTCAATTTCTAATGCTCAAAAATTAATATTTTATGTTTAAAACATGTCTCAGTTTATAATTTTTTATAAATAAATATAAATATAAATTTTGTTTATACATAAAAAATTAATTAATTAAAATGTGTGGTCAAATTGATCCACACGCGAGTATTTACGTCAAAAAAAGTCACGTGAGTACTTACGGGTTAAACAATTAAAGTAACCAAGTAATATTCTACACCAATGGACCACAAATAAATTTTACTGCAAGTTATGTCCATAATGATATCTAATCATATTTTACATCATTTTGTTTGACCTCATTCTCTGACTCTTTATACGTTAGTACATAGTTATTGTTTATATTACTTAATTTATATGCGTTTTATCTACGATGACTCCGAACATTAATTTTATTCTTTTGATATAAATGTTAATTCTAAATTGTTTCATTATATATACTATCGCGGCTGATGAAGACTAAGTAAAGTCGAAACACGTTCCGTTAATTATTGTTAATTTTATATTAACAAATTATACGTTCTATGAACTAATTTAACAACTTTTTTTATTCATTTTTTTTATGCTCGTGTTGGCCTG
>NJRL01000102.1:582040-594315 GCA_003063815.1 Aphaenogaster rudis
AGGCTTAAAGCAACGTAGGAAAACGTTTTCTGTCGAAAATTACTTAGCTTAGAGCAAGCTAAAGGCTTACTACATCTGAAGACCCGGGGGGAAAAACAAGGAATATCAGTTTTATTAAAAATAAGATATGGTCGCGTGCGCACGTCATTTTGTAGCGTTTAAGAGACTACAAACATCAATGATACTACAATATACATCTTGGATTAAAAACTGTATTAATATGAAGGTGGAACATTCGGGTATGGGGGAAATAACAAACTTTAAAATTCATTTTACTCAAAAGTATAAAACTGACATTCCTTGTTTTTCCCCCGGGTCTTCATCTACTGTAGACCCAGGCCGTGTTCCGATATACACTGCCATTACTGAAATACTACAGAGTTTCAGTACTGGCAGTATATATCGGAACACGACTCCAGCCTTATCGCGCCGATTAGAGGCATTCAGCGACAGGACGCGGCGGTTATTCGCAGATTCCTTCGAATGTCGCGAAGGGACGTCGCGTGGTCAGCCGGCGCGACCGCGACGGCGGCGGCGACGATGATGGCGGCTGCTGTTGTTGCCGCCGCTGCTGGGGGCGCTGCCGTCTCGCTGCCGGATCGCGCCGCTTCGACGAGCGCCGGTGCTGCGGGATCCTCATCTGTTTTTATAAATATTGTACTTTGCCACGCGTGCCGCGGCCGCGTACGAAACGCCCGACGTTCGTCGACCGACACCCTCCGCCGCGGAGCCCGCGGACCGTGCGCCGCGGAACTCGTCGTACACGGTGTCCCACGGCGATAAGAAGACGGTGTTCCCCCCCGGGACGAGTTCGCGGAAACTTTCCCAACATGCGCGAGTGTTTGAAGTGATAATATGGCGCCGAAATTATGACTGGTCACGTCGGGGGAGCGAGGCGTTTGAGGTTAGTACGCTACTCCGCCTTCCACGTCCGGAGTCATCGCGGAGTCACCGCGGCGTCGTCGCCGCGGCAGTCGAGTGTCCTCGCACTACCCCGTATATATATTGTACGTGACACGCGCCCGTTGAACGCCGCGCGGCCGGCTCCGCGCGTGCGAAACTTATCTGTCACGTTTTATAATTAACACGTTTTTTGCGCCCCTTGTATACGTGCGGCCACCTCAATTATGGTACAGTTATGCACGTCATTGTCTCCGCAGCGACATCGTCGCCAGACTCCTCCCGTGGAGATATATTTCAAACGAGCGCGATAGCGCGAAATATCTCGGCCGATTCTTGGCGATGTCTATCCGTTTCACGTTTTTCCCTCGTCCTTTCCTTTTCCATCGGGCGGATACACTTTTTCAGGAGAGTAATATTTTTTTTTCTTATTCCCATCACACCTGATGTACAGGTGGTGTATCTTGGCTTTTGGTTTATATCTTACAAAGTTTATATTAATTTTGGTTGAAAATGTTGCGCCGCATACAGCGTTTACCATATGTTGCAAATTGAACAGAGCTGATGTATGATACTCGTACAATCGTAGCTCGCTCTTGTGTACATGTTAACTTTAACACTCACAGAATTCAATACAATAAATTCAGGCAAAGAGATCTTAAAGTTACATTTTATTCAACACATTGTGATACATCGAAATGATTCTTGCTACGTGCGTCGACTACACGATGAACATGGTAGGTCCTCTAAACTGTCGCTACTGGAAAAGTATATTTAAAAAATAGAGAGATTATACAGAGATCGAATACATGGAATCTGTAATTTCTACATATCAAAAATCCTGAAAATAGGATTTCATAAATAACTCAGTATTACAGTATAATAAATTCTAGAAAACAACAAGCTAAATAACAACGAGACGTAATGCTACATCGATAACGAACTATTTTGGTCATTGTCACTATTGGTAGTACTTTAAAAATAAGTTCCTCTCCTCTTTCGAGAGAGTACAGATTTCACATACATTCTATCATGAATAAGGGATTTGGCAATTTATCTTCGGGCTATTTAGAACAGTATTTCCTACGCATCGAATATCGACCGAGTCAAATAGAGACATCTTTCGACCACGCATCTTTAAACATATTCTTTCTGCTTCTTAAAAATATATATATGTGGAAGTATGTAAACATGCGTGTGCCAGTTTGCAAGTAGGAAGGTTTGTAGATCACATTGAATTTGACTAGCGAATAACGCGTTGAGAGAGATCGAGAGATTTAATTAATTTTAAGCCGCTCCTGGCGTTCTTTCACGTCGATGATGCTGAGATTGATGCACGACACGTATCCATGTAGCACAGAGATAGCGGCTTTGACAAACGCTATCGGAGCGCTCAGGTACACGATTAGTCTGTACAGACCTATACCAGCAACTGCAAAACAAAATGTCATCCAATATATCCTCATGTTTACACGAGAAAGAGACGTGAAATTGCACAAATTATACTTACAAATTGGTCCTTCGGTAAAATGCAAGAGGTACAGACCAGCATAAAATGCTTCGTTACCGGCGCACATGAAGAATAGTACCATGCGATTTGTGTAGTACAGTCTCATGATCGGATTCTCAGACATGTCGATGAACTTGTGACTGGTCTTTCCTTGCAGAAGAGTCCTGTTGTATTACGATAAGACAACAGCGTATAATTATTACGTTCTCTCCCTTGCTAGATTGCATTGCGTATATTATTTCTTACGTGTGCAAATATATCCAGTGACAGGCTATGTCGATAGCCATGCTCACTTGAAACCAGAAGGTATAGGCGGGATAGAATAAGCATAGCGTGACCATAAGACACATCGTGCCGACTCTATCCGTCAGCTGATCCAAGATCGCGCCGAACTTGGTGCTCTGGTTGTAATACCTAGCCGCATGGCCGTCTATCGCATCCAGCAGCGAACTAACCACGTAACACCACGATGCCACGACATAGTTGGTAGGCATAAAGTAAAAGGAGATCAATGCCAGGATCACTCTGCCGAAACCTGTTGGAACGTACAATTATATTTTCTACTTTTCTCATGCTCGGTGAACGTGACCTGAATGATTGTTTTATTATCAAGATTAATTGAGAAATAATTTGAGTTTCTAGAAATTACAAAAAAAGAAACTACTTTGCAAGGATTACACAGAATATGACTTGAACGATTGTTTTATCATTAAGATTAGTTGGGAAATAATTTGAGTTTTTAGAAATTAAAAAAAAAGAGAAACTACTTTGAAAGGATTACACAGACAGTTTGTTATTGGCTGGCTGATACAAATGTTACATAAAACAATAGCACCGCTGACTCAATCAATAAAGGCAGCCTTAAAAGCGCCGCACGACAGCATGATTTACACGGTTGTGTCTCATCGACATGAATTATATACTTGGAATTACACAATATGACTTGTTGAGGGAAAAGTCCGATTTCCAGCCATCTCGCGCGTCTCGTTCAATCGAATCTTGGCGGGCATCGATATATGCCAGTCATACTGCGTACTATGTGCAAAATAGTGGTTCAACACGACGCACTCGTTACGCGACATAAAATAGCTCGAGAGATTAGGTATTTACCGATGATATTGGGCACGAATAAAAAGATATTCTCCGACTCCGTCATTTCGGCGTGCTCCGGCGTAGATTCTCCCTGTGGGAATATCTACGAGATAATGCGGGATAGCAGCTTATCTGGAACTGCCGGCGCGGCCGTGTCAGGGATTATCTCGACACAACTCGCGTATCTGCGGATTGCTGCTGATAGTGCTGATACTTCACTCGGTCTCGGAGAATGCGCGATCTTGTCTTCTCTCTCTCCGCCTGCGTCGCGAGCGTCGCGTCGCGCCGTCCGGATGCAGCTGGCAGGAGAACATAGTCGGCACATCGAGCGGTGGTATCTCGTATCCGCACGACTTCGAGATGTATCGACCTGCGGTGACGCGTGCGATCAAGAACCCATGGTTGTAACTAGTCGGAGCTTACACCACGCGCATTTCCGCTCGTATCTGGGAAACGCGAGACCACGTCGCATGGGCGCCCATGATGAGGGGCATATGCCCTCCCCCTTGGATTTTAATTTTTTCAATTAAGGGTCGGCAGGAGTGACGAGCTCTCGCCGAATATTTTCTGCGAATATTTTCTGCTATTCATTTGCGGTGCAGATACGTGCACTTTGTACTCAACCTTATTTTGTCTCGTAAAAGCAATATTTTGTCACGAAACTTTTTTGGCTTATTTCTTATGAAGCTACGAAACCCACAACAGAGTCGAATTTTACAATTTAGCTTTTAAAAAATTATAATAAATAATATTATCTGCTCCTCATTCGCAGTGCAGTACATCTTTGTATTTACCCATATTTTGACTCGTAGAAGCAATATTTTGCCATGATTTTATTGGTCTCGAGGCACTTTCGTGTCGGTACAAAAAGGACATCTCTACCGCTCTCTCTAACCCATGTTACACGCTGCGCGCGCGCATACAAGGAAACGCGCCATAATCTACGCGTTCATAGAAATTCAACTAACAAATTTTTTTAGATTATCGGTGTTTACACTAGGCCTATTAATTTTGATCGAAGTTCGATAACTTCGAAGCTTCGAAGGACTTCGAAGGAACGAAGTTTCGAAGGATCGAAGCTTCGAAGCTTTGAAAGATTTCGAAGGATCGAAGCTTCAAAAGACTTGGAAGGAATCTTCGAAGGTACGAAGCTTCGAAGATTTAAAGTTTCCAAAAATGTGTTAAGTCGTAAACTATCATATTTATGCCCTATTTTTTTCTAGTTACTAGACATCACAGACGCGCACTTCGCGTGCGATAGTTTACGATTTAACACATTTTTGGAAACTTCGAACCTTCGACGCTTCGTACCTTCGAAGATTCCTTCAAAGTCTTTCGAAGCTACGATCCTTCGAAACTTCGTTCCTTCGAAGTCTTTCGAAGCTTCGAAGCTTCGAAAAAGTAACAGTCCCAGTTTACACCAATACTACTTTGAAGAGTATTCTACGTGTGGACTCACTAAATATGGCATTCGGCTGTAAAGATCGCTTCAGATTGTTTCATAATGAACATATTAACGATTTGAGCGTGACTGTAGAATAATGTATAGAAGAATAAATCTGTAGAAAAAATGTATCTTGCATCAATTGTCGCGCTTTTAAATTCTCTTTCTTTTCTTCTATACGATCCTTAATACTAAAAGAATAAGAAATTCGTCGATTTTATTTTCCGTTTCTAAGCGGAGAAGCACCGATGAGATACTGTTAAGCGTCGTCTACAATACGTGGAGTAAGCGTGAAGTAAGAAGTAAAAGTAATGCGTGGTTTACAATAGAAGTAAGCGTAAGAGTAAGAGTAGGATTAGGAAATAAAATAAATTTAATTCGCTCATGCCCTTACTCCAGCGCCTATGATTGGCTCCCTCTTAAGCATCGTCTACAATACGTGGAGTAAACGTGGAGTAAGAAGTAAGAGTAAGAGGGAGCCAATCATAGGCGCTGGAGTAAGGGCATGAGCGAATTAAATTTATTTTATTTCCTAATCCTACTCTTACGCTTACTTTTATTGTAGACCACGCATTAAAGATCGTCAACCCTGGGTAAATTAACGCATATATTGCCAGAAAATGACATATTTTATCGAATCATCATTCGACCGATAATCAAATACGGATGATAACAATAAAAATTTTTAATAAAATCAAATATTCTTTTGACGTAAATATATATGTATATATACGTCTAAGGCCGGTATTCATAGTCGGTTTTTATATTTAAGATTGTCTTAAGTACAATCTTAAGATGTCATAAAGACATAAACCAATCATTAGAGCCGTATTAACGTCTTAAGACATTACTTAAGACAGTCTTGAAATAAGAACGGACTATGAATACCGGCCTAAGACACATTATAATAATAATCATAAATTAATATTATGTTATGTTAATATTATATTAATTTATATTAATAAATCACAAAATTAATATTATATTACGAGTTAATTGTCTCGATTTTAACGGACACGCAAACTTCCACAAGATTGTCGGTTTTTAATAGTATCTCATCGGTGGAAGAGGCAAGGAGAATGGCACCGGGCGCCCCGCTGAGCGGGCACGCGCCTGCACACGCCAGACGACATTTTCGGAGGCCAAGCGGCTGGTCCGCCGCCGTTCCTCTGCGCAAAAGCGAGGATTCCGCTTCTTAATAGTGTCGCGACGGTAAAGTGTAAAGTCCGTTGTAAAGCGGCGGTCCGCCCTCGGCCTTCCCCGGTGATAATCGTTCGCGCGCGTGCGGACGGCGCGTCGCTCGGTGGAGGGTACCTCCGTAAAGGCTACCTCCGGAGTGGACCTGTCTCGCCCTCGCGGATCGGCTCTGCGCGTCCCGTGCCATCCGTCGTCCCGCGAAATCGCAGCTTTTCAGCCGGGTTTTGCGGGGCTCGCCGCGGCGCGCGACGCACGTCCGCTGCGCGTATCTCGTCGACGAACATTCGTCGCGACCGGTCGTCGAGCTTTCGGTCGCCGATCCTCTCCTTCGCGTCTCGCTGGGACTGGAGACGTGCCGCGGAGAAGGCGGCCGCCCCCAGGAGAAGGCAATGTCGCGCGATCGATAACCCGGCGCCCGATCTCGGGACGCTCGAACGACAACCAATCGACGGGCGCACGTCGCTCCGCGCTGAATTGACTTTGCCCGTGTTCTCACTTTTTCTCTCTCTCTCTTTCGTATATTTATTTTTTCCTCCGTCGTTTCTCTCCGCATCCACGAGATCCTGTCGGCCGACGGCGAATCGGCATCTGCCATGCCGACGGTATTCGCGCCGTGAGATCTCGCGTCGCGCTCGCGAATCGCACGGCGCCGGGCGGCGATGACGAATTCGCTCGTCGAGCGAATCTCGCCTCTCCGTACGCCGCGCGGTCGAGGGAAATAGGCGACCCGCGAGATTCGCGCGGGTGTGCGTGCGTGTGTGTGTGCGTGCGCTCCAGCACCGTGTGCCGTGTATGTGGCTGTGAGGAGGGAGCGTCGCGAGCGCGCGCGCGCGCGCGGTGTGTGTGCGTAGCGTTTTATCCGCGGGGACCTCCTCGCGGATGGACTCTCTCTCGGGCCGTTCCGCGCGTACGTGCGTACGTGCGGACGGGCGGGCGCGTGCGTGCGTGCGTGCATCCGCCGCGTCGCCCCTGCGCAGCGGCGGCGGCCATTTTGAATCGATGAGTGCTCGCCGCGGCGGCGATTATCAACATCGCCGCGTCGTAACGCCAAAATTGGACGGTTTTTCGTGCCGCGCGCCGCCGTACCTCGACGACGCCGCGCCTCATCGCGATTCACGCCGCGCGAGACGCCCCGGCGGGCGCCCGTGTCCGCGCGACGACGCGCCACCGTCACTGTCGTCGTCGTCGTATTTAGAAATGGTACTGCCCGGCCGGGCTGCTTTCTACCCACGGGAGGAAACGCCGAGGAGCAGCGGCGCGGCAGCGACGCCGCAGGGGCCCCGGCCGATCTCGGAAAATCCATACTTTTGAGAAGTCTCTCTTTCTCCTTCGACACGCGACGTCGCCGGAAGGCGTGAGGACGCGAAAGAGCAGAGAAAGAAGAGGAGGACGAGGAGGAGGAGGGAGGCGAGGAACGGCACGCGGCCCCGAATCCCACCCGTTGGCGACGCGTCGATCGTTCAAATTTGACATGTGACCGCCAGAGCGGTGTGCCGCGTTTACGTAAGTTGTCTCCCGGAACGGACACGCTCCGCTCCCGCATCGCGCGGCTCGCGAACGAACGCTGATTCCGAGTGCTGTGCTAATCCCTTCCTCGCGCCATCTCTCCGTATATTCGGTTGGACGAGAGGGAGGAAAAAAGAGCACCGAACTGTCGTTCCGTCGTACGCGGCTCCGCTCCGCTCCGTCGGCCCGTCGCGATCGATGACGTCGCGAGGGACAGCTGTGTCGCCGCGCCAGTTGACAGCCCGCTCGACCCGCGGCTAACCTCAAATTCGCGCGAGGTCGGTCGTCGGGAGGAGCGCCCGCGACGTCGACGGGGCTACGCTCCGAATCGAGGGTCGTCCGGGTGTCCCGCGGACGAGGAGCGGGACGAGTGACACGTCGGCGAGGAAATCTCGCTGTTCGATTCTCGAGGAGGATCGAATCGTCGCGAGGAGCCCACGGGGGGCCATCTTTCCCGTTGCGCGCGCGCGCGCGCGCGCGTGTGCGGAATCGAGTGCGAAAATCTCGCGAAAACTCCGCACCGCGTTGCACCGATAGATAGATCGTGCGCGCGTGTCAGATCCCAGGAGTAGCCCCCCGAACGAATCGTTCCCTCCTGGGTTTCGATCGCTCCCGGATTTTAAGGGCCTCCCTTAAGGTCCCTCTCTAGCCTAAGCACTTCTAGATCGACGAGATTCGCGGTAACTTTCCAAGTTTACCGGATTCTAAATTGGCGACTCGTCCTTTCCTCGGTGAACACCTACATCAGCTGGTCGCACTTTTCTAGGTCGCGATTGTTGCATCTCGAAGAGATACAGAGAGGAGGAGGGCCGAATTCATTCCATCGAAACAATTGGAAAGATTAGCGTCCTGTGTAAATAAAGCGTCGGTGCAACCGGTTTCGGACTCGACGTCGTCATCGGCATCGCCATCGACACTGTCATCGGCACTGTCATATCACCGACACCGTCGTCGTCCGAACGAGAGTCGTCGCCGGTGCAGCGCGTCTTCAACGCGTCTTCGATGCGGCACGGATCGTTGCCGAGTACGCGAAACGATCCTTTCGAGGCTCTCGGCGGCCCTTGAAGGATAGAGAGGAAGGGGAGAGATGACGAGGGAGCCATGAGCACGGCGGACACCGCGCTGTCAATCTCGATCAAGATGGCCCCAGGGCCGGAACACCGTCAGGAACCGGTAGCACCTGACAAAATCGCCGAGAGCGATCGTGTCGCCGACACCGCCGTCGCCGCCGCCGCTGCTGCCGATGTCGTAATCGATGTAGAGAACGTCAACGCTACATCGACGACCGGTGGCAGCAACAGCAACAACAATAACGACAACAACAACGACGACGACGACTCCGTTGCCGCCGCCGCCGCCGCCGTCACCGTTGCGGAGCAAAGTTCGAACATCGAGATTGCTCCGGCTAATTTTGCCGCTGGCGCCGCCGATTCGATCAGCCAAAGCTCGCCGCCGAACAGCGGCGCCGACAGCAAACAGGTGAGCATCGCGGCGACCGCGTCGAGGAAACGTCGAGGAAACGCTTGCGTCTCGTCCAGGATCTCTCCTCCTTTCCTTGGTTCTTAAAGCTGTCGCGAGTACTTTGTATGGCGCAGGACCTGCGGCTTAATTCTGCAACTTAACGATAATGACATTGTCTTTAAAAGTTACAGAATAGGCCTACTGATGCTTAATTCTGTAATTTTTAACGACAGTGTCGTTATCGTTATGTTGTCATTGCGGAGGTATAATTTATGATTTAAAAAGCTGCGCAACGACAACATAACGATAATGACACTGTCGTTAAAAGTTACAGAATAGGCCTACTGGAGAGCCTTGAAATTATGATATAGAAGGTCTGAGACCTTCACCCTTTCCCATCTGATCTCATCAGAGAGTTATTTTCGTTGTCTAGGAACAATAACATCCGAGTCATCAAATAACAATGCATTGATTGATACTAGATCGTTCGCTGCTCCAATTTCTCCGCCGCTCTTCTCATTTTTAAATATGAAACAATCGAATGCGATCTATATGTGAGCTTTGATTAAACCAGTCAGGCGTTTGATTGATTTGTTAGGTTCCGACGATAATACTGGATTACGATCTTCTCTCCGTAAACGATCGGTCTCCTTTCGCATTGTCGACCATGTCGAATTATTTATATCTATTTGATCAATCGGATTGTATTCCATTGTTAGTATTCTTCTCATCTCTCTAAAATAGAATATCGGGAAGGAGTATCGATATTGTAACGCGATACGAACAAATTTATTTTAAAATAGTGCGCAAAGATTTCACGCGCTATATTTATCTCCTTTTATTTTAACGTAATGAAAAATTGACGCACGCTTTATCGGTTCCGAAATCCACAAATTGTGTCGAAAGGTGAGAGGTCGTCATTTGTTTTTTGCCAACAGCGAATTCGATCACCCGCACTTCACAGGGTACGTATTGTGAATTTATTCGGAAACGATTCCGTTCGGAACGATAGTCACTTATACTTGTTTTTGTCGTTTCCTTGTTATTTTCTTATCCTTGTTCTTTGTTTTTCGGAATCGTTTCCGAATACATTCATAATATACGTGCTCTGGATTAGTACATATTAAAAGCTGCTATACATGAAGTTATTTAAACGTAGAAGCACATAAATATTTTATACGATTATACAAATAGTCAATATATTATCATGTTATTTAACAGAGTATGCATTAATGATTTCATCGTTAAACTGATTATATTATAATCATTGCATTTATATGTTTATATGTAACAGCCAGGATGCTGGAGTCGTTTGTATTACCAACTAAACGCATTTCATATTTTTCGGTTTTTCTCACTTTCCTTATATAAAATAAAAAATCCTTCTCCAAAATAAAAGAAAATACGCAAATAAATGTGTGAAGATATAAAAGAATATGAAACATAAAAAAAATGTACTTATACGTACACTCAAATCGTACTCTTTTCTTTTCTAAGCTTCAAAATCATAGATAGAAAGTTTTATAATATTCTTATACGCTATTCAAATGTGGATAGATACTTCCAGTTTGAATATATACTTAAAATTATTTATGTCAAGTAAATAAATAACCTAGATGGTAACAGGAAACTGTAATTTAAAAACTCTTTTTAATTTTTTATACCATTTTATATCTTCTCACATTTGTTTGCGTATTTCCTCTTATTTTGGAGAAGGATTTTTTATTTTATGTAAGCAAAGCGAAGAAAATAGAAAAATACGAAATGCGGTCGGTCGGTGATACAGACGACTCCAGCATCCTTTTAATCCAGTGTAGTGCGAGTGATCGAGTTCGCTTAAGAAAAGTTCGTCACGTGAATCTTCATCGCGGATTTGAGAGCACGCGCTCGATTACGCTCCTGAAATGGCCGTGCTGGCCCTCGATAGAGCGAGGACGCGTCGCGCAAATACGTTCCCAATACCCCTTTTCGGTAGTTCGATTAACTCGCGCGATTTCTTTCAGGCAATTAGGCAACTCGATCGCGAACACGAGCGTCCATTAGCGCCGCCTCGATTCTTGATTTACGAGTATTGCGTAATAAGAATGGGCGATCGGGGCTATTGTGCCGAATTCACGCGAAATCGATAGAATGGCCGAGCGGTAGATTGAGGCTGAATTACACCGGGAGACGCGGGAGAGACGAGGAATTAATATACGAATCCATCTCCGCAAATTGCGCGTCGATATGCAATTTGCATATCGAGTATAAGTATTTATTACCGCTAAACGTTTGCTCTCCGGCATTTTATTTATGACTAATAATATCGTCGGAAAGAAGCATTGTCATGTTCCTCTACAAGATCACTCATCTCCTTTGTTCGTTAATTATAGTCTCGTTGTGTACTTTATTTCTATTACTCTCGGTCTCTTAGTTTCCTCTCTCATTGTTTGCTCCTCTCTCGCTTATCGTTTTCGCTTTTATCAAAAAAAGATAAGGGCCAAGCCGTTCGATCATTACACGATGCATCAAGTAGATCAAGTTCAAGTTTTTTTTATCTTCCTGAAGTTACGTAATTGCGATCTTTATAACTCTGACTCTACGACCTTACCGAAGAGGATCCCGGTTTTGAATCGAGACGGATGAAGCTATAAATCGTTTCGATCAATCGACGGATTCCGTGATTATTCGCGCACTGATTTCTGCATATTGGCTCTCCTTGTCCTTTTCCAATTCGTACGATCGTACATTCCGAAGTCCGATACACGTTTTTAAGTCAAGCTCATTCATTCGTCGATTGCCCGATTGAAAAATCCACTCGCCTTTTTAACCAGCTTCATGCAAACGCTCCTGTAATACAATGCTTATTATTATCCAATGGTGGGCGTTATCGCGCGACGCTCGTAAACCAATTACCATTATCTCGTCGTGGAAGGTGAGCGCGAGCGATTCGTGACGTCGACGTCGAATCTTTGATCGCCACGACGTTGACATTGGCTGCGTTCAGAAGACACAACCGTTGAGTGAGCAATCGGACGTGATTGGTCTTACTTCTGGAACCAACAAATCAACGTCGAGTGTTGACAAGACTATGGGTGCTTTCCAATTGCTTAACACATTTTGACACAAACGTACACAGGAATGCACAAAGTGTAGCGTTGTGTATGACTCAATTGGAACAGAATG
>NJRL01000102.1:613158-641117 GCA_003063815.1 Aphaenogaster rudis
TTTTTACGCTTCATAATGTGGTTGCTATAAGCCTCACACAGATCCAATAAGAGAAACCTTAAATTCACTCTGTAGGGACCTACCAATACATTTGTTCCTACTCCACTTGCATGCGAACTGATTCCTGTCGCAAAACCATTTCAACATTGTGACAATGTACATAGTACATATTTTTCACAATGTATTTTCTATTAAGATTAAGATTATGGATACTAGACGGTGATATTATTTAAATAGAAAGGAATCTTGGAAGGGATCAACGTTGATGATATTTATTTAAAATGTATTTACCCTTTCGGCTAAGATAAGTTGGGAAAATTCTACGAAAATGTAATCAGTACAGTGCAGTCCCTGCAACCTTGCATAAATGACGTAATTTTTTCAGTTGTTCTTATTTTTAGGAAGAGCCAGCAACTCTGTCTATGCTAAACGATAATGAGTTACGAGCTTTACTGGATGAAGCTATAACGTACAAACGTCCGAAAGATCGGGAAGGAAAATCTAATCTTTTTAAAGTATGTACAAATTTATAAAAGCTATGTGTTGAATATAAAAATGCCATTGTGATATGTTAAGAGTGAGATATATAGAATGATATATGCTTTATAGGAACTTTTGCAAGAAGCAGAAGCGGATGAGACTGAGGAAGGCCGTAGAGTGATATCTAATTCACGCTGTCTTCCGGGCTCAAATCGCAGAAGACATAAACGGGAGTCTGTGTCCGAGCGTTTGACACATGGCGGGTCATTGCAAAATTTAGCACAGCCTATAGCTTCGGAATTCGACAGTAGTTTTGCTTATCTGACGTCTAGCTCGTGTCATACTTACGGAAGCAGTAGGAGAAAGAACAAAAAGTATACCGGACCCAGTGTCTCTGCTAGACAGAGAGAAGGTGGATCGTTACCATCGAATGTAAATGCATCGCATAACCTTGCTTCTTTGGCTAATTTAGATCTAATATTCGATAAGAAGGTATTTATTATTAGAATTATTATGCATTTAATGATATTCATAAATGAATCTTTGTTTTATTAGTGTACATAATGAATTGCATAAAATATTTGTTTGAAAAATACCTTTCATGATCATGAGATTGTAACTTCAGAGAATTTAAACATTATTAACATATTGGCAATTTGTTTATCTGTTTGTGAAGAAGAGCTTTTGCGAGGAACGATCAGCTTATGACTGGACCAATAAGGAAAAATCCAAGTCTCTAGACAAACCATCATATACCAGTACAAAGAAAGAAGAAAAGGAGAAAGATAAAAAGGAATTGAAAAGAGACACCGCTAGTTCAGGCGAGGCAGAATCCGAAACACGGGAAAAACGAGTCAGCAAAGGAAAATACGGAACAAATGAAATGCTGGAGTCAGATAATCCACCCCCGGAATATAAATCGGATTACATGGTCATCGACTTAGGGGACGTCGAGGTAATGTATCATTTGCGTTAATTGATACACAAAGAGAATATTTCGTTAAATTTTAACGTAAATTTTGTTATAAATTTTACTACGTTATTCAAATATGTATAAAACATTTTACAGATATTTTATAGATTGGTAAAAATTACCAAGTAGATTGTAAAGTGTTTCAAAGTAAACTTTTTATAATGGAAAATGTTATAGTGTTTCGTAACATTTATCTAGATTTATCTCAAATTCACCTAATTTTTCTAGAAAATTATTTTTATATTTATATATATTTATTTCTTATTTATATTTATACAAAAATGTTTAATAAGTGAAAATATGTTGAAAAATAAAACTTCATTTGTTTGTGAAAAAAACCAAGCATTTCAAAAGCTAGGCATGGGTCATTCGTGTTCGTTAGTAACTCTTTTGTTCATTTATTCACTGTTCAAAAGCCGATTGACAATTCATATCACCACTGAGGGATATCCTTTTTATCACAAAGCTATTTTTAGAGAGGGGACTTTTTTCTCAAATAAAAAAAGATTTTTTTGGAATTCAGTAGATTTTAACCGGCATAGAAACGATATGTGACGCATATACGGTATTGCAAGGTTAATAAATAAGAGAAAATCTTATACAATAATTCATAATGCTAAATTGTCGCGCAATCACCACTATTTTTAGGTTAAATTTTAAGAGAAAATTCTTTCCATGTGTGTATATGTGCACCATATAACTATTTTAATTAGTTTTTCATTTCAATGCTGTATTTTAATATAATGAAGGTTATTTCCTATATTTTTATACAAAGAAAATATTTTAAGGCAAAAAGACATTTAAAAGGAATATTATTTTTATGTACTGCAGGTAGGTGCTATCAGTGAAAGGAATGTGGGGTCTACGGCGAGTGGGATTCAGAGGCCTCGCTCGTTAGACACTGAAAATGACGAAGGGACTGAATTGAAAATTATTGAACCGCGCAAACCGATCCATTATGTCACACGGGCAACTTTCGATATAACACAGACACCTGTGGACACCACTATAGAGTTTCCTATACGTGATCATAAGCAAGAGAAATCAAAAATGTCTGTTAATGGTACAGAGGTGACTGGGGCATTGTTTCAACCACACAACAGCGTAAAATGCGGTTTAGGTGGGGCTTCAAATGGTTCTAGCACTAGCCAGAGCAAGATTGTACCCAGTTTATGCTCTGTGATGCCGGCGTCTTGGCAAACGCAGAATATAACAATGGGTAAGATTAAGATCATCGATGTATGTATCAATGTATGTATATGTACTGTACACAATGTTTGATGTATTAAATTTTTGAAAGATTTTTCCATGGAAATGTTAGAATGTATATGCTTTTATTCAAATTTCAAAATTAATAGAATTATTCATTGTAAACTGAAACATGTGGCTTGTACGCAGAAGGCCCCAGGTATACAACGCAGCACATCACGATGAAGGATCCATCCGTGTCGGGAGAAAAGAAATCTTTAGACGAAAACGGAAACGCTGTACAGACTTATAACGGTGAACGGAAGAAGCCTAGAAGGAAACATACTCAGGAACACAACGTCAAAGTTTACAATGCCGAAAATGTTGAAGGTCACCGTAATGAAGATATCGACAGTCTAATTAACTTCATTGAGAATAAGGAATCCAAGAGCAAAAAGGGAAAGACTGGTAATCCCGTTAGAGTGAAGACTAGTTCTGGCACAAAACCGAGAACCAGAGAAAAGGATACAAAGAGAGAACAATTGCCTTCCAAATTAAAGAAGTCTAATTCGTTGGAAGAGATTTCAAAAACAAAATTAGAGGATCTCACGACGGAGAAGAGTGTCAGTTCCAGCGGTGCCAGCAGCGTATCCAGTCAACAGGGTATGATTTATATACATATAAAGCTTTTAAACGTGATTTATATGTATCTTATACTGTTTTTATAATGATAGGCGTAAATATTGCATTGCGACGTCCAAAGCAAAGAAGCACTGGAGATACGACGGTTGATAGCCGAGGAGACAGGCGTTCTTGGGGGACGGAGGAAGGTCAATCGATATATTGCAACGATACGGGAGAGGATTACACAAGTCGTCGTAATTCCAACAAAAAGATTAATCCGGAACCGGAACACGAGACGGAATTTCTGGTAGTTACAAAGAAGAAAAAGAGCAAGAAACAAAGAAGAAGCTCCAGTGGCGGCAGGGCGCAAAACCTGACAACGTCAGGATCGTATCTCCAGAATTCCAGAGGATTCGCTAACGACTACAGGACACCTCTTTCTCCCGAACTCCGAAGAAAATCGGCTAGTAGTATGCCTCCGAGGTAATTAGACAAATGATTGCATATATGTAATAAATGATTTGACTCGAGTTTTAATGCTCAAATATGTTGTAATTCTTTGCAGCGACAAGTCGGCGGATAGTAGCGATTTGGATTCAGTTCATTCGTTGCCGGTTACGTCAAACACCTCGAAGCACAATTTGTCTAAAGTCGCGACATCATCGGGCGGTACTCCGCAAGCGAGTTATGCCGACATAGCGCGCATGGCTACCATCAACATGACACACAATTTAACCATGTCCGCCATGCTGAATACATCGTCGTGGCCCAGTGTTCCGCCTAAAACCCCTTCGGAACCGGATAAAGTGCCTCAAGATTATTATCCGAGTTTAGACGAATTGCAGCATCCGGAGAGGAAAGCTAGGCAGCAACAGAATTTGACGCAATCGAATCACGCAGCAACGAGTCTGGGACTGGCTTTCGAAAAGCCACTTTCGCCGACTCTGACGAAAATGAAAAATTCGTCAGACAGAAAGAAAGCCGAAGCTCAAGAAGAGGCTATCAATAAGAACATCCAAGTGTTTAAATATGTGCAAGATATCGAGAAGATGCACGAAAGCCTAACACAAGCAACAGAACACAAGGAGCAGAAACCCGCGACTTCCAGCAATTACAGCCCAAATCCAAACGAGACTACCGTGACGAATGCCGTAACGCCAAGATACAACAATAATACAACGATGAATTATAATCCAGTCGATACTGATAACAATCCTAATTGCACCGTCAACAATAAAGATTCTGTTACGCTTCCACGAGCCAACATTCCTCGCTCTCGTAGGAATTACGTACACAGTAATCAAAATGTACAAACTCAGGGATCGCACGAGGAACAACACGTTAAAAAGCCTGCGTCTTATCACGAGGAAGCAGTTAAGAAACCGCATAATACCGACACCCCGCAGTCCGAGAATAGGACTAATCCAACAGTCGCGTCGCACGACGGGGCGGACGCGCAGAAGTTGAAGACTGCGAAACCTACGCAGGACTCGCAGAGCGTCGAGTCCGAAACTGGCAATAACAAGACGATCAGCGGCGATCCGAGGACAGCGAGGATCGCAAAAGAGTATCAGAACACCGCGATGAAGCACGATGCACCAAAGGTGGGAGTCTGTCAGTCGCAAAACTTGAAGCAAGATAATCAGCAGCGCGACGACGTGGAGAACAAGAAGACGAAGTCGCAGAACACGCAGCCCGATAAAGACCAATCACAAAGGCCGTCCACGGAGACGCAGCAAACGAAGAGTTCGACTCCTAGACCCGCGGTGATCCTGTTGGACGAAACCTCCTCGGACATCGCGAAGAACAATAATCTGCCGACGGAGCTCACGTTCGGCTTCGAGATAAATGAGCAGCTGCTGCTCTCGGAAAACAACGGCAACGAGGAGACTCCGACGATCGCGACGAACCCCGCATTTCCTCCAGTTGTACCGCCGCTCATCAACAAACCGCCGCCCAGCAATTTCGAGAGAAATCCGCCGTTGTTTGCTGAGAAGCCCGTGAGATACGACAAGTTCTCATCGAATTATCACATGCAGCAACCAAACGCTCACATGACACCAGCGAACGCTCATCCGGTGACACCTGTGCACCCAGTCATGGTGCAACCGTTGCCGTATATGAGCTATCCCACCACCAGATTCGCGCCACCCACGTATCTGCCACCGCCGCCCCCACCGCCGCCCGGAATCATGGAGAAGTTTCATCCGCCTAAGGAAGATTTCTCTATGCTTTACGTGGCACCCGAGGAAGAGCTGAATGTGCAGACGTACAACCACGATAAGATCGTGTCCTTCGTTGGTTTAGGTAAGACCGAAGCGTTTTCTTGTCATCTTTAACTAGGGTGTTTACCTGGAAAAGCCTAGAAAACCTGGAATTTTCAGGGGATTTCTTTTTTACCCTTAAAACTCAGGGAATTTTCATGGAATTTTATTAGGACTCGGGGAAAGTTTTGAAATTTTACTTTTAAATTTAAATTCTGTTTATTTCTGAAAAAAATTGTTTCTTTAATTTTTTTTGATAATGCAGAATGTCAACAATTTGTTAACAATAAATTTGACATGCATATGCGCGTATATTCACGTACATTCTCATGTGATTCGCGAATTTTTATTTTAAAAAATCAAGATAATAGTAGAAGACAATATAGAAAACAATTCACTGTTACTATACTACAGCGAGCCTTCCATATATAGGTTTCGTGGCTCCAATTGTAGAAAAGGATAGCTATAGTCTCGTAGAAGACTATAAGAGGAAGAAACATTTAAAAAAGCTTATAATAAAATAAATTCATTTCAAAATTGCATTAAAAAATTCTTTAATCTTACCTGGAATTTTTAATAAAAATATCTGGAAAATCCGGGAACTTTCAGGGAATTTTTTTCATGATTTGAGTGAACATCCTGTTATAACTCAATGCACTTCTTGCTACCTTGTTTATTCCTTGTACTGATTCCTGCTCTTGTTTCTTTTTTTGTCAATAGCATGGGATGCTGTCATGCGAGAAATGCCAGTGACAACCGGTCGTATACAGTTCTATAGCGGACAATGAAGTGAGAAAGTTTTTGACGCGCCGAAGGAAATAGGCAATGACAGTAACTTTTGTACTGGTAAATCACTTCCATTGCAAATAGTTAGTTTGATGAGTCTCGATCATGTTGATACGCGAGACCAAATACTTCTGCGTGTTGCGTGCACGGTTAACTCCTCTCGAGACGTAAAGTTCGTTCGGAGTATCGCCTGTCTTACTTCTTTGAGTCAAACGCTGAGTCAACGCGCGAGATTGGCGGAGCCGAGTGGTGCAAAGTGTGCCTCAAGAGATAATAATAGTAATGTACATATAATCAGTCAACAAAAACGGAAGAATGGAGGAAAAGGATAAAGTGTATATTCCAGCAATGTACGTTGTACTTGCGTAAATTTCCAACGATGGTGACAGTGTCGCAGAACTTCAGTATTGACAATTAGGAACGTTTAATCGGAAAATATCTCTTTCTCAAGAAAGAAAAAGAGAGAAAGAGATGTATCCTGTTTCTTTGAATAAAGGGAACTTCCAGCGTACGAGTCACGCGTGTACATACGTCAGACATCCCCATCAATTTTTGAAAATTGTCTTGGTTTATATAACGGGTGTACGATTTTAAGAAGTGCTTAAAAGAAATGTTACAAAGAGATATGAACTTGTAATAACCAGGTCTACCATGAAGCGAGAATGTCGATGGAAGAACCTCGCGCATTAACGGTGGTATTTCCTGGTGCCTTTGGAGTTGCGAATCTTTAGGCGAGTCAAGTGGAGAACTGTTGAAGAAGCCTGCACTAATCGCATCGAGTCGAGAAATCTATAAGTATCGTAGAACATCTGTAAGTAATTTCGAACTCTTGAACTGGGACGATCTTAAATCGACATCATGGAAGATTATGAACCAGCGGGTTATGATTGGTGAGTCGAAATATGACGAAGTCAAAATATATACAGATTGTACTTTACTCGATAAATGCAAATTAAGATGTGCGGACTGTAAATCAGAGAAATGTAAATGCGCAGTTGTATAATATATTGAGATATAGTGCGGTTGACTTAGAACTCAGAGTGGCTATTTCTTCCAGTTGTGGAGCATTCGATAGCTTAAAATAATAAGAAAAAAAGGGTCACTAACTGAGTTTCGAAAATGTCAAAGTAAGCTCAAAGTCTGGTCATATGTCTGTGAAGATAGAATGCCGAATGTGTCGCAAAACGTTAAATTTTTACACAGACTTGCTTATTTAATAAAAGTAACTGATAATTATTCATAATGATAATTATAAGAAGATGCTTTTGTGATCAGTAAAAATACGATGGTGTGAATGCGTGTGCGTAAATTCGTATAGACTGTGGCCGGGTGATCATGAGAGTGAGATTGCTGTTCGATTGCGGAAGGAGGCATTGCCCCGGGAATGCACGAAAGATAATCCGTGTGCATTGTATTAATGTGTATCGTTTGCTTATTAAAAGTAACCCGACTTTCAGAAAGCTCTACGCGCGAGATACGTTTCCAGTTCCTAAGCTTTTGTTTCGTCGAATGTATCTTACCAACGAACGACGGTCCGTCAATTCCCGAAACGCGGGGGTTCTCTTGCATTTTTTTTCTTCCTTTTTTCCGAGGCATTAGTTTACAGGCGTAGGAAGAACGTGAACGCGTTACCATTTCGATGAAGCACATACATATATGAATGAGAGCATTATACTCTGTAATATAATGTACGTATATACGGAAGTATATATACATATATATATATATCCGGATCGGGATCTCTGGATCTTTTAAATTAACTGAAGGTAAAAAGAAAAGATATATAAGCCAAATATCTTAAATTCGTATGCCTGTAAATGCCTAAACAAAAAAAAATTGAGCCTAAGAGAAATAATGACGCATGTAACGCTGCTTTTAACTGCTGTAATTACACGGTTTTTAAATGTAAGTCTGTGAATTCTGTAACCTCAGGGGACACTGCAGATCCGCGGTATCGTGCTCCAAATACTAAACTTAAAATATTAAAGTAATCCCTTTTTATGTTTAAAGCTAACTTTAGTTACACCTTTCAGCTCGTTTCGCGACGCCGCCTCTCGTCGTCGGGGCGCGAAAACACATTCTAATAATCATAATGATTTAATTATGTTCTCTCATTGCGAAACGTGCCGTTCTATACGAGAGTTAAAAACCTTCGTAACAGCAGTCTCATACATCTATGTGGAGAATGGAATGAGTGGGATGCGAATCGTGGAAACTTATCGCCTTCATAGGTAATGATAAAACAAATTATCCCAGATAAGTTTCATATGGAAGCGTGAAAGTGTACTGTATGTAGTATTATAACGCGAGTTAATTATTATTAATGAATTAGGATTGGTAAAGTTTGTTATATATCGTTCTTTCTTTGCGAAAATATCAAAATTGTGTAAAAACGAAAAAAAAGATAGCCGTGCTCCGTTGATAATTTTCATTTTTTTTTGTCCAGTACGTAGGAGATAGTTCCAGCTGGAAGTACAGCTTTCGAAATAAGCGAGAGAAATCGAGATATTTAATTGTAACGACACAAGCGTTTACCGCGCATATCGGAGAGTAACTCGGAAAAAAAAGGTACGACCGTAGCCGCAGCTAAAATATTAGACTTGACGAAGCGTCTCTCTCTTTTTTTTCTTTTCTTTTTTTCCCTTTTAAAGCAACTCCGCAGGAGACACGCTTCCGACGTTACGTTGACTGCGCCAGACGTCCACACGCTTTTACGTTACGTCTCACCCCTTCTTTTTTTCCAATTTCCACGTTTTACATTATACAGTTGCCGATGTCGACGTTACATTCCAAAAGTGTAATCGCGAGAGCCGCCTTTCCACTCCTTCCGAGAGAGAACTTTCTTTTAATCTCCCTTTTGTGCTCCTCTCCCAGATTCTTCCCCACCCCCTCGCATGTTGCTCCAACGGAGAATGTACCGACTTTCTTTTCTTCTTTTTTTTACCTCATTTCCTTTTTATTTTTATTTTACACGCATACGCGCATCTCTCGACACGCTGCACAACGATCTCGCGGTACACACGGTTATTACTTTGACTGAATCGCCGAGCAGCTCGCGTCGCCTCTCGCGCGGACGATACCTTCTTTTCCGAGCTACTTCTTGACTCGACATGCGAAGAACATTGACAATTCGAAAACACACACGTAAGAAAAAAAAAAGAAACAGAGTCAGGTGCTCCACTCGCCTTAAATGCAACCGAATGCAGTCTCAGCCTGTGCCATGTTGACCGGTTCAAATGGCTAAGTGATAAGAGTTCGCGAAGACTAGTGCAAATGTACTTGTGGAGAAGGACTAAGCGAAGGGAAGGAAGGAAGGAAGAGAAAGAAGATAGGACCATTTAAACAGTGTACATAGCGAGTGTGGGGAGGCAGCCTACGGCCGACCCGTGTCGCACATGTAGAGTATACATAATTACTTAACGTTTCTTCTTTTTTTTTCTTCTTCATTCGATGGACACACACGCGCGCGCGCGCGCGCGCGCGCGCGGACATTTCAATTCGGACCGGCCGGGACCGACTCTTGTCTCTTTGATCTGCACGCGCGATCAGGATCAGGCGGTTAACGACGAGTAGACGCAACTCGAGAGAGAAACGACGAGACGACGAGGAAGGAAAGAAGGACGAGCGAACACGAAACAAAGAGAAAAGAAAAGAAAAAAAATTACACACACAAGAGGGAAAGAAAAGCGAAGCTACGTTACACACGAATACCTGTACGACCCCCTGCCCCCCCCCCCTTTACTGTTTTCGTTTATAAGCGTTTATGAGAAGGAATAAATATATGTTTATTTTCTTTCACGTCGATCTTGCGTCTCCATTCATTTTACGGATCCGCGTGCGGATCTTTTGCGAGCGCATTTGTTCTCCGCTCTCCCCGAAGTCTTGGGCTTAGTTTACAATGGCTGTAGCAAGTCTTCGAGCCTTTTGCTCGAGGCAAAATAATTTCTGGCAAAAAGCGTTTCCCGCGCTGCCTTAAGCCCTAAACTTAACAATTGGGATCTGACCAACAACTGAAACTTAAGGATTACGATTGACGCAGCGCGGAAAACGCTTTTGGCCGAAAATTATTTAACCCTTTTAGTTACTACCCTTTTTTGTCTACGTCGTTACTACCGTGAGTCTGAGAGACTCGGGGCACCTTTATTCGTTCATATCTCAGGTAAACATTAATATTTATTTCCTTCTTTTTTTTAAATCGAAACGCCAAAGTCTGCTTAAGCGAACTACATAAGTTTCACTTTGGTATCATAAATAAGTAAAAGTTATAGGGGATTAAAGCAAAGGAAAATTTTTGTATAGCCGGAAAAATCGTCTTTCTGCTAGAGTCTCCCAGACCCATGGGTAGTAACCTAGGGTTAAAGGCGAAAGGCTTACTACAGCCATTATAGACTACGCTTTAACGCCCGTTTTCGCACAGATATCCCCTTTAAATCTCTTCGGATGCTTCCCCTTTGCCCTGCTTATCCGACTTCCAGCATCAGCTGTCGTTATCGCACGCTCTCGCGCGAAAACGCGGGATCCATCCCAGGTCCAACGTTCGCCGCACCCGGCAGCCGATTGTCGCGACTTGGGAGGTAGTTACGCGCAGCTGGCTGCTCATCCGGGAGGAAAACTAGGAACGAGGAGCAAGAGTGCGTACAACCCCCGACGGTCTCGAGGGAGATCGATTCGACGACCTCGACGCGCTGGTCCCGTGCCGCTGTACAATTTGTTACTCGACAGAACGAAACGATTCTCCTCTCGTATTGTATTGTACATACGGCGATGTATGATATAGCATTGTACGATTATTACCGACGCTACGGCGAGAATTTATCCAATTAAGATTACAATTAATGCCGCTATTATTAGTGAGATGATAACATCCGTTTCCACCAATGTAGCTTAACTTTAATCTCGGTTTAACTTACTCTCTTCATCTTCTTCTAATTCTTCTAATTAGAAAAAGCCCAGACACAATATAAGACGTCGGGATATAAGACGTCTTATGGCCATTTCTACCAATGCAGATTAACTTTAATCTCAGTTTAATTCACTCTTCATCTTTTTCTAGTTCTAAGAATTAGAAAAAGATAAAGAGTAAGTTAAACTGAGATTAAAGTTAATCTGCATTGGTAGAAATGGCCATTAAAGACATCTTCACAAAAGATGATCTTAAAGACGTCTTACGTCCCGATTTTAGACTTTATGTTGTGTGGGAGATAAAGAGTTAGTTAGGCCGAGATTAAAGTTAATCTACATTGGTGGAAATGGACGTAAGTGTGCGAGCGAGTGAGAGGCTGCGTGTATCGAACTGCGGATCTTGCGTGCGCGTGAAAGGCTGTGCTGTCCAGCTGCTGAAGACCTTAACGAGTGCGAGTGTGTGCTTGTTGCCAAAGTTCCCCCTTTCGCGAGTGCGAAGTGCGGCGATGTCCGATTGTCGGGTCGTGTCGCGTCGACGCGAGCCTCGCCCCGGGGTGGCAAATAAAAAAAACCGTCGCCCCTCCGGGGTGAAAGCGGCGCTGGACCTCTCCCTCTTCTCTTCTCGAGGCTTCGCCTCGTGGGGCTGCACGAAGAGAGGAAAATCGCTCGCGATCCCTCGTCTTCGCTTAATTTTCGTTACGGCGATGACCTCCCTTTTTTTTTCTTTTACCGAATTTCCCAGAATCGAGACTTTTCGGAAGCTACAAATCTGTCTTGGCAGATCGCTCGGGAAGGCGATTCTCTCTCTCTGCGTATGTCGAGCATGTCGCAGAATTATTCGGGGATGAGCGACTTTTTCTTCCGAGACTTCTCTCGTAAGAGGATTAACGTTCCATTAGAATGTTAATGTTAGGAAGCCATCCGGCCCGCACCAACCCGGACAAGACGGCGAAATATATGGCCTGCGTGCTGTAATTTTTCCGTTGAACGACAACCGATTGTTAACACTAGGAGTACCGAGCGATATTTTTGGCTATTTCCATTTTTCAGATTAATATTCTATTTCTTTAGCAAAAGATACATTTTTGAAATTTTTTAACTTTTTATTAACTCATAATATATAAAACTTTTATTAACTCATAATATATAAAAAGTCAAAAATTTTCAAGATCCTATTATGCAAAAATATTTACATTAATCAAAAAAAATTGGAATGGTCGAATATGACCGCTTGGTACTTATATTGTTAACAATCGGTCGTTGTTCAACGGAAAAATTATAGCACGCAGGCGATATTTCCACCGTACGAGAGGGAAAATTGTAATGTCGAGAGGGAGAGAAAGCGGGGGGAAAAATTTGGAGGGATCGTTACGAGGGAAGCGAAAAGATATATCACGATTTATTCTCAGATGATATAATCACACACAAACACACAATGCGTGTGGCTTATTATTTTGTTACTAACTCGTCGGATATACGATGAAGCTGTCATGGACCACGGATGTGAAGGGTCGTTCGGAATCGTTGCCATGGAATGCGAAAGAATATGCCGAGTTGTGTATGAATGAGAGTGGAAGAGTGAGAGGGAGGAGAGGGGAGAACGAGAGAGGAGGAGGGTGGATAAACATTTTTTTCGCCACTTCCGCGAGAGACTTCCGCACCCTCCCCCGGATGTGTATTCTGACAATGAGAGGAAAGCGTGTAGTGTCCGCCATTTGGCCTTTATGCTGTCTTACTTGCGATTTCGTACAAGCTTTGCGTGCAATACTGTGATAAAAGAAAAAAAGAATGAGTCGTTCTCTATTTCTCTTCGTCCTTTCTCCTTTTCGAAGCGCATGCACGTACAATGTGAGACCGGCGCACGTATATAAATCTATATATATATTATATATGTCGGGATATGGTCGCCTGTTTTCAACCGATCCCTTAAAGCGAGTCGCAAATATCCATTTAACGCTACAAGTACCGAGCGGTGATATTCGACCCCGTTTCCATTCTTTATATTAATATAAATATTCTTGCATAAAAGATAGGATCTCGAAATTTTTTAAGTTTTTATACACTACCGCTCAAAAGTTTGGAGCATCTCTAAATTTTAAAAAGAAAGTTTAATCAATTTTATTTACTAACATTGCAAATGTGTACGAAAGTTTATATTGTTTAAATCTTAAATTTTATTCCAATAGTATACGTTCAAAAATAAAAATTGATATTTCCAATAGAATAATTGTATCCGTAAAAAATCGTGTTTTTATCTAAAAACTATAGTGCTCCAAACTTTTGAGCGGTATTGTTTATTATGAATTAATAAAAATTAAAAAATTTCAAAACGTATCTTTTGCTCAAGAGATAGAGTATTAATCTAAAATGGAAATAATCAAAAATACCGCTCGGTACTTCTAGTGTTAATTCGCTATATAATTTGTTTCCGATACACATAAACACACACACATACACACGCGCGCGTAACTTCGAATTTTGTTGGGTACGAACTCGACGAACGATTTATCGTGGCCTATCCGGTTCTTCTTTCCGCAGCGATCGCCTTCACCGTCTTCGTCGTGAAATAATTAGTTTAAGATTTACGTGACGATTAGACAGTTAACAGTTTCGACACAGTCTGTGTCGGATAATCGCATAATTTGTACGGACATCCTTACGCGTTCGCTTCGTACTGCCATCGCATTGACACATTGTTCCTAATTGTTGCATCGCAAGTTAATATAAGTTTATATTATTGTTTGTTATACATAGATATATTGCGAGTAAAGCGGTGTTAGTTATTAAAAGCGTGTCCTGAGATAGCACAATCTCGGTTCCGTTAGACAGAGGATGATATGCTTATTGTCTCTTTGATATTTTACGTAAAAACTTCCAAAATGACTATAACTGATAATGACAGATCCCGGCAATCGCGCTTCAACGACACGTGAGTTTCGGCAGGCGTCGCGGTAATTAGCGCGTTTAAGGGGAGGCGATTCGAAACAGGCGGTTCTCCTGAGAGGATAAAATATGTCCATTCTATGCGCTTCGCGCGATTATTTTCCGAAGCTAAGCGATAGATCGCTAGTTTGGCGTGTTATTTTGCATCCGCAGAGGCTACAACCTGTGAATAAATGGTTTTTGTTGAAACGATTAATTAATTGTCGGAGTGTGTGAAAATCCTGACGTCTGCATCTCGATACACCATAATGTAAATAATAACGATATTGCCGAAAAGAAACACCTGCTTCTCCATCTGTGTTGCATACCATTTTTTGGGGGAGACTTTTCGTTTTAGGCTAATCAAGAATATGGTACGTTCGGCTGAGCGTAAGTACGATTGTAACAGAGTGGATATTACGTTACCAGATATTCTTTTCTCATACATTTTCTCTAGAGACATGAACGTATCACGAGGACGTACTTTTCATGCAAATTTATTCCAAAAATGGCAGAGCTTAAAGATACCATATTTACCTTTACATTTAGAGTATGGAATTATCTTAATATCTTACTATTAACAGGTACATAACATAATATACATATACAGGGTGAGTCAAAAAGATGGGTACACCTGAATATACACCTCAGAGGGGTTACGTTTTTGAAAGAAATGTTATACACAAAAGTTGTAGGTCGGTATTCATAGTTATTTAAGCCCGTCTTAAGTTCAATCTTAAGATGTCATGAATCAATCACAGGCCGGTATTCATAGTCCGTTCTTATTTTAAAATCGTCTTAAGTAATGTCTTAAGACGCTAATACGGCTCTGTGATTGGTTTACGACATCTTAAGATTGTACTTAAAACGATCTTAAATATAAGAACCGACTATGAATACCGACCACAGAGCCATATTAGCGTCTTAAGACATTACTTAAGACGGTCTTGAAGACTATGAATACCAGCCGTAGAGTTTCAAGAGGTCTATCTATTAGCCTTATCAGTTTGACCTTGGGTGGGTCAGGGCAAGATCACTTTGAATTTTTTAAACGGAACCCTCCATTTTTCATTACATATTCTCGTAGCTTACCTCGAGAGCTTTTCAAAACACTATAATAAAATATTTTTCTATAAAGTACTTTTTAAGTTATGAGGCTTGAAATTTGCAATACCGCCGGCATTAGCATTACCCAATGTGTACCCAATCATTGTCTCACAAAAATCGTGCTCAATGCGAATATGGCATGTAAATTTAATTTCCTATTTACAAAACAATCAGTACAATCTGAACAGTACCCCAGCATTAATTAATTTGTAAATAGGAAATTAAATTTACATGCCATATTCGCATTGAGCACGATTTTTGTGAGACAATGATGTTGCGAATTGATGATAATCCCGAATTTGTTTCCAAAAGTAGTCTTCTCGGATGAATCCGACTGGACAACCTTCCCGTGGTGGTACACATTGGGTAATGCTAATGCCGGCGGTATTGAAAATTTCAAGCCTCATAACTTAAAAAGTACTTTATAGAAAAATATTTTATTATAGTGTTTTGAAAAGCTCTCGAGGTAAGCTACGAGAATATGTAATGAAAAATGGGGGGTTCCGTTTAAAAAATTCAAAGTGACCTTGCCCTGACCTGGACAACACCACCCAAGGTCAAACTGATAAGGCTAATAGATAGACCTCTTGAAACCCTACAACTTTCGTGTATAACATTTCTTTCAAAAACGTAACCCCTCTGAGATATTCAGGTGTACCCATCTTTTTGACTCACTCTGTATATATACGCACATTACATTACAGTACACATTTACAACCATTGTACTAACTTTCTGTAACTTTTCAACATTTTATCCTGAGTTCGCAATTTATTACATTGACAATGTAATAATGGGTCTGTTCTTTATATCTTTTTCCTTTCAATGGCTGTGTTCGAAAATATCACCCGAGGTCTCTCATGTATCATTTTATCCTTGTTTAACATTCGGTGAACAACAAGGATAAAATGCTACTGGGGCCACTTGGATGATGTTTTCGAACGCAGATAAACTCTGAACTAGTGCAGCCAGTTCAGCTATAAAGAACAAACTCAATGTTAGATAGGAAAACTGTTGACCGTGCTACGCCTGCTAATCAATTCGACACAAATAATATTAAAATAGTGATACTATTTGTTTTGTTAGGCTGCATGTTCTTACATTTTTCGTCTTTTAACCATGGATATATTTATCAGAGAAGAGGAAAAATGGTAAGAAAGTGTGCAACTGAAAGTTACAGATCTAGCAATGGTATTAAGCGGTGTCTACAATGAGATTTTAAGTCGTAAAATTTAAAATATCGACCAATCACACAATCAAAATTGTGGTCTTACTTTTAGAATGCTCAACTGTGATTGGTCGATATGTTAAGTCTTACGACTTAAAATCTCATTGTAGACACCGCTTTAGTCATGATGAAGTAGAGAGACAATCACGTTATTCCATGCATTGTTCCTTCTGATGTACACCGTATCTCCTTTGTAGCTCCTCCTCCATGGCCTGGAGCTGTTCTCTACTCTGTTCCTGCGTCATTTGTTCCATCAGTTCGTGATTATAAGTGGAGTGCAACATTAGAGCCAATACACCGGCTCGCGTCGCCATGTTCGACCGGATCTGCCTCTCATTCTCCACAAGCTCATCGATCTTCAGCCACTGCCTCACCCTCTCCATATCGATCTCTGCTCGTCGCAACTTCTCCCACATGTAATGCTTTACGCAGCTCTTCTTAGGCGCGCGACAGAATTCCCCCGTAGCGTCGAACACGTTCGTGACTAACGGGCAACCGCACACTTCGGTGTCGCCGATCTTCGGATCCTTGCAGTGCTCGGGGCACAGGACGCGCAGCCTCTTGCAGTAGGTCCTATTTCCAGGATTGTAGAAGTCACAAAACATCACCTGACCCTCGATGCGCGTTTTGAAGATCGAACCGAAAGACGCTTGTGATTCGTACTGCAAAATAAAAGCTGAATAAGCATTTTCATTTCAAAGAAAAACTCATTCCATAGAATAAACTATACTTTTTAACTTAAACAAGATCGGGAAAGATGATAAATGCACATACACACACAATATTTTAAGTTTACATAAATTTCCATTAGAAATTCTTAAACTCAAATGATCAACATCTGTACGATTTTCCATAGCATATACTGCACTTTGTAATACCTTATTAAAACATTTTTCCATATGTTTAACGGCGGTTCTCGAGTGGACTTCGTGACCGCACGTGATACAATACATACTGCTCTCCGTGTCGTCGTTATCATCCACTTCGGCTTGTGGATCGATGGACGCGTGCTTCGCGCGTTCGACAATACGATCTAACTCGACGTGTCTCTTTTCCAGTTCTTGCAGTATCCTACGGACATCGTGCTGCTGTTTCCTCACGGCTTCCAGAGCGCGTCTGTTATTTTGCTCCGCGATGCATGCGGTCAACGACCATTCTTGTATTCGCTGCGGTAGCACCTGATAGATTCTGCTTGTCGCCAGTTTTAAGCCGCAATCGTCCGAGCAGTATTTGCTACCGGGTCGCGATTGCTTTGTGCAGGCGGGTCCATAGCAGTGACGTGGCGGTTCCAAATATTCGTTCCTCTCGTTACTCGAATCCCTCTTTCGCCTCTTGGTCAATTTCGTTCCCTTATTAAGACTTTTGGAAGGTTTTAGCGGATCGCCTACTACACGGCAGGTTCGTTGGATACATCTGAGCTTCAGTCGCACCGAAGGTCCAAATTTCTTCAAATGCCTATACATGTAAAATTTAAGATTAATTCTATAAGCGAGATTGCTTCGCACAAATGACTTCGATCATTTCTTCGTACGTTACCTGCAAGCATCACACTTCCCACAGTTTTCCGTGCGTAGGCATCCTGTACATTCTCCGCAACGTTTGGAAGATTTCTTTTCCACGCTTGGACCCCACGGCGCGTCGTATTCGTACCGATGTCCTCTTTCCTTCTCTTTATATTTTCTATGCTTCCTGTCATCTTGGTCGGTCCTACGTGGCTTGTATCGCGTTATCAAAGTCGGATCTTCCTCTCTACAACGCTGCGTACAATAATTGATTACATTATGTTGCTTTCATCGTTATTTTGATAAAAAATTTACTTGTTTGAAAAGCTTCCTTACAACACAGAAAAATTGTTTTATATGTTTCGCGTCCTTTTCAGTTATGTTTATGCAGTCACCATGATACCACTCCTCGCACGCGTCGCATCCTCTGTAACAATTTAAAAGCCAGAAGTTATAATCTTGTCTCAAATACGTAAAGTTTAGACAAAAGCAATTTTGGCATCGATATTCCAGTAGGTTTACTCACATCATAAAGCGAGAACTGTCGGAGCTTCTACAAATACAATACGCTTGACCGTCCTGTTTCAATAACGTTGCGATTTTGCTTTTCCTCTCCGGCAGCATAAACTGCTTCGCTATTTCTTCTTTCTGCGCACGTTAAGATAAATGTAAGTATTTCTTACAACAAAGAAGTTAGATGGCATTTCAGATGTTATAATCCATGAAAGACTTATGTAAAATAAACCAGATGATTGTAATTTGTATATATCGCGGCAATGCCTTCATTTGCAAAGCCAGCAAAAGAATTATATCTTATTTAACCCTCCGAGGGCTGATGTCAAAATCTGTAACAATTTCTGACGCTGGGTCTGCGAAACCCATTTAATTTCAAATTAAATGGGTCTCTTAAAATTTTAAATGTTGACTAAAAGGTACTAATTAATTTCAAGGAACTAAAATGACATAATTCGTATAAAAAAAGAATGAATACTAAGTTTATTTTATCTCGCGACAAAGAGATTTATAATTGAGTGGGTCCAATGGATCCATCATCAGCTCCGGAAGGTTAATATACAACCACATGTACAACTTTTTAATTCTCACCGACAAGCTCTGCTGCCTTTTATCAGCCATGATGAAATGAATTCGGAGTAACGCGAGGAAAGTAATATTTCTACCAGTCTTGCAATATTTATATTATACTATTTACATGCTTGTTTCGTTTACAGCAAGTGATAGCAAGTAAGCAAGCAAAATGTTTCACGATGTATCAAAAAACAAGCGAGCGATCTCGTCGCCATGTTGATTAGTACTGTCGGTAATGCAGCACGGTCGATAATGTAGATGAGGTTTTTAGAATTCTCTTGGAGGCATATTGAACTACGTAGCTATGTCCACGAATACTTTCAATAGATAACACTCAACATCGATTTTTACATTTCGGTATTTCACAATTAAATTAGAATTAGACATTACGCGATTTATTTTTGTATTATTTCTTATTTCACGACAATAAAGTTTAAAGATTATTTTCATAAAAAGTGAAAATAAACTACATGTAATAAAATTTAAATATTGATAGAATTTATTTTTGACTTATATATTAAAATAAAAATCAAAAGATAATAGGGCAAATGAGAGTACAGCGCGGTACTTCGAACGCAAATTTTACATGTGTAATATATTCAACTAAGTATTATAGTTATGAATAGAACTTATTTGACTTATTACATTAAAATAAAAATCAAAAGATAATATGACAGATAAGAGTACAACGCGATACTTGGAGCGCAAATTTTACGTGTGTAATATCTGTCAATTAAGTATTATAACTATAATACTAAACTATTGTAACTATAATACTTAATTGACAGATATTACATATGTAAAATTTTCAAGTACACGTTGTACTCTCATTTGCCCTATTATCTTTTGATTTTTATTTCAATATTGAGTGTTTTACTTTTTAATTATTATATTAATAATTCTTATTTATTCTAATTTATAATTCTTAGTTATTTATTAATATATTGTTTGAATTTTGATGTGGCCTCTTGTCGACCTTCTAATTTGTTTATGTTAATTTTTCCGCTAACTATGTTTCAACGATTTATTTATTTAATTTGTTCTTTGTCCTAATTTAATTTGCTCATTTTTATGATTTAATTTATTCAACGGCTGATGAAGACTGAGTATATAGTCGAAACGAATCGTATTTTATGTTCTCATCAATTGAGTAATATATTATTTTTATAACATCTTTTTTTTTGCTCGATTATTGGTCCTTTTTCTACTTTACTTTGTTAAAAACGAGCTTGAATTATTAATTCAATAATTCTTCTTCTTACTTAGTCAAACATCGTAAACGATGTGTAGTGATCACCATGGTGCTCCATGGTGATTGTCTTGGCAAAGGTACACTCAGTGGTTTGCCATTACCTTCCTAGAGGTGGTGATCAAATTGAAAATTTGATATGTTCTGGGTGGATTTGAACCTGGATCTTTGGCACAGAAAGCAGACGCGCAAC
Organism: Aphaenogaster rudis; assembly: GCA_003063815.1. Taxonomy (NCBI): domain Eukaryota; kingdom Metazoa; phylum Arthropoda; class Insecta; order Hymenoptera; family Formicidae; genus Aphaenogaster; species Aphaenogaster rudis. The sequence continues at coordinate 633,661 of NJRL01000102.1, forward strand.
TCCTACGCCACAATCCCCACACAGTATTAAAATTATACAGAATTTATTTACACGCTATGCATATAAAGTATCAAATATAAACTAAGTATAAAAGTATAAAATTTCAAATATTTCTGTTTCTTTAAATTCCTGCTGCATAAATAAGAAAATAAAATTGCCAGTGCGAAAAGTAGACTCTCACATACTTGCAATATCTTATATTTATTAGAAACTATACAACAACAATTATATCACAGGAATATATCCTAAAGTACAACGTACGCGGGGCACAGGTCACCGCGTAGAAATTCCATTCTCGTAACAAAGACGCGCGAATGAAAAATACTTTAAGAATCGCCGTAACAGATTCGCACAGATAAGTTCCTCAGTCCTATCCACACAGTCATCTTTAAAAAAATTCTCCTATGATCGACATTCGTTGTAGGAATGGTTGAGCTTGACACGACAAGATCTGGTAGTTCTGTCTCGCTGTGACGTTGGTCGGATAGAGATTCCCGCGTCTGATGTTCTCCAGCATTATTTGCGGCTCGAATCTGGCCCTGGCGGGACTCGGCGTGGTGTTCCGTCGTGCACCCGCACCCTCCGCCGCAAGTCCAGGGTTGGCGTACTGTCCGTTCGACAACATCGGGGGTTCGAAGCTGTCGGGACCGTCGCTGTCGTCGGCCTTGTAGATCGTCGACGAGGGCGCGAGGACCTGCGCCGTCGGCAATCGAACGCCCGGGATCGCGCTCCGATTCGATCCCTCCGCTTCCTCGACCTTCGCGTTCTCACTCTCAGAATCCGACCGGTCCGTGGACGAGACGTTCGGCGACATCGGCGACAAGGCACTCTCGTTGGAAGCGTCCTTCTTCCCGCTCGCGGAGTAGTGCCTGATCTCGGACAGCTTCGCTATCGCGATTGGCAGCACGTCTGGATTCTTGCTGGTGGGATTCTTCTCATAAAGCTCGTTCGACGAGGCGTTGTCCACTGGCGCGTCCTGCGTCGGAAGGAATCTCCTTAGGATCGGCCTCTTGTCCGGAAAGATCTCCTGCGCCGGTCGGCAGCAGTACAGAGCACCGGGATCGATCGGGTGGGCCTCGGTGTTGAAGATGTATCCGCCGGCGTCCACCACGCACTGACCCCATTGGGTGCTGATTATCTCTCCTTCGGAGCCGGCATTATGGATAAAGTTGTCGGTGTCGAAGAGAAGGTACAGGTACTTGGTGGTCTCCGCGAGGAAGAAGGATTCCATTCGGTCCGCTTTGCGATGGTCCCGAACGTCGTTGATGGTCGCGTAGCCGCATGTAGTTTTCGCACTGTGCTGCAGGCTCCGCAGTATGTCCACTCCCACTTGGATCAGATACGGATCCCTGGTCGCCCTGTAAAGATACATGACGGATTCTATGAGCTCCGGTCTCAGAGGATAGCCCTCCCTGTTGGTCCCCGCCTCGGCCTGCGGTATATTGTAGAATTCCGGAGTGAATCCGAACTGCTTCCACACACGATGGTAATTGTGCAAGGACTTCATCGCGTCTCCAATCTCGCCGAAGAGGCTCAACACGCCGGGCCAATACGCGTCCAGAGATTGAAAGACCGGTAGGGTCACCTGACCCTTGGTCATGGAGACCCACAGATGCCAATCTTCTCGACGAATGTACTTCTCTATGGCTCGCTTATGCTCCTGGAATATTGAGGCCAGCAAGGGATCCTGAAACAGCAATGTACCCTTCGCTAGATACTCGAAGTAGGAGTCCACTCCGGCGCCTATGCCGGAATCCTGAGCGGTCCAGTGGCCGGTTAGGACGTCTATATGGTTGCCGACTAGGCCGATGCTGGATTTGTAGTAGTGCAGCGCCTTTATGGCGTTCATGGCCACCTCCTCGTACAGCGGATCACCGGTCAGCCTGGAAAGCGTGCCAAACTCCAGCAGGAAGGTGCCAATGCCAGCGGTGCACGTGATACTGGTCTCGCCTTCCGGCACGCCGTACTTGAGATTGACCGTGCCGTACGGCATCCCCGTGGGCGTATCGAACGCGGCGATCAGTCTTCTGGCCATGTCCTCGGCGAGGCGTAGCAGCGGGCCGTTGCAGGGCCATCCGGGCTCGAGCTTGACGCCGGCCTTGCGCGACAGCAGATGGGCGCTCAGCAGTCCGCCGACCACCCGGATGTTCGTCTCGAACACCGACACGTTGATGTTGGCCTCGAAGTTCGCCCGCGTGCTGATCAGCTCGGCGACGCGGCGGAACTCGGAGAAGTTGCCCATGACCGCGAGCGTGTCCAGGGCGTCGATCAGGGTCAGGGAGAAGCTGCCCCACGTGTCGAAGCCGTCGCAGCTCAGCGAGCGCAGCTCGTCGTACGGATAGGCGTGCGTCAGGTAGCTGGAGTAGGCGTAATCGAACATGGACCGTACCTCCTCGCGCAGGCCGATCAGATCCCGCCTGCCGTACTCCCGGAATCCGCTGACCAGGATCAGGAAGCCGAGGACCGAGCCCGCTCTGAACAGGATCATCGCTGCGATTCCACGTGTGTGACCGTCACCGACTCCGCGGCCGCTTATCCGTCATCACCGTGCATCGCCGCTTCCTCCGTCGACGTTACGCGGTGCGTCGGGCCGCCCTTCGACGCGAGGCTCGAGCGCCCCGCGCTCGCCACGTAGTCAAAACAATGCCGCCGCCGCTCGCCGTAAACATCGCGTTGTTCCGCGCGACGTCACCCTAACCTATACACGCGCACCCTCCTGCGCCGCGACCCGTCCCCGTACGCGGAGCTGTACGCGCGCGCACGAGATCGCGCGCGATGCAAATCGGATTTTCGCCTCCCGGTTTTCGATCGTAGAAGGAAGGAAAAGAGGACGGACGTGCGACCCGCCCGGGCACTGCGCGCGACCCTCGAATACCGACGCCGTCGCGGCCTCCAGCTGATCTTGACGCGACATAACCAAAGCGACCGAAAGAGGAACCTCGACAGCATTAGTATATACGAGCTAATAAAACACAGTTAGTAGGAAAAGATACACATTATATTTAACTTTATTAAGAAAATAAGCAGAATAGTGTATAAAACAAAATAGGTCGAGAGTACAGGCGTCATATAACCCCAGAGGGTTGAAGGCGCGTCGCCCCTGTGTGCAGCTTGTAGGAGACACCAAAAAGAAAAAGAGGAACTTCAAACGTTGAAGACAATACACTAATTTGTTGCAAAAACCGGAGGAATGATATAACACGAAATAGTAAAAGAAACAGTCTAGATGTAAAGATGTGCTAGATAACTACTGTTTGGAAGCACTCTTTATAAAAAAAAGTACAGGCACGTGGAACCAGGAAGTTTAAGTACACGCTATAGACGTTCGCGAGGACATGGAGTTGGAAACGCTGCTGCGGAACCGCTCCGTAGCAAAGAAATGTACGTATATGCTTTCATCTTCTAATGAAAGCACCATTTCTTCTAAAATATATGAAGACCCGGGGGAAAAACCAAGGAATGTCAGTTTTATACTTTTGAGTAAAATGAGTTTTAAAGTTTGTTATTTCCCCTATACCCGAATGTTCTACCTTCATTTTTTTACTGATTAATACAGTTTTTAATCCAAGATGTACATTCTAGTATCATTGATGTTTGTAATATCTGTTAAACGCTACAAAATGACATGCGCACGACCATATCTCATTTTTAATACAACACTGACATTCCTTGTTTTTCCCCCCGGGTCTTCATATGAGTCTTTTAAATAAAAGCATTATTTCGTACTTATTTGCTTCACTGAACACCAAGATGTATTGTTGCAGCGGAGGAGAACTCTCAAGATGAGAGGAGGGAAGACGAATACTTTCAGAAGATGTATCAGCGGTGGAAGGGCGTGAAGGCTAAGGACGACTCCACTTACAAAGTCATACCGAAATTCTATTTCAAGGTACTACTTGCGTCTTGTGTGCAATCGAATCTTGACAAAGGATTGAAATTTATTTCCTGGTACACATCATAATACTGTGTTACAGCTGCCGAAAGAAGATGAGATTCTACCACAGAAGTTACGCGAGGAGACACGCGCCTTATTCTTACAAAGGCGTTCTCGGCAATTGCTCGATAATAGTGAACTGAAGGCACTGTGGGTTTTATTGGACAAGCATCACAGCCCGCCTGTGTCAGGGGACGAGCAGTTAATTAACTATGAGGATTTTAAAAAAGTGGGCAAACTGGCAGGAGCAAAATGCAGTCCGTATTTTACCGCGGTTGTTTTTGCCAAACTGCAGCAGGGAGATCCACATGGTAGAATTAGCATCATGGCGCTATTTAACTATGTAATGCGTAAAGTTTGGTTGCATCAAACGAGAATAGGGCTTTCCTTGTACGACATTACGGGACAGGGTTATCTCAGAGAGTCGGTGAGTCTCTATAATCACCTAAAATCCTTGTTTTGCTATTTACGCTATGCTGTATTTTAATTTGAAATGAATGAAACGAGCTCTTTGACACAAAATTGTAACGAAAAGAAAAGAGCCAATATTATGTACATACCACAAAGAGAAAGCTAACCAAAATTTTCAAAGATTAAAGTTCCAAACTTTTTTTGAAAAAAAAAATGTTTACTTGCTAATTCTCTGAATGTCTCAGATTGCAAACCTTTATAAGCGAAACCTTAACACTGCATTTAATAATATACTCTTCTAATCGTTTACTTATTTATTCGCAGGACTTGGAAAACTATATCTTAGAACTGATACCAACGTTGCCGCAACTCGAAGGCCTGGAAAAGTCCTTCCATTCGTTTTACGTGTGCACAGCAGTTAGAAAATTTTTATTTTTCTTGGATCCTCTTCGAACTGGACGAGTTCGTATTCAGGATATTTTAGCGTGTAGTTTTCTGGATGATCTTCTTGAGTTGAGAGACGAGGATTTGCCAAAAGATTTGCAAGAAGCCAATTGGTTCTCTGCGCCTTCGGCGCTTAAGGTGTACGGGCAGTATCTTAATCTCGACAAAGATCACAATGGGATGTTGAACAAAGAGGAACTCGCTGGGTAATAAATCACAATTTTGTCATGTACAACGTTATATTAATATATACAACGTTGAATTAAAAATATGTTTTGTTAATAGATACGGCACTGGTACTCTAACCGGCGTCTTCCTCGAACGTGTATTTCAAGAATGCCTCACGTATGAGGGCGAGATGGACTTTAAAACGTATCTGGATTTCGTTTTGGCATTAGAGAATCGGCACGAACCTCAGAGTCTTCATTATCTCTTTCGAATTCTCGACATTAACAATCGCGGTTACTTAGATACTTTTTGTTTAAATTATTTCTTCAGAAATATACAAGAACAGATGACGATGCATGGCCAAGAACCTGTCAGTTTTGAAGACGTCAAAGACGAAATATTCGATATGGTGAAGCCAGTAGATCCGTGCAAAATTACACTGCAGGATTTATTATCTTGGTATGATCTTTTGAATATAATATATTAAAATAATATAATATGTTATATAATATATATCATAATGATATAATATATTATAATATACAAGGTGTACCAGAAAAATGGGTACCCCGAATTAACTTGAAGGGATGACGTTTTAGAAAAAGGTTTCATACAAAAATTTTATGACTTCGAGGAGGACATAAGATGGTGTCATTGATTTGACCTTGGATAGTCGTTTGAAGATCACATGAAAATCATATCAAACCAATGATACCATCTTATGTCCCCCTCGAAGTCATAAAACTTTTGTATGAAACATTCTTTTCTAAAACGTCATCTCTTCAAGTTAATTCGGGATACCCATCTTTCTGGTACACCCTGTATAATATGAAAATGCAATATATCATAACTAAACTGAAACGTTCTGATTGCAAAAGCGGGCAGGGCGACACGATGGTCAGTATTTTGATCGAATTCCACGGTTTTTGGGCGTACGAAAATCGCGAAGCTATGGCGGCTGATACCGGAGATGAGTCATCCCATGTATGACGAAGCACTTCCCATCCCAGGATACGAGATAAACATCCCACCGGGATAGATAGTGCGCGACTAGACATTAACACTTGATGTGTTTAACATGACGTTGTGACTCGTTTTATACTAATAAAATTTTTATAATTCATCATGTGCCAGAACTGGCAATCACTATCACAACTGTATGTACAACTGTCATACATAGAATTAATATATTCTATATTTATTTTTAAGATTTCTTAATTAATTTCGCTGTCATGAATGCCTAAACTCATTCTTAATTTACTCTTAATTCGACAACGCGTGCTTTTCGCTCCACAATTCAAATAATTCACGACAATTCAAACGATTCGTAATAAAATTTGAATTTTTAAATTCGCAATTCGTACCGTACGAGAGATTTCTCCGTGGACCAATCACGTGACGCGATTTCAAACTGTGAGGTCAAACAGTGGGGCGCACAGTCGCATTATCAGTAGCGTACCATTAAATGTGATTGAAGTGTTTTACTTAAGGGCCCAAGTCTGAAAGAAACGGAAAATAAAAACATTTTCTAGAAAAAAAATTTGGAGTTTTGATATTTAAAGATTTTGAGTTCTCTTCATGGAATATATATATCGTTTCTTTTTTTAATTTATTTTAACCGCTGAAGAAGGTTTGAGGCATGAAGTATCTTGTGACTTTTTACTATACAGCTTTGCATGTACCTCTGCAAAAAATTCGCTCTTTTCCTTTTATAATAACTTTATACTAATTGTAAAGAGCATTATCTGTTTTCTTCACAAAAAAATAAGCTTTTAATATATATTTCAAATATAAAAATATAAATTTCTTTGTTAATCGACCGAACGTTTGCAGGAGCTAGAAATATACGGATTTCTGTTTTAAATTCTCCTTTTCATATACGTGAAGTAAAAAGTGGCGGTTGGTTTTAAAAGGAGATAAAAAAGTATTTTTTAATTTAACGAATAAAATAAAATCTTTTCTTCGCCAGTAGATAGATAAAAACAACAAAAAAGTTAATTTAATTCGACCTGAGTGGCCAGATGTTTTTTAATTTAATTTAATTTTTAATACTTTCTTAACGGGCGGGGGGAAACTCGTGACTACGTCACTGCGACGCAGCCAGTATCGCATCTTTTGCGTCTCTTCTCGCATTCGCATCATTCTCGGTACGGTGGTGTACGGCACGGAGCTCGACCGGCTCAAAGCTCAGGCATTCGTAATTCGATCCCCGGCTCGCACAGAACGTGTATACAAGGTTCGTTATCGCTTATCGCTACCCCTTCAAGAGACGCTTCGGAACGTCTCGCGACGTCGAGTCCGTTTCACTTTTCGCACCTCCCCGCGCGGTTCTCCTTCCTTCCCCGCAGTTTCCGCGGAAGTTTACATTCGCTGGGCTTCGCTTCGTCCGACGCGTAGAACGCAGACCAAGTGTAAATATCGGCCGGACGCGCAAATTAGGTCTGTTTGTGTTACTTGCACTTCTCGCACTTCTTGCACCTAAAGCGAGATAAACATACGC
>NJRL01000103.1:10564-22586 GCA_003063815.1 Aphaenogaster rudis
TAAAAGAAAAAATATCAATAATCCACTTGGGGGGGCTAACCTTGTTGAGGTCAAATTTAAATGTTAAATTTATGTTACAAATTTATATTAACAGTCGATAAATTATATCGACAGTTGATAATGTTCGTAATCGTTGATAATCTTTAATTATCCCCGGATTAACCGAACTCACTTGATAATAACCTTGAAAATTTACCCAAGATCTTTAATATATGTATAGTGTGTCTCATTGGTAATTATGTTAGGCTCTGCGCATAATGGAGGAATATTAGATATTAGGAATAGGAATTAAAATTTTAGAATCAGTTTCCTCAATGAACACTATAGATATAATAAGTTATGTTGTGTTTTATATAACACATTTATGTCTTATATCTTATTAATATCCATTGTGCGTTACGTTCAATATTCATTAAGGAAACTGATTCTAAAATTTTAATTCCTATTCCTAATATCTAATATTTCTCCATTGTGCGCAGGGCCTTAAGCAGAAATTTTCCATATCGATGGAAATGGAATGGCTTCTTCGTTAAGCTAAATAAAGAAAACGCACAAACAACGTTTATCTGTCTTCGCTATACTTTTCCTATACAATCGTGCCCTAAATAAACATATTATTGCGAGTCCATTTTCTAACAACATCGGACTCTTACGTCAGATATATTGTTCACTTGCGCGCTCTCTCTCTCTCTCTCTCTCTCTCTCTCTCTCTCTCTCTCTCTCTCTCTCTCTCTCTCTCTCTCTCTCTCTCTCTCTCTCTCTCCCTCCCTCCTCTCTCTCCGTATTATATAAACTAAATAAATTCTCTCGTAATCACGCACACCTGACCAATTATCAAAGCTATTTTTAAATTGCGGGTCACATTTTCATATCGTTGCATTTAATAATATCTCTTGTGACTCGATAATCAAATTAATTATCCAAACTGAGATATATCGTGTTCGATTTGTTGATTAAATTGATATTACAAGCCTTATCTTGTTGTAAGAGATCATAGAATACGTGAAGTTCAATTTACGAGAAAATATTTTAATGTTAAAAAGGCATTAACTTTTAAAACATTAAGAAAAGAAAAAGAACAATGAAGGAATATAATGTGCTGTATTAAAATTGCAAAATGATGTTTATACTTATATAATTGCACAAACATTTTGCCAATAAAATCAATTATAAAATAGGAAGAGCCCTCTCTTTCTCTCTCTGAGAGAGAGAAACAAACTCCTTACAATTAGTGGTAAGATCTGTATTAGCTCGTTTGAATTAATTAAGCGGGGCATCTTATATACTATTGACAACATATGCTTGGAACAATGTGAAAAGTGGAAAAGTTAGCCGCAAGAGACAATTGTAGATATATATAGCTGTTATCTGCATCTGGTTAGCTCAAGGGTAAATAGGCTGCCGCGAATGTTCCTACTTGTTGCATAATGTATAGCATGTATAAATAGTGCTCCTGAGCTAAGTTAACGTCATCTTTATTCAGTGCAAGTTGTTGAATTGACTCGTATAGTTAATATCATTCACGTATATTGTTCGAAGTTCGAACCACAAGTGTGCGGCACTGCTGTTTTGCGCTGTCGTTGTTTAATCCTATATTTCACTTTATTTAACAAATTTAAAAGAATAAAAGAGAAACATTTTCGAATTTTTTTCTCTTTCACAAAACGAAAAGTATATTCCCTATTCCACACAGAGAAAATGTAAATCCTTGAAAACACATGAACCTGTTGTGTTGTAATACATATCAGAAGTTAACCAAAACAAATCCAAATCTCCGATAAGTGACGTTGCTAGAATAAGTATATCGCTAGAATATTCCACTTAGCATGGAACATCCAGTGCATTCGACAATCCGCTTATTTGATAAAGTTATTATCGATCAACTCTCGGCCATACCGACCAATTGTTGTTCATCAGGGGTCAATAGCTGATCGATGTCGTACACAATTATATGCGCATTACTCAATACCTAAATTGGTAACGATCGGGTAAAATATTCTTTGACCGTATATTCTTATGCACGATGCAATATTATGGATTATTTAGAAAATTACGTGTGTAAATGTGCAGTATTATAAATGCGCTAATGACATTTTCGAGACTTGTTGTTTTGGAATTTAAAAAATCAATTCTGAATGATTATTGTCGTCAGTCAATAGATAAGCGCAATACAGACGTCATTACGAAATACCGAAAGCGACAGCAAGACCATCAATCCCGACCCGAGTGTGATCCACGCAGATTCGTTGGGGTTCCGTCGTATCTGCTGACCCCCAGTAACTTATCACAAGCTATAATAAATTTAGGAGCGCGTTCGTGTAAATACTATGGCACTGTTGAAACTGATGCTAATTGACTTTGCAATCGCCAAATTCAACAGCTGATTCGATTCGAGTCAATTTATTTTTAGCGATATAGTATCGCTGATTTTGGAAAAGAAGGACCACGCCTTTCGTAGTGAGAGAGACCCTCGTGTGTACATACGTGGTTAATAGCATGCGTATGCATGCGACTCTATTAAACGATAGCGAGAACAAACTTGCTCCAGCCAGTTTTGTTTTCTTTCAATCATATTGCACAAATTAACAGACAGCTTAATTATATTTTTAAATATGCAAGTTATTTTATTTGTTTATAAAATATGGAATAACAAAATATTTTTCAATGCACAATAAAGCAGCTTGTTTTAATCAAGTTTGAAAAAAAGTGAGAATTTAAAGAAGAATTGATGTTTTTTTCCATACAAATTACTTGAAATTGTATAAATGCCATTCGTATATTTTTCTTAATTAATTTAATACGCGCGAATTTTATTCTCAAATATTATTCTCAACTACAAATTCAAACATATTTTATGACTATATGGTACAAAAATGTCGAATTTCAAATTTGGACAACTTAACTGTTTACGAACGGAGTACATGATCCAACTATTTAATTAATTTGCAATGCCCAAAGATTCGATCTTTTCAACAATTTAGACGTCAAAGAGAATTTATATAAAAGCAATAGTGATTGTAAACGGCAATAACTAGTTTTTATTTATTTTCTTTTAAAATCACCCACAAATTTACTTTATTATTTTAACTAAATCAGAGAGAGAGAGAGAGAGAGAGAGAGAGAGATTCGAATTCTTCAAATATACATATCGTACTTACAGACTCGAAACATTCCTCATTTACTTAAATGTGGAGATGTTATTATCACATATCTCTAACTAATTTCCCAGCATTTCCTGGAACAATAAATATTTTTTTCAGACTCTACAAAGCTCACAAAGATAATTTCCACATAAATAATTTAGGTGTCGGGATTAGGCAAAAAATCGACATTTTTTAATACTCTCCTTTGTATATACTAGAAATATATTTTTATTTAAATCTAAATTTTTAGGTCATGCTTTTCTTAAACTTGATTTATTGATTGTCTGTCTACGTTTTGTAGTGGATTTATTAATGAAACTAAAATGTATAAATTTATATGAAATGTATGGTATATTATAATATTATACACCATTACTTACTATTTTTATAAAAGAAGAGATAAGAACGAGTCGTTGTGTTTGTTGAGACACGTGTAAATATGCACGCAGATCGTGACAGTGAAGCAGGATCGTTCATTTTTGTTTTCGTAATTAAAATATCTCTTTAATAATACAGTTTCAGAGAATTTTGGATAATTTTATATAATCTCTCAATGTATATAGTATGTCCAGAAACAAGTTCTTGCTATAAGTTTTCGAACAAATTTGAAGTAAATTTTTTCGATTTCTTCTTCTTCGATGGATTTCTCCGATCACCAGAGTTGTAATTGCACAGTTTAATTTTTTCTTAGAGAACTCTCTAATAAGAAATAATCATTTATCATAACGATTAAACTTTTTATATTTAATATCTTATCAATTAGGATAATCAATTAGGATTGGCAAAAACAAACTTCTTAAAGTGTAAGAGTCACTTGAAGAAAACGAAAAAATAAAATTTCCTTATCTGTTCTGATTTTTTAAGTGCATTTTCTCGAAAATTTTTAATTCTTGATCAATAATATCTTTATAGTCGCAATGTTCCAAATTTGAAACAATTCTCTCTCTCTCTCTTTCTCTCGTGTGCTTTGCTATTTATAGTTTAATTTATTTATTTTTGCACAAAGCGAAACGTAATGTGTGTGTGTGTGTGTGTGTGTGGTGTGCTATAATATATGTTCAGTATTTAAAATAATCTACAAAAAGATGATGTAAGAGATATTATCAGAGATATTATTCTAATTTACATTTACTTCGTCATGAGATTTCTTATCTTATCTATACAATACAGCTGTGCTTAACGTTCGATTTTGTGCTCCAATTATATGCTGAATTTTCTCTCTCACGCCCAACTTCTCAACAGGATCGACTTATACGGCAAGACGCTCTGGGGAAATTGGATAATAATAGTGTAATAAGGAAAATATGCATTTTGGCAATTTCGATCGAGCGGAACGACTTTTCAATATAGATTACAGTATCGCCAAGGGCATTAGCGATTTGTTTGGAAAGCAATTTCAAAAATGCAATTTGATAAGAACGTGCCGATGTTTCAACAACTTGAAATGATTTTCTAATTGGCTCTGCTAGTACATTTTGCTAGTAATTAACATTCAACAAAAAAATCTCAAAACTGTCCTGTTAAAAATTTTGGAAAATTTAAGTTTGTCTATGGTTATATAAAGAAAACGACGGGAAAAGAACTAGATCTTTCTTCTAAGAAATAAAGACTTGGATTTAAGAGAGAGAGTTAATTAATAATATTAAGTAGCGTTGAATTGAATTTGATTTGATTTAATCTAACGTGAATTCGCTAAAGATACGAATAGACACGTATTCTTGAGAGTACGCGTCGTCGTGTATATGCCTTATTTGAAAGTGCAGCAGTTATCTAACAACATCAATGTGTATTTTATTTGTGCTATTGATGCTCTATTGATGCGCTATATCCTCCGGCAAGAATCAGTAAAGTCGAATGCGCCACAATCGAGAGAAAATTACGAGTGCGAATCATGTCTTACTCTTTATTTTATCTGCGTTACACTAGATTATTTTTAAGTAGGATTTTCATAAAATCTTTCACAATATAGAAATTAAAAGAAGAAACAAAACAAAGAAAAATACGTCATCTATCAATTCTGTGTGTGTATTCTCGTTTAATTAAAAAAATAAAATAATACAAGGCTCAAAAGATTAAAAAATCAATCAAGAAAAGAAGGGACTTAGAGCCGCGACAAGATGTTAGTGTCTTAACAATTTAATTGAAATGCAATGATTTCGAGTACATATTACATACGTTTCGATCCATTTATTCGGATCATCCTCAGTGTATTACAATATTTAACGAAAAAAGACACATTAAAACGCAATCATCTAACTAAATATAACTAAAGTTCGCCTGTTCTTATGTCGTCGTAGAGTCAAATGATAAAAGTGAAAGGAATTGTGCGGTCTAAAATTTGTTTGTCTGAAGTCATGGTAAGAGCCAATTAAAACGTTTTAATTTGTACAACACAAGCGACAGTCGTGACATATACGTCGTATATGACTTCGTTCTACAAAGATTATATATTTTTTGGCTCTTACCATGACTTCAGACAAACAAATTTTAGACCGCCCAATTCCTTTCACTTTTATCATTTGACTCTACGACGACATAAGAACATGCGAACTTTAGTTATATTTAGTTAGATGATTGCGTTTTAATGTGTCTTTTTTCGTTAAATATTGTAATACACTGAGGATGATCCGAATAAATGGATCGAAACGTATGTAATATGTACTCGAAATCATTGCATTTCAATTAAATTGTTAAGACACTAACATCTTGTCGCGGCTGTAAGCCCCTTCTTCTCTTGATTAAAAAAATAAAGACAAATGAATTATCATTCTTAGCAAATGCGGAGATAGCTCAGACAGCAAATAAATTGAAATCTGCAATTAAATTTAATACTACTACTAACTTAATATCCCTATATTTGAACTATCATTTGAACTATAATAGATTAACGTTTCTGGAGAGGTGGATATTTTAATGTAGATCTTTATCTATTTCTCTTTAAATGTGCCTTTATTTCGTTAAGGCAGTATTTTTAATAATACCCCAAGCGCGCGTGTTTCTACATTTATCGAGCTAAACTTAATCGGTTTATTCGTCAACTGGAATATTATTCCGACGTTGCGTTGCGTTGCGCTAGATTTCGCGCTTCGTCGACGTCAACGTCGTTGTCGAAACAAATAACAATAATTGGACACCACTTGCTCTGTAACGGGTTATCGTATATGTCTCCTTCCTCCCACTTCTTCCTCCTATCCTCATACCGCGCGAGCACCCCGTGCGCCACAACTTGTACGTTCGCCGATTGGTCGACGCGCTTATGCGTGTCCAAGACCATTGGTAGGTTCATTCGCGCTTACTTTTTTTTGACTCGCGTTTGAACTTCTCTATAAAATAGGCTCACGAAAGTCACGCCAGCCACTTGTGAGCGCGCGATATATATACGCGGATTGATCGATTAGTTGCTTATTTATTAGTTTCTTTATCAATCGTTATCGTTCGATTTTAAGTGATCCTTGTTTCGCTCGCTGTTATTCGGTTGAAAATGCCGTTTCCGGAAACCACCAATGGTCACGACAGCTTCCCGATTGCCAAACGATTGACCAATAACGATGTGCTGCAAACAAATGCGAAGCATGCGCGACATACGTAAGTCCCATTTAAATTGTTTCTCATAGAATTTCTAATATCCTCGACGTTAATCGATCTAAAGAGATATAAGATATTTTATATAAGAAGCATTTAGAGAGAAATATTGACGGATATTTTGCATGCAGTTTTGTAGAAGCTTTATTGAAAGCCATATCTTTTCAACTTTGGTAACAACATTTAATATTGAATATCTTTGTGAGTAATTAAAATTTTATCGAGTCTACTTGAAATTAACTAAAGATAAGCTACTTTTAAAGAGAGATAAACCTTTACTTTAAACATGAGATGACATAATTCCAATTGTAAGATATACATATATGGAATATAAAAGAATCTCTGACAAATGTGAGCTAACAATAAGATGTGTGCAAATATGATATTTTATTGCTGGCTACTGACGATTACCAGTATCGCGAAATTAGTTGAGTTAATTCTACTTCTCACAAATATGGCGCAAATCGAATGAACGAAGTATTCCGGGCGCGCTCGCGCGCTCACTATAATTCGATGTAATTTCGCTCTGAAACTGGTACAAAACGATGCGGTTACCTGCTAAACTACCGGCAAGCTCAAATAGTAGCGGATTTAAGCTAAATGCGTAACATAGGCTTCAGGGGTATTACAAATCATGCATCGGAATACATACGCGTATGCGAAATGCGTTCGCGAATATGTACGTGGTGCTCAGGAAAAAGTTGTAAGCCATTTCGCGGTCTTGTAGTTGCGGCTTAAACAAGTTAGAGCGTCCCTCATTAAAGCAACGTAAAACGAGAAGCAAAAAGGTGCAAATGTAGAATTGTTAAAAATTATATAAGAGTTATATACATATACAGTATGTACATACATATATGCACATATTATTCTGCCGATCGACACTCTCTGCTGGAATATTTCAATGTATATTAATTTAAAATAAAAAAGTTGCTTCCAATTCGTCACGATACGTTTTCTCGAGGTAGAGAAAATTAGTTACGGATAAATCAGTCGCGATCCATTTACCTTGAATGACTAATATATTAATCGCGAATGACACATTAGTTCGACTATTTTTTTGTCTGTTCGCTGTGATACATCAACAGCCATGGTCAGATTGGAAAAATCTCCGCTACAAACTATGTTACATTTTTAGTAATTTTATTGAATGTAGTGTATGTTTGCATACATGGAATGGATTAAACAGGCAAATTCTAAACGTGTCACACATATCTGACGTGTGGTGGCGAACGTGTTAATAACGTTAGAAATGAAAGACTAAAAGCGACACAAAAGTGAAATAGAGTATGTACAGCATTTTCTTACATTATAATGTTTAAAGGTAGACAAAATATAGACAAAGGAGTAAAGGTTTTCTAATTCTTAATTGAATTTTTTTTCATATTAAAGTGATATATATATATATATTGTAGGCATACTGATGCACTTGTAAATAAATATATTTATGATAAACATATTTTTGTTTATGCTTTTTTTCTCTATATATATATATATATATTGTAGGCATACTGATGCACTTGTAAATAAATATATTTATGATAAACATATTTTTGTTTATGCTTTTTTTCTCTTTCGGTATTTTAGTTACACCGTGTATGCCAGATTCACGCAGAACTCATCTATCGTGTATGCACACGCACGCGCGCAAGTGCACAGTGCACACGCAAAATTTCCGTGAATTAAAGTGAACGAGCGCACACATAACAACCCGAGCGTAGTAATTCAAACTTGCGGCCATTTGGCCATTTTGATGTTGGTAATTTTACAAAATGCGAAGCGATTTTATTTAATTTATGACATACAATTTTTAGGATTCAAGATACAAGATGAAAGTCGCGAGCGCTCAAGAGTATTCAAATGTCGAAGAAGAATTTCTAAGAATTTCAGACTAGAAAATCTAAATTTCGAAGAATCTAACAATTAAGAGCTAATAAGAGATGTTTAATTTAAGAATTCGTATAAATCCAAGGAATTCGAGACTCAAGGTTCGAAACTTTAAGAATTTAGAAAAACTGTGGAACCACAGAAGAAAAAAGACCCCCGCCTCTCTCTCTCTCACTCTATAATTTGGATTTTAGTGCCATTAAAAAATAAAATAATTATCCACTTTTAAAAAGGTATGTTATGTCAATATTTGCATTTTATTACTCCTTTCTATGACTTTGACAGTTCGGCAAATATCAAAGAATTTTATTTGCGTTAAGAATAAGTTTAATATTAATTAATTTGAAAAAAATGGCAAAGCACGCGCGATACACCTATTTATCTTTATCTCGCATGAATATATCTCCCTATTGCATATTTCATATATTACATGTGGAATTGTACCCGGAAGTAAAATCAGGTTTCTGTTGGAAATTTTTTTCTAAGGAATAATTAAGATGTATAACATACAAATTAAAAATTTAAATCTTATTTCAATTTAAAATAATTGTCACACTCTGCAACAACACTGTGTAACAATTTACGTAACAAGATGAAAGAACAAGATCAGTCATGCGATAAGACTCAATGTCAGTTAATCTATGAAAATTAATAGAGTGAATGTAATAATATGCGCAAACGTGTATTTACGACCCTGAGCGCACCAATTTTATTTCGCGTGTGAATGTTTAATCGTTTATAACTTACAATTAATATAATCATTCCGATATTTCCGTATAAGGATTTTTGATTCTAATTAATTATCGAGATGCGCATTAAAAATAACTTATTTCGAAAAATTTGCGGGGAAATTGATGATAATAATGAGATATTTATTAAAAATCTTGCGTAGCTTGATAGAAAATTTTGACCCCGATCGTTCCATTAGAAATAGAAATACGTAATGTAATATATTTGTATTAATATAATTTTAATATAATTTTAAATACATTCGAAGAATGCGCTATGTATTTGTGTCAACTAATGGGTGTGTGAACGCGCATGACGCACAACTCGTGCGTTTCTGTCCTTTACTGTAAGTATATGTAGTAATTATGATAAAACATTAAACTCGTTATATCGCAAGTAATCGTACTTGCAATATTCAACTTTTAAAACTACTCGTACCATATGAATTATACACGGCGGTGGCTGGTCTCCATAGTTGTCATTACCGCAAAGCTTAGGTACGCAATTACATGCAATTATGATGGGACGTTTAATATAGCTGCGCGATCGTGTAAGCTAAAGCAACGGGTACGACGTCCGCTTAATCAGTACCAATCTGTCGAGTACGCTTTAATATGTCTCTGTGATATCGGAGCAGAGGGAAGGCGTCTGGCGCCATGTTCGACCGCGGCCGCGGGTCTGAGAGTTACTTCGTAACCCTCTTGCCTCACAGCTCGCTCGCACGAATTGATTTATAAGATCAAACTTAAAAGTTGTAAAATCTGAACTAACAAAGTTATGCAAAACTACGAGTCTCATCTCAACATTTCAAGTATTTACATTTACAAATTTATATCGATCGTATAGATGTAATAATAATTGGTAAACCAAACTTCTCACCTAAACTAAGAATGTTAATTACAGTGTCAGGAATTCGTTTGTTGCTAATATTAATTAGCCATTTACTTCAGTCAGTGTTTAAAAAAGAATTATACAAAGCATTCTGTTTAGCAAGGGCTCTGTTGAATTTCTCAATCAATTTTTTTTTAATATCATACTATGCCTAATCGCTTTATCATTGTTAAGTTTAATGAAATTGTTAGCTAGTTGCTCAGATAATTGTGAAAAAAGCTGAAATTCAATTTCTTTGATTTTAGTATGTAGTAATATTAGGTTACAATTAATATCTTTTAGCAGACATTGTGATGGACGACCTTGAGCTGGCTTAATAGACTTGACTTTGATGTCCCAATTTTTTGTAGATATGTGGATGACTTTGATGTCCCAATTTTTTGTAGATATGTGGATGACATTTTTACCATTATTCCTAAATCAAAAGTTAATGACACACTTACGATTTTTAACAATTATCACCCTCATCTTAAATTTACACATGAAACTGAGGCAAACAATTTTATAAGTTTTTTAGATACATTAATTATTAGAGAAGACAACATTTTATTAACTAATTGGTACCGGAAGCCTACATTTTCTGGCCGTTATATTAATTATTTTTCGAGCCATCCACATAAATACAAGATTAATATCATATCCAACTTAGTTGATCGTGTGATTCTGCTGGCTGACAAACGTTTTCACCATTCCAACATTAATACCGTGAAAAACATACTTACAAATAATTCTTTTCCTGCACATGTCATCAATAAACATATCAATATTAGACTCAATCAATTAAAAAATCGCGACGATACCAACCATAATACTGATGATAACGGAGAGACTGCTGGTACTCATAGAGACCATAATTTCATAACTATTCCTTATATTAAAGGATTGAGTCATAATGTTTCTCGTGTGTTGAGAAATTATGGTCTTAAGGTATCTTATCTTGTTCCTAACAAACTTGATTGCGTTATCAAAAAAGGAAAAGATTCTTTGAATACCAAAAGACAAACTGAACTAGTATACAAAATTAATTGTAAAAATTGTATCGCTATATACATCGGACAAACTAAACGACATCTTGAAACTCGTGCTAGGGAACACCAAGCTGATATCAAGAAGCACACCAGTAGTCTGTCGGTGATCAGTCAACATCGCCTTTCGTATAATCACGATTTTGACTGGGTTAAACCTGAGATTTTGCATAAGAAAAGACACACGCGAAAACGCGAGATAGTTGAAATGTTCTTTATCAAAAAGTATAATAATACAATTAACCTACAGAGAGACACAGATAATTTAACTAAAGCTTACGTACGATTTAATAATAAATAATACATAAATATGGGTATTGACCTACTGCGTTATTGTGCCTTTGTCATTCTACTACGTCAATCTTCTGCGAGATACCGTTGGTGTTTCTTAACAAGTTATCCTTCTGTAATTTTATAATTTTACAACACAATGACATTTTATATTTAATTTATTATTTTTCACTTGGACGCGCTTTACATATAAGTCTTTATTTTAGACCTTTTCTTTTCAATTTTATAATTTCTGATGCTTAATATGTTTAATTTTTAGCTTGAAATGTTATCGCTAGTCTAGTTGAATTGTAAAGGACCACAACCCATGGTCGAAACGTCGAAATAAATTTTATATAATCGTTGCCAGTTGTGTCGGTTTCTTATATTACGTTCCTATCATATACAAGGTGTCCCGCACAACTCTTGACACCGGTTAAGGGAAGATAGAAGGGATCGAGATAAACAAAAAAGTCCTGTACCATTTTGCGATATTCA
>NJRL01000103.1:53712-100023 GCA_003063815.1 Aphaenogaster rudis
CCCGTGATACCACTTTAATTGAAGCAACAGCTTTTTTTCTCAGTGTATGGAAATTTTTTTCTTATTTTTGAATTCTCTCTCTCTCTCTCTCTCTCTCTCTCTCTCTCACACTCACAATACATAACCATAAAGTTTTGTGCGCATATAAATATTAAAAATAGACAGATATAAAAAGGAAGAAAAGTATATGTGTGCAATTATTGATATGTTGCAGCGTACAGCTTGCGAAGAAATCGAAATGGTGGAGTTGTGTGGTAGCGGCCAAGCTTCTTCGGCCATGGGAGTAATGGGCATCGGTTCGATGGTGACCGCGGCGACATCGTCATCTTCTTCGTCGACTACCACGACTACAGGCGCCTCATCCTCAGCGTCGGGACGTGCCGGTATTCTCGAAACCCAAGTGCGCGGTCAGTGGTATCGTGTATTCGTCTCTTTGGAAGACGATTATCTCAGCATTTCGCTTGATGAGAGCTGTGAGACCGGTAACAACGCCCTAAACAACGGCAACATCAACAATAACAATGTGGACAGTTTGAACGATCCGGATGTGCCCGATTCGGTAGCCAATCAGAAGCGCATTGTCCGTGTGGTCAAAAGTGACAACAATGGCTTAGGAATTTCGATTAAGGGCGGCAAGGAGAATAAAATGCCGATCCTCATCTCGAAAATCTTTAAAGGTATGGCGGCGGATGCTACCGAGCAACTTTACGTCGGCGACGCCATTTTGGCGGTAAATGGCGAAGATCTACGCGAAGCTACGCACGATGAGGCAGTGAAGGCGTTGAAGAGAGCGGGCAAGATTGTCGAACTAGAAGGTAAGCTGTTTTATTTGTTTTTAATATTTAAAAAAAAATGAAAGAGTACGTAATCTGCCATCAAAATTGTTGGAAAGCGTCGCGATCACTCCAGAACGTGGCATCATCATTATGCCTATATTACAACGGACAACGTGCAGTTTGCATCATCTTCATATGGCAACTATATTATACGGGAAACATGCGATATACCAATTTCACTCGTGACGCATTGTTCCTCGGCAACTTTGCGCACAAGTTTCATGGATCCGTTCCTCAGAAGATAGATGTACTAAGCGACACAAAACATTCTTGACATATGCAACATTAAATTCCGCGTCTTTATTCGCACTCTATTTGTGCCGTTTGTCATCTCTCGAGTACTTAGGAAAGGGTTAGAGAAAAACAACTAAAGAAAGAGTGCATTTGTAAGAGTTACCTAGGGCTTTTAGTTGGATTGGTGCATCACGTATATGCAGCCAGCTAGAAGAAAAAAGTCGACTATTTTTTGTTATACATGGTAGATCACTACCCTATGTTCTTTGCACCGGAAATCAAAAAGTCTGAAGATGTATCGAGAGAACTGTCGTTTCAAAAATATATATTTTAAAAAGTCTATTTTACGATTGATGAGATTGGGGAAGTATATATTTTTCGATGCAAAAACACCATCGATTTTATTATAATTAGCTATTATGTTGAAATAATATCCAGTCAGTGGAAAACTCGCGAAATAAAATCCGAAATCTTGGAGCTTAAATTTTTTCTTGGAGTATAAATATATAATTTCTCAGAAATTCTGATTTTTAAGTCTTTTATTCTTCTTGTTTTTATATTGAAGAACAATCATGTTTATATCTTTCACTAATCCATGATGGATTTCTACGATCCTCGTATTTCTTCTGCACCAATCACGTAAAAAATAAATAAGATTTGAATGTGTAAAACTCGTGGAGATACATATATGCACGCATTATTTGGCATCTTGCGCGCGCTTTCTTTTCGCACCCTTTCATCTCGCACACGTCATTACTTTACCGTTTTTGTCTGCGTCTGTCGTTTGTTTCTAACCGGGTGTGAGACTGGAATACGGATTTTTCTGCACTTCACATTTAACATTCCTTTCCTGATACGACGCGACGCCTCGGGCCTTTCAACATGGAACGCTCGATCATATTTTGCCATGTAATTGTACGCGTCCTGCTGTATCGTTATTTTCTCAAAAGCTAGACGATACCGCGAAGTACTCCCTTTTCTTCCGCCCGCTCCGCGCGTTCGATCCACATATAGATGCGACAAAAGAAATTCCGCTTTGACGAATGAGGATTGCCGGTAGCGCGTACGTCCCGTCCCGATCGAAAGAACCACTTACAAGGTGCAGCAAATAATGAAGCGCTTTCAATCCGACTGAATCTTGAGTCTCTTCTATGAAGAGGCACTTTTCGCTCCAATTTTATACGGAATGTCTAATGAGAAATACTTGAGTTATTTTATGGAACTATTTGTATTGGTAAAACTCATTAAAAGATTTGTGTGCTAAAAGTTTAGTATTATGAATTAAGTAAATATAACAAGTAAAATGTGTCTGATTCTACGAATTCATAAGAACGTTCTAGAAATTATGAAAAATTTTGACAGAGGAAATTTATATGTCAAATGAAATGGTAAATAATTTTAATTTTTTGCAATTTGTATAGCTTATTGAAAAATTGCATGTACAAACTTTTGTGTTGAGAGTTGTGTTGAGAATTAAAAAATGAGAAAGAAGATGCCTGCATACGTATAAACATAAGTTTGATCCACTTCTTATTAAAATTCTTAGTCAAATTCTTATTAAAGTCTTATTAAAATAAAATAGTCTTTAACAATTGATAAAAATCCCGTACAAATCCATTGTTATATAATAACAATGGATATATATATATATATACAATATACATATATAATAACGGAAAAAGTCTCATTTGACTGATTGTGAATACATGTTCATCTATGGAGTTATGGCGGTCAAATAGGAAGTTAGGTCACGTGATTACGAGAAATTCGCAGTTAGGTGCGAAAGTCGTGATGACGCTCTTACGATACGATCCTCGCAAGGCACAATGCCCAACTTTGCGTGACTTTTCTGCAATAGTTATCTATTCGCTGCTCGATAATCTCTATGTTGGATCTAGGAAATTCTGTTTGTGAAATATCGCATGTCCTTGATTAGAGTTCATCGTGAACGAATCGCTTAAGCGTGCACGTATGTTGTGTTTGCGTAGTAATCATCGCGCACATACGCCCGTACGGAATTACGCGCGGCATGTTATATGAGATAAAATGATGATGCGTTTATATTTTATGTATGAACTACTATAATAGATACATTTTTCTAACGCGCATTTTAATGTATTAACAAATGACGTGTATAACATGTCATGACTAGAGGTGTACGCGAGGCTAGATGTGTATAAGAGACAGCAAATGACGTGTATAACATGTCATGACTAGAGGTGTACGCGAGGATTTATCGTTGGCAAGGGGATAACCCGCATTTACAATTTTTATAAAATATATCTGCATAAATGTTCACTATAAAAATCCTCGATGTGTGGACAATTCAATACAATTTTCGACTTGAATCTTTGGAATAATTAGAAAGTCAATCCTAATCTAATTAAATCTAAGTTACCACTAAGTGTTAGTTACAAGCAATTTACACATTTAAACAAAATTTAAACAAAATACAAAAGGCTATCAAGAGTATCAAGAGATATAGTAAGAGTCTATAATGTTTAATGAAATTAAGAATATAAAAGTTATTGATATTCTACGAAAATATTTTTTTTGTGAACTAAATCGACGCGAAGGCGATATCTTCTAATGTAAAAGCAGCAGCCAAGCATTTATTTTATTTGTTTTATGATTCCCTTGAAACCTATTCACACGTTATGGCTTTCTTCTATAAACTATACATGCGACGTTTCATCTTATAGCGCATGAAGAAAAGACATCAGCTACTAAAATAAGGCGTCTCGTCTTCCACTACTCTATATGATATCCCAGAATTGCATCCTCTATTTAGCACAAACTCTTTGAAGATGTATTAAATGTGGGGGAATATGAAAGTAAATTGATGAATATGCTTCCCGATTTGACATGTTGTAACGAATATTATAATGAATTACTTTGCTTTGCATTTTTTTATTAATCTGTTGTTAGAAAAAATTTTTCTTCGTTGTAATTGATATAATTTTTATGTAATCGATACGTCGATATAGAAAAATATTGATATTTAGGAAAGTTATATGACAAATAGATAAAAATCTTAGACTCGATATATTAGCGAGCTATATGATAGAGATAGGGGAAGATGAGTATCTTCATTCTTTTATTTTAAACGATTAAGTTTGATTTAGGATTTTTCCATTGGTCTGATAGATAAATTCCCAAGTTCACCAAAACTGGATTTATCCTCTTCAGCTGTCTTCCCCATAAGATCGTGTAACAATTCGTAGGACAGTCAATGAAGAGAAGATGTACGCAGGCTTTACATTTGAGACTTCCGATTAATATTGGCCAAGTATAGATATCGATATTTTATAGTAATATATTCAGTAATATGTAACTCTACATATATATATATATATATATATATGTATAAAATAGTAATAGTAATAGTAATTTGTAAAAACTAGCTGAAAATTCTAATAGTCGTGTGATTAGCAAAATTCACCTAATTACTTGTTGCTAGGAACCAATTAGCAATGGGTGCACATTAGAGAACGCTCGGTTTACAGCCCGTGCTAATAATTAGCTCACCTCCTCGTCATTAATTGCACAGCAAACAAACGGCAATTTCGCGCAACAATGAGTGAGAGTCGATTGTAGTTGTCGAAAAAGTGATTATGGAATGATTATGTAATACGTAATGACAGTATATTCACATTGTTTCAAACTTTGATAAAGCGCTTGTAGGATATGTATGTGTGTATGAATTAACATATTAACATATAACGGCATATCAAAGCTCAATATACCAAATAAATTTCTACATGATTTATATAGAATAGAATTTATAGGATTGCAGTTTATAATTTTTATAGGTAATAGAATTTGTATAATAGAATTTACAGTTTATATCATATATATATATATATCAATGTAAAAACACACAAGGCAAATTTGAGTCAAAACGTTGATGTTAGTACGTAAATAATTCTTTTATTTGCACAATTAAATCCCTGGAACATTTTGATCATTCATTTTACTTATTTTCAGCCGTGTAATTACTCTTTTGTATATTAATTGGCGACAAATCACGAGTGTGTGAAAACGAGTAAGAGTACGATTAAAAATTAATGATACAAACATTTTTAATAAAACAAAAAAAATGTATTTTGACTTGAATCACATTTTATCGAACTTTATAATATAATAATTTGACAAAAATAATCGCTTTGACAAGCTTTGAAATCAAAGGCAGAAAAATCTGCGTATGCTCTCGTATCCTTGGGTGTTTTGTGAAGGAGTGATTTAAATTAGATGAGAAAGATATACTGGTTGTATGTAGAGTTGCCATAATAAAATTTTCAAAACTAGAACTTATAAGCCAAAAACCTCGGACATTTCGCTTGCAACCCCTGACGCATACAAAGATGCGAATAGGTTAGCAAATTGGTTATAAACAATAAATGAATAATTATTTTACATCTCGTTTTCAATAGTACTTAGAGTAAAATGAATAAATTCAACATGTTTTTAATTTAAAAGAAGTTTTATTATTAGGTATCTATCTTATTGTACCTATACCTACGTGCTATATTATCATTGGTATTTTTAAAATATCAATAAAATAACAAATAATTACAAAATATATTAAAGAACCAAATCAGCACAAAACTATTGGTTGTTATTAGGAAATTGAAGTGATCGAATATGATGTGGTTAATTAAATGTAGAATGCAAAATATTTAGGAATTTTCTTAAATCTTAAACCCCGGACACATTCGAAAAATCCCCCCGGACGTCCCCGGATGCCCTAAAAAAAGAGGACGGTGTCCGAGGAAAAGAGGACGGATGGCAACTCCCTATAGCTGTGTGAATTATTTGGCAGGGACCGCGGTAAAATTGCGTTGAGAAGAGATTCACTTGAAATGGCGATGAAAGAATCCATGGGCAAAGGTTAGATTATATGTAGTTTTTGAGCATCCTGCAGATAATTTTTAACTGGATACTTGACGATTAACGCGTCGGAATGAGGATTCCAAGGATGTCTGTAGCGTCCATGCGATCCGCCGTATCTTATCGCTACCGACCTACTGTATCGAAGGAGAGGAGAGGAGAAGAGAAGAGAGGAGAACCCGAAGCAACTGCGACACGACGCGACGACTTCCGTCGAAGTCGGGTCAAAGGCGTCCTTTCGAGCATCCTTTCCCGGCATCTCGCGACTGTCGACGAGAAAATTACAGGCGAGATACACTCACGCGACGGAAACCGTAGCGAGAGGAAGGAAGGAAGGAAGAGACGAAAGCGCGGACGAGCGAGCGAGGTGCGCGAGCGATGCCGTCGTTCCTCATGCGGATACGCCGTAAATCATGACGAAGTACCGTAAAGGACGAAATGAAAGGCATGCGAGACACTGTGGAGCGATATATAAGACTCGTGAGGACGAGAGCGCGCAGCTCGTGCCTTATATCCGAGTCAGTATAGCGTGTCAGTATAGTGAGTGTTGTACTCAAGCCGCTCTAAAGGTAAGTGCAAGTCCGGATCCGAAAACTTCTGTCTTTCCGCATGTTTTCGCACTTGTGATTTTTATGAACCTACGCTTCGCATTTTAACCTAATTTTTCGCGCCGCGCCGCGCCGCGCCGTTGCGTATTTAATTTCACGCATTTATACCTCACTTTATGTATAATAAAGTATTATACCCGAGTTGTGTGTCTGCACATAGATGAAAAAATGTCAATGTAAATAATGATGCAGAAAGGTGCAGTCTCTGAATTATTTTAAATTAGAAGCGGAATGATTAAAAACAGCTTGCGGAAATTAGATTGTAATATTGGTAAATTATGGTAAAATAAAATTAGATATATATGTATAAAACTTATTGAACGTTTCGCAGTCGAGTAAACGTGACGACAGTGATCAGTCTACAAGCGAAGCGTGAGCCTATCGTTTCTATCGTGCGTAATTACTGTTAGACGGTTGCAATTGTAATACATAACGGCCGATGTTCAACCGGAAGATATCGCGTTTTTGTAATTATACCACTGCGGAATCGCACGTTCGCTATTAAATGCAAAGTAACTTAGCTAGTGATGGCGGTGAACCTCGCGTACGATAATTGTTGGATTGAGAATTAATTGATGATAACATTGAAAGATTGAAACAACTTAAAATGCTTTCGCAATAATAATCTACAATAATTAGTAACTTGAACGAGAAGTATCTTTTTTCAAAACAAGAAATATTTTTATGGTGTAAATTTTCCTATACTACTGGTTTATGAGTTAGCAGCTTTGCGTGTAACAATGGAATAAGTAATGTGGAGGGCACACATATGTATGTATGTTTCCTAACGGAATCATAAAATTAAATTTTCATTGACTGAGATGAAAGATTTCAGTCTTCTTGCAAATTCGAAAGTCTCTGCAAGCATTATAAGATTTTCTGTAGAACGTTTGCTTTAATTTATTATCGCGCAGCTTAACAAGTAAATCACTGCGTTGTTTAATCCACAAATAAAAATTTGCAACATAGAAGATATTTCAAATCAACGATGATGTATTGAGGAAAGGATGTTGCTGATTATTTTTACAATTATCTTCTTAAATAGAGGATTTAAAGCTTGGCCACAATTGTAATTTATAGTTAAACAATCAGCCGTTCACGAGTTGCGCGTGAAATTGTGTTAGTAGCGTAGTACTCCATTCACCCATACTGCTATCAATAAATTCATGTTGAAGTTGTTTGGAATATAAAAAATGTCTATACTCTCCTGCTACACTACTGATTACAAAATCACAGCTATCGCTATTTTATCAACGTGTTAAATTTTATATTGCTCGTAAACATCTTATTGTTAGATGCGAAGAGTTGTAATAATTTCGACTATACTATTTATATGTATAAAGTACGTAATCTTTTTGTTTCGTGCAGTGGCTATTGGCTCGAGGGCCATCACTGACACAGCGCGAGTCAGAGCACGAGTCCGCGTCACGATATATGTATGATATATCATCGGAGATCCTCTATCTTCGCAATATAATGCAGTGGACTGCGTCACTTGCAGCCCCTTGCAGTCCCTTTTGGGCCACGTTCTTCCACCAAGGGGATTATCATAAAACTTTCGAATTCATTGCGTAAAATAACATTATAATAATCACGTTGACACTTGATACACGCGGCGACTGGTTTGCCTCCTGTATGGAGTATATAGATAGACTTGTGTGTATAGAGAGTTATAGAGCGTTCGTTTATATAAATCTCTCCGTAATTTGTGTTAAAAAAGGGCACGTAAAATACCAAACAAAAAGATGGAAGTTTTATTGGATACCATTTCTTTTCATCTAATTAAGTATCATTATTCTTATTTTAATTCTACATTGTAAATTAATGCTGTGTATGCGTAAATATTTAACAATTTGATGAATTATATTTTTATATTTATGTGTCGAAGAAATTGCTCTGAAAAATACATGTGTATGAGCATATTTAAATGTTTTGTTTTTATAAATAAAAATGCGTATTGATGATATCGCTGGTTTGGATTGACTATTCTCAACTTGTAGGCCTTATTACGAATATCTTTATCAAATCAATATCTTTAAGTTTAGCACACACAAATCTAAAGTTCAAACACGTCAGATTTATCACCGTCATTTTCCATGCCTGCAGAAAGTGGCCGATCGTTATGATAGATTTAAATCGATGTGTCAGTAAGGATTAAACGAATAAACGATACCACAAAGAGATACAATTATATGTAAAAATAGCAAAAATCTGCCGTCGATGTTTCGGATTGATGGTCATGTGATTAATGCGGACTATAAGTATAGAGGGGACACCTAATTAATCAGCATCAGTAATCCGGCGTCTCAAAAGCATGAAACGTGGTGCAGAATCGCAGACGATTTTCCAACAGCGATCCGCGATTCCATTGTGTCTGGGCATCGAATTATCCCGTGCGCCTGATAACCGCACGACACACAATGGCGGTTGGAACAAAGAGCGTTCGGCTGCAACGCGATCGACCAACTAAGCGACGCCGACATCCAAAAGAAACGATTCTCACCGTAATGAGCTGCCCTATTCATTACTTAAATGTTTTACTTTATATATTTTGTATTTTGTACATATGTATGCATGTCGGCATGTATGTACCTATAATATTTATCAAGCACATGCTACAACTATCTCGGGATGATTATACAAGTTTAACTTTAGCTGCATACACCTACGTCATATATTTTTTTAGAGGTAGTTGTAATATGTATCTTTGATAAATTTCGAGCAGAATTTTTTCCAACGCCTTAGAATATCAGCATTAGTATCACAGCAATATCGAAGCGATTTTAATCTTGAGACACACGAGGAAGCGAGTAGTGGAATAGAATTATCGATATCGATAACAGTTGGTAAGCAGTTGCATAGATTAGTTCGTAAGAGTATTCAGGGGGAAAAGAGTGATCCTCTAAAGGGGCTCCCGATGATCCGTCAAACGATCATTTCGGTTGTTGTATGTTGCGCTGTGCTTCGATATCAATATTCATCAGAGCGCGAAAAGCCGCTTTTAATATTCATATCCCCTGACCACGTCTCAACGAAAAGTAAAGCGATCGCGGTCGGTAGGACGATTAGATGGACGTTTGCGGTCACTCAAAGGAATAGGGATGATCGGAAGACAGAGGCGAATTTTTTTAGTCATGTGCCGTACATATAAAACCGGTAAGGAGAATCGAAAGCATCGAAAAGCAAGAATTTTCTTATTAAAACGCGCATTGTCAAAACATTGTCAAAAAACCGACATTTATTGGTACTTTTATATGGTATTTTAATCTTTTACAAAAAAGTTATCAGACAGTACGAAATTGATGTAAAAGTATTTGTTTTTATAAGAGCATTCGATGAAATATAAATTGAGTCAATATTAATTACATAACTGATTGCGAAACCTTTTTCCTCTTTTGTCTGTTGACGAGCAAATTATTCTAAACAAATAGTTAAACAAGATTTCTCGATTTACGTTTATATAAATGCAGACATGCAGATATTTTTCTTCTTTCCCGCTAATTTGTTTTGATACTTTTAATACACCTTAATTGCACTCATATTTTATCTGTATACATAATCAAGAAGGGTATATAAAATTATATTACTTTTTGGATTTAAAATTTATATTATGAGTAAAATTTACAAAGAATTCTATTATGATATGTATGATTAATTCTTATTTTTTCATTTTCTTGATTCATACGCAGTCATTTTTTTAATCCTTAAATGTGTGTCTGACCAATTTCTTTCCTTTTTAATGCCCTAATACATAACTAGAAATTTTTATTCGTTTGCATTAAAAAAATATAGAATACAAAAAATACGCAACGTAATGTCAGTGTTTTGATTCTTGACTAATGTTGAGGCGCGTAATTTGCAATATGTGTGTTTGTGTGCGTGTGCGTGAGCGTGTGTCCAAATAGAGAGATTCAGATATTATCTAGAAAATTTCCCTTTTCCACTTGTTTCTAATTCAAATATTTTTAGTATATATTCATATTTATGTTTAAAATATAAGGATTTTTCTATACAAACAAGAATGACTCGGGCATCTTTGTGGATTGGACTGTTGCAAAATACTATTTTCCATGCGTATGAAACTTACTTTAGATTTTAATGATCTTTTATTTAACTCACAATCAGACGTCT
This sequence comes from Aphaenogaster rudis, assembly GCA_003063815.1. Taxonomy (NCBI): domain Eukaryota; kingdom Metazoa; phylum Arthropoda; class Insecta; order Hymenoptera; family Formicidae; genus Aphaenogaster; species Aphaenogaster rudis. The sequence continues at coordinate 64,412 of NJRL01000103.1, forward strand.
CTAGGCAGAGTCTTCTTAATTTGATCTAATCGAATTTAAGTCGTTTTTTTATTGGATCGAGAAATGTGGAAAGCATCGTTTTTCGAATATCTCGTAGATGATGTTTGATAAAAAAGAGATAAAAGATGAAAAGATTGGTGAAAAGATATAGTTTAGAAGAAAACTCAAGGATTTCAATACATTCGAGCGCGAAAATCGCATCGCACTCGTAGCCTGTCTTTCATCTCGACGATTGCGTACGACAGGTGATATAAAATTGAGCTGCGTTTCAATTGGCCTTTGAAGTTCGTGCTTTTTAATTGCCGAATGCCAAACGCTCCTGCTTTAATTAGAGAACTCCCGCCCGGTTAGAGGGATGAAAAACAAACTTTAGCGGCGCTGCAGCCTCGTCCCCCACGTTGCATCCTCATTTCTCTTCACTCTCACCGTCGTCGCTGCCGTCAGCTTTCGGGAATGTTCCACAACCAACAATTTTGCAGCTTGGCTTGTTAACGACTTGGCGAAAAGGAAAATTTTCAATGACCCGAATTAGCCAGACGTGGAGTAAGATGAGCAAAAATAATAGTGGGTATTCTTAAGGAGATCTGAATACATTGTTGTTTAGAAAGCTAACATTTAATGTTGTCCATATTGTGTTTCTTAAAGATAATTTTAAACTATTTTTAAAAAGTAATATTAACATGTTTACTATCAAGTGTTTCTTTTTCGAAAGGTTATTTGTACGTGATTATAGAATACCTACCTAGAAAGTTTTTGGCGCACAGTTCGTAAATTAGAAAAGAAGATGTGTGTAGAATTATTTTAGCCCAAACATGCTTCTTGGCTGGGTTCCGATTCCCCACCCGAGTGCCCTCAGGTATCGTTTTATCCTTGTTGTTTACTGAATGTTAAACAAGGATAAAACGATACCTGAGGGTACTCGGGTGGGGAATCGGAACCCAGCCCTTGTTTGTTGCGTTTAGAAAGATTTTTAGGAAAATAAATTTTTAAAGATAAAACAATATATTTCGAGTTTTTTTTTCTGAACATATCTGAAAGACATATAACCTTTTCTGAACATATCTGAAAGACATATCCTTAAAGATATAAAAAATTGGCTAAATGAAATATATTATTATATATCTTTATGAGATATAAGATTTAATTATATTAAAGCATTATTTTTTACTTAACAGACATGAAATACATTCAAATACTAATTTAATTGAGTCCTAGCCTGTGGGAAACATTATGTACATAGTATTGTTTTACCAAATCAAAACTCTTGAACCAAGTCTCGGTTAGGTCATTCCCTCTGTAGGACTTACGGGATTAAGAGCGTGAGTATCCAGGAATTCAAGAGCGAACTAAAGCTCGGAAGATCCTGGAGTACTTTGAATAGTCCGACGAAATTGTGTCGCAATCAAGCGCGAGCGGACGTAAGTTTAAGCAAAAGCTGGGCTGACTCTACAGCTCTAAGCTGTGGACTTAGGTCGACAATCTCTTTGTCGTGACAAACGTCTGCAATTGATGCGTACATATTATTTTGATAAATAACATTTTTCTGTTGTTATTTTGCATTATTCACGCGTTTCGAAGATTTTTTGCCAAAGATGAAAATGTCGCAAGTATATATAGCAATTGAGGGGTAGGATGGTTGTAGTTGTGAGAATTTGTATTTAGACTCAAATTAATGCGCGAGTGTAGAACTTTTAATGAATTTTTTTAATTCAATACAATTTTTATATAATTTAATTCAATACAATTTTATCAGTTTTGAACGGAGATGCTCTTAATGCTTTTGTTTTAAACGCAGGTGTTGGTTCATGAGACAGTACTTTGGTGCAATAATACGTATGGGGGTATATATATCGTATGTATAACACGTAATAAAAATTTGTCCAAACTAAATCTTGTTAATCTACACTTTTTTGAGGGGAAATATGATATTTAAAAATTACAGAGAGATTAAAATTATTTTTTTCAATTTTTCTCCATGTCTTTTCTTTACAAAATATATTATTTGTATGTAATATTATTTGCAGATTTGCAGATTTTTATTTATGGATTTTTGGTTACTTGATCATTGGATCCTTGGATCTCGGATTTTTGAATTTATAAAGTTTTATTAAAAGTTTTACTTATGATTTTCTTGCCATAAATGTTTAGCTTATTTGATCCTTAAATTTTTCAAGTTTTATATCTTTGTGGAATCTTTAGATACTTGATTAATTGTATTAAATAAGGATTAAATCTGTTAAAGTTTTAACATAGATACCATCTCTAATGCATTCGATAGATAATAATATTTGTTATCGCCATCCGTTGTTAGTTACGTCGGTCTTTACGTAATGAATTAATTAATCATGGTTGATTTAATTAACATGAAACTGATGATGGGCGCTGCAGATATGCGAGCAAAATGCGAGTTGCCATGGTGCAACGAGAAAATACAATAATTGAATGGATTTTATGACAGATCGATGCACACGCATCTCACGACAGTAATTCTATTGTAAGTTTCAAGAATTTTACTTATTGAATTTTGCGATTAGTTGTTCTTCAGACAGTCGATCTGAAGTTTCCCTTATTAAAATAGGGGTTGCACGTATCATCACGATACCTCGGAATCGATAACCCCGTTACCGCATGCCGCATGACGGCTTTATCCAGATAGCAGTTTTTCGCTCGTATGCAGTCGTGCATACGGGCAGCTGCACACGGGGATGCATGTAAGCAGCGCGGCCGATTGATTGACCGATGCATCATTCAACGGGACATAAGTGGCGCTTCTATTCCACGGGCTCGAAACGAAAGAAGAACGACAGGTAGGTTGCTATGAAGAATTCATACTTGCTCTGTTTTTAGAACTTTGTACATAAGTTAAATAACGGCGTTAGGATGGAAATCTACTTTCTCAGTTGCAAACGATCTACGGCTCGTATTGTTGGTACTATTGATTAGATATATTAATTTCCACAATTCATAAGCTTATAAGTTTACAAGTAACAAAAGTAAAAAAGAGCTAGTCAGGGCCTAAACGCTGTTGCAGATGCGTGTAAAATAGTGTGATTTAAGAAATAAATTGCACAGAACGCTAAACATATTTTAATTCACTTCAAGTCTTTTTCGACATTCAATGAGTAGTGGTATAGGTAATATATAACTCAATTTTCCTGTTTTTTAATTTTTCTTTACTTTCTTCACAGAAAAGATATTTTTATATAAAATGTGGAAAACCGAAAACACACAGTTTAGAGAGATTTCGAACGAGCAGTACTGTAGAGGGATTTTAGTAAGCGACAAAAATGAAGAAATGACTAAAAGGTGACTGAGATGAATGTACATATCTTTGTTGAGAGAGAGAGAGAGATTTTCTCAACACGCGGAGTAGAGTTTTCTCTCGACTCTTTGATCTGCCATCCCATGCCTTTTGTTTTTCAACTGCGATTGTCGCGTTCGAAATAAAAGACTTTAAATGCGGTTGCACCCCCATAGAGGATAACTGTTTGGTCCCTACTCCCTCTTTCTCTTTTAATCTTTTTCTCTCTTTCTCTTTCATATTTCGCCTAGCTTTTTATCGCCATTGTACTTTCACATCATCTGTGAAATACGGGAAATGCGTCTTTGTTTTCTATAGCGATGTGTACTGCGTTTTATTTTCGTTCATATAGATAAAGATTCAAAGCAGCAATGCGAATGATCGCATGTTTTTTTTGTGACACGAAAAAGTGGGAACAATACAAAAAAAAGCGTGATATTAAGCAAAGATATATTAGCTGCAAGAACAAATATCGATATTATATTATAGGGAATAGGATTTTTTGATTGGTGTTATAACAATTCGACAATAAGTGTTTGCACATGTTATTCAGGGAAATAATATAAAGCCGACAAAACTACTGACAAAAAATATTATTCAGTAATTTTTCCTGTAAGTGAAAAGTTACTACATTATTTTTACTATATTATATTATTAGTTACTTTATTACATTATATTATTAGTTACCATATTATGTAATATTATTACGCGAATTCATTCATCTATTCATTCATCTATTCTTTATTATAATTTAGTACTGAAGAGGACTCAAATTAGAGTCGAAACGTTTACTTTGTATTTGTATATTCATATTGTACATTTAATAAATAAATGATTTGTTTCGCCTCGACAACGGCGTTGGCTTACATTAGCTTTTATTGAATCGTCTTTGATTTTATATCTGAGAGCCTTACTATCATTAATATTTAGTAATATTATTAGTTACAGATTGTGCTTTTGAGATCAAGGAACGATCTTTAAATGGCAAATATTATGTTTTCTCGCTCAATAAAGAACGAGCACGATAAAAACATTTAATCTACTTATGCAACGCAGATATTAAATGATCAAAAAGGAGTCTTTAAGTAATAATAGCTTAACGTCGTGCAATTGCACATGGCAGATAACATATAAGTTTTTTTAAAGCGATGATGTCAAATGTTATGTAGAACAGTAAAATACGTGGACTGGTTGATAAAGATCCGTTGTGCTTATATCCACTGTACTTTATAATGCAAACTTTGCCAAGCATACTACAGTTGTTAGATCTATATTCAGCGATGCAAATGCGAGCATGAATATATTCCAACATAATTTGCAATTGCTTTCTTTTTTCGCAAAGTGGCTTTTCTTAAAAAGTTATTTTTGATGAAAACAATCATTTCAAGAGATTTTTTCGTAACAAATTAAACGAATTTAAATGAGTAATAAATTTACTAATATTGATTATAATATAATTACATAAATAATTATTGCGATTGCTAAATGTCCCTCTTTCTCTTCTCCTTCCTTCTTTCCTTTTCTTAATAGCTGTAAACTGCTAATTAATATCCATATCTTGAGCACATTACCGATATTTTAACAGCGACTTTACCCGTTTTCCAATCCACTCCCTTAAACTTCTGTGCACCCGCCACTTTTTTTCAGTCCATTTCCCTCTCACCTCTCCCCACTTCTCTTCTTTAGCTCGAGCGTATAAGCCTTTGTGGACCACGTTTTTGTTCTTTCTTTACGCTTCTCTCTCTCTCTCTCTCTCTCTCTCTCTCTCTCTCTCTCTCTCTCTCTCTCTCTCTTGAGCCAATAAGTCTTTCTTTGCTTCTACGAAGAATTTTCTGAGGTAAATTCTACCCAAGTCGTTGCCGTTTTTGCTATTAATCTCGGTCGGGAAATTAATCGAGATCCGGAATAGCTGAAGCAATACAGGGTGTCTTAAAACTATCAGGATTCTCTTAGCTACATATTCATATTTTAATATTTTGTATTTGTACACTCTTTTATTTGTATATTTATGTACAAAAAGTTAAAAAATCTTAAATGTTAGAAAATATCAATATATGATTTTTCTAAAACAATAGTACCTATAAAATTTGATGAAGGTTTAACTTTCTGTCCTTTTTAACGCTTTAACTTTTCTTAGCTACTCATCAATTAATAATATAAAATATCACTCGTTTTCTGGGATTTAAAGTCTTTATTTTGAATTTTTTATTGTGAATAGAATATTGGAATCAAATGCCATATATATATTGCAATTTCTATTAAGTTTCTTTCACCTGTAGAATATTTTTATGATACAACTTATAGATTTCGCCAGGAGACTGATTTATCTCGTGTAAATTGGAATGTTCTGTAAATGTTAAAGTTACGAGTGAACAGCATCAAAATTGAATATTTGTTCTTCACTCTTCAGAGTTTTTCCAGCTTTTTCCTCCCCCCGCGTTTTCCCTCCTTCCTGCGTAATTTCATTCCTTTTTCACACAAAAGTCGATCAGATTCGTACACGCGGCCGATTGCCAAAAAGTAAGACAAACAGCGTGCCAAAATTGAATTAAAATGGAATGGTCAGTGAATCAATGAGTTAACAAATCCATGCATTCGTAACATTGTTACAGATATGATAAAGTAAAAGGACATTGCGGTCTAATATAAATTCGCGATGCTATCACTTAAACGAATATCTGTAATGGCACATTATATAATTTAGCATGCTATATATAAACATAAATTTAACACATAGTGCTAAATTATATATAACAATATACTACATGCTCCCCGTTACTTTTAATAATACCTTATCGATAAATTTTTGTCGAATAGAACACACCTTTTGATGAAACAAAAAGAGCGGAAGATTTATAATTTTAAAAGCATATGAATAATGCATAATTATATAATTCTTTTTATTAAATCTTTTCATGTGGAAGGGAGTAGAGGCTATTGAGGCTATTGAGCGGATATTAAGATTTTGTCGGATTAAGCGTAGGAAATGAATTTATAATGAAATTTTATTTGTTAATTAATTAGATTTTAAAACTGTTTCCAAAATTATTATGGAATCCGTGATTAAGACATTCAGAAGTTATGAAATATTTCGTATAGTATAATTATTCTAGCTATATTTGTTAAATATGTCAGAATAAAGTGTAAAATATCTTGCAAACTATTGATTTTTTGATAACTATCTTATATATACAAGGTGAGTTTTTTAAATTGACCCACCTAAATATCTTGAAAACAACGCATTTTAAAGAAAAATAGAATAATAAAATCTTCTCTTCGCCAGTAAACAAATAACAGAAGTAATAATATATATGATCGACACAACTGGCTAATAAAATATTTATTTTAATGTACTACGTTTCGGCCATGGGTTTTGGCCCTTTTCAAGTACAGAGAAAACACAGTTGCTTTTCAAAAATATAACTGCACAATTGCACAATTCTTTTCAAAAGTAACTATTTTCTTTACACCAATTGATTTGTCTCATTATTCTGTGCATAAAAGTATTAAAGTACGGTTATCAAAAAATGAATTGTTTACGAGATATTTTATATTTTATGTCAAAATATGCCAAAATAAAATATAAAATATCTCGCAAACTATTGATTTTTTGATAACTCTGCCTTAATACTTTTATGTGCAGAATAACTAGAGAGGCATCATATTATATTTAAAAAAATCATAATTCCATTTAAAAAATCAAAAGTCACCTTCAAATTTCCGAAACGCCTCCACCTAAAAAAATTTCGTTTGACCTATCTTATGTCCTCCTCGAAGTCACAAAACTTTTGTATGAAACATTTTTCTCTAAAATACGTTATTTTCGAGATATTTAGGTGGGTCAATTTAAAAAACTAACCCTGTATAATACTATACATATATATCAAATATAACTAGAAGAATTATATTAGATATAAAAAAATGTGATTCTATTTAAAAAAAACAAGGTCACCTTGAAATCTCAGGAACACCTCCACCGAGAAAAAACCTGTGTCTATCATAAGATGTCCCCCTCGAAACAGAGTAAGTTTTACTTGAACCATTTTTTCGAATAATGAATAGTTTCGGAGAAATTCAAGTGCGTTGATTAAAATGGGACACCCTGTATACGTAATATGTGTGCGCGAGTGTTGTATGTATATAAATCTGTAAGTGCCATTCTTTCGAATCGATTTTCATTATATTTCTCGATCGCAGATCTTGCGGACGTCGAATGGTAATCATATTGTCCCAGTGATTTCTAGTGCTATCTTTTCCTAGTTCGAAAGATGTATCGATTAAAGAGCAGGTATCGACGAAAAATAAATCGCACGTTCGAGTCCGTCCGAGGTAAGCTATACTATGAGGTCTAGACGTGATTGTCAGTAATGATTCAAGAGGGCCAACAGGAATGCTCCCTCTTCTTTCCCTGTTTTTCTAATTTATTTCTCAACTCTATGCTCCTATAACCGTAAACAGAATAGGCTTAACAGATGAATGAACATAGCCGCGAGATAGGAATTGATTTAGTGATAACAAAACATTAAGCAATGTAATCTTTTAGTCACTGATCATTCTTGAAAACATCTCGTTATTTTTATCCTCTTTACCCAGTGACTCTAAAAAAAATGGGAATTCTTTTTTTATCTTCTCGTACAAAATAATACGAAATGAAAATGAAAAAATCTGAAATACATTATAATGTAATATATTATAATACATTATAATGTACATTATAATGTAATATATTATAATTATAAATAAAAATCGGTCATTTTGTAGCGTTACAAAGATATCAATAATGGCAAATGAAAAATTACGCTAATTGAATTATAGATACAACTTGCTGGACTTTAGTTTTGTACAATTTTAGGAAATATATGAATATATGTATATCAATCAATCAATCTGTTTTACGTTGAGTGATGCGGACACATCGAGGGATTTAGAGAGAGCGGAAAAAATTCGAAGAGGTAACAATATAAAGTGAAAAATTAGCAAAACGAATGAAGCAGCAATTTAAATCCGGTAGGGGTGGTCCCGCTATGCTCGCGGCAATAATTCAACTCTCTGCCTACTCTCTCCCTTCTCCTCTTAGAGGATGACATAATTCATCCCCATTTATAATGCAGCATTGGCTTTTCATTCACTGCTGCTTCCTACAACACGCATTAGGACTATAAGCTTACGTAAACGAATTACGGAAACAGTGGAAAATTTGACTTCGTTACTATAATGAAATAATAAAAGTGAATCGAAAAAATTAATAAAAGCGTCTTATGCAATTAATTAAAAAATTTAATCGCTCTCTCTCTCTCTCTCTCTCTCTCTCTCTCTCTCTCTCTCTCTCTCTTTCTCTCTCTCTCGCTCGCTCGCTGATTACAGGAATTGCCTCGGCTAATCAGATTTTATTTTATATCCGTATAGTCAACAAGAAAAAATTTGTATGCTTGAAATGAAGAAATGTAATAGTTTCTTTTTAATTTATTTAACAACACGTTTTTGACAAATTTTTTTTGCACAGAACGTTGTCTATTTTAGCCTATCCGCATAATATCTATCCGCCTATACACAAACAAAACACATACTATTTTATTTACTAACAAGGGAAGCTTGCAGAGTTCCCGACGAGAATCGTGACGAAACTTACAGTATAGGACGATAATGGGACTAAAGTAACATATGTGCAGTGCGACATTTCGCAATCGCCTGGAACCCCTGCAACGTGGTCAGTGCAACTGAGGGGCTCGCCCGTAATCTATGAAACCACATACCGACAAAAGCCAATTATCAGTGAGATTTTATGCAACAAAATATCGACAGAGACCAATTACAGTAAGACGTATATTTTGTAGAGGCCCAATAAAAACATATGTACACGAGAAACAACGTACATGTCATTTATATGTCATAAAGGAAGACGGAACATAGGATAACATAAGTAAAAAAATATCTCACTCCACTTCATGGTAATGTATTATAAGATTTACTACACTGAAAGTCGCCAGGTTTGAAACGCAGCTCACCTGAAAATTCGGCGGTGGGGATATATGCGCTTCAGCAGCGCAAGTACGTGCTTCCTTTTTCCATGTTCCAGCCAGGCGATTACGAAATGTCGCACTGCACATATGTTACTTTACTCCCATTATTGTCTTATACTGTAAGTTTCGTCGCGATTCTCATCGGGAACTCCGCAAGCTTCCCTTGTATAAGAGCATTAATTATCAAATAATTACTTATAAGTTTGAAATATTTGATTGAAATAAGAAAATGATCGCTAATGATGACTATTGTTATCATCGACCAATTCTGACTGTTACCTCTTCTACCATGACGGCATAATTTACATTTAGAAATTTAGCTGGGTTAAAAGAAAATTCTCTAAATAATAGCCGTAAGACACATTTTCCATAAGTAGAAGATTGCCCATTACTACTGTCACGGAAGATGCCCTGAACGCAGAGAGAACGAAATTGCTAGCATCCAGTTTCTGAACCTTTGCTTTGCTAAGCTATGTTTTCGAGGGTTGTAACCATAAAATTTTTTCCTCCTCTATAAAGGCTCTTTACTTTGACATATATTTTATTATTGTTTGCTGATAATCCAAAAAAACATTAAAAAATGAGCAACGTTCTTTATTTATTATTTGTAAATAATAATAAATAAAGAATATATTGTGTACGATATTTGTAGGATATTATACATTTGTAGGAAATTATATGTATATACTTCGATAAAATGTAAAAGCAGCTGCAATTGCAGTTTTAGTAATGATCAAAGTTATGCAATAATTGAAGAGAGAAAGGAGATTATTCTGGTGTCTCAGAAATATCGAGGATGAGATTTAGATTAAAAAATCCCCGTGAAAATCAATTGAAAGTTATTGGTTTAGTTATTTCGGTCGGACGGATTGGTTAGCTAGATATACCATTGATACCCTCAAAGAGTACCAAGTGAGAAATACCGATGCTACAATATGATTGAAACAAGAATATCGATATTTCAGTAGTACGATGGTATCTTTCGATAGTTATGATTGCGGTTGTTCTTGCGAATGGATCGACTCATAAAAGCTTTTTTTGGATGCTGGTCGAAAAGGTATTGAGTGAGCAGAGATGAGCATTTGAGAGTGGAGGAAAAGGATAGAAAAGAAATGGAAGGGAGTGGAAAAATTCACGGTCGGTCATGCACGCGGAGTTAAATCGGCAACGAAAAATTTGTGCTCGTGTTTGTGTCCGGGCATGGTTAAGTGAACGTCCCCGTTGTTCGTAGGAAGGGATGGGGAAAACACGAGGCAAAACGACCCATCGACAAATTACGCGCGGTGATGGATTTACAATCTTTCGTTGCTGTTTTCTATGAAACATTGTATTTCCATTCAGCAGAACAGGTTGGATTCGCGTCCGATTGCTGTTTACGTGAGCACACCGGCTACCTGGCTCATTAAATAATATTTAAGAATGATCGGAAGTAAGGCGATCTTATATTGCGCGCGCGCACTAATTATTGTATGTTTCTCAGGATTTTTATTGTTTTTGTTATACTTTATTGGCGATATAACAATAGAATTTCTATTCTTATATTTATTTCGGTATATAAGATACATATGAAAACATATGAATCGAAGGAGAAGGATAAGGGTTAGTTTAAGGGTTAATTTAACTAATCGCTAACTTAGAAATTTATACTAACTGTAAGCTAACAAAATTAAAGAAATTAGATTATATGCTAGATGAAAATTACCCAGCGAGAAATGATTAGTCGAATCGATGTTGATTCGTCAATGAATGATCGATGTCAAATCTTGATTGATATTTTTGTCATGTTTGACCTCATCATAATTATTTTTATGTTAATTGAGCAATTGCAAATATGTCTATAAGATTTCTATTGTCTTTCGGCTAATTCTACATCAAATACACAGTATATATGTATGTACCGCGCTTTCTAACTTTGTCTCAATTTGATATAGAATTGATCGAAAGACAATAGAAATCTTCTCTATATTCGCAATTAATATTTTATATTTGCTCAATTAACATAAAACAATCATGATGAGATCGAAAATGACAAAAATATTAACCAGTATTTGACATCGACCATTCATCGACGCATCAACGTCGAATCGAAAACGATTCGACAAATCATTTCTAGCTGGATAAATGATGTAATCGAGAAATTAGTTGGTATTTTTTAATTACGATAGAATATACCTTGTTTCCACGGATGTTTATTTAGCGAAGTGATATGACTTGATTTGTATAAGATTTTGAATAGTCCAACGTATGTTTAACTTATTTGAAAAAAGCTGTTGTTCTAGATATATTTTTGGTGCTTTCCATTTAGTGACACAAGTCGACACAAGTATCGTTCTGTCTTCGTTACTCATTAAATGCAAGAAAGAGATAAAACGACGTTTGTGTCGACTTGTGTCATTAAATGGAAAGCACCATTTATAAGCACGGTCCGTATAAATGGCTCATCTCTGTGTTCTTTCACGATGTTACTAGGCATTGCATTTATGAATTGTAAACACGAAAATGTTGCACGTGCGATACAAAAGTTTATAAAAACCTTATTGTTAGAAAAAAATTATTTATAAAAAATTCATAAAGACATGAAAATGCAGAATGTTTAGTCTGAGATATTCAGGCTTGAATTTTTCAAAGATCTGTGATTTAAAATTGACTTATTATTTTGAAATTTGCGTGTAAACCTTGCTTCCACAAAAATGTTTTTTTAAATTAACAAAAAATATATTTTTAATTTAGAAAAGCTATATTATAAAAATAGCTAAGTTGTATGGCAATAATTAATAGGAATGTTTTTAATACGTGTTCTGCACTTTAAAATTCAACAAAGTATTAATGATTGTAAAATAATTATATGTTTTTGCGAGATACTGTGGCATACATTGTGTATGCCTTCGTAACGGCATGTATTTGCTCTTGAAGTTCTTCGGAGGCAAATTCTATCGAAGCTCCTCGTTCAATGTGCTAATTAGCGACGACAAATCAGCCGGAGGGCTCTGATTAATTGACCAAAGGACTCTTTAGGACACGTAGACGAGTTTTTCGATAGTTTAGATGAACCAACTAGGAAGTTTGAACTATCTCAAGAACGATCCATGTTCGCGGATTCTCACAGGACTCTTAAGAGTAGATAAGAAGAGGCACAGTAATAGACTTCTTCTAGTTCTTGAAAAGATGAACGCTCTCAACTTTTGTGTTCCATTTCCAACTTTGAACTGTATCTACGTGAATTGCTCTTGCTAACAGTTTTTTTTTCCGTAAATTTTATTTAATGATGTTTTGTTTAGATCTTTTAGATTATGCATTCTTGTTTAATTCGTCCTTCTCTTTTACAGTGGAATAAAAAATAAAGAAATAGCTCTGAATTGGAAGCTATATTTTTGAACTTTTAAAATGTTCGTAAATTAAAAATTGTATGTTTTAAAAGATAGACGTACTTTTGTACAATATAGAGGAATATATTCATATTGAAATATCTCTTTACGTTTTAAGATTGCCTACAAAAGTGTACTAATATGTGTACTTACAATTAGATAAATATGTGTTGACCAAATCCAACATAGACATAGGCCCATATTCAGAACGTGCTTCTAAAGATGTTAGCGCGCTTTTTTGTCATTCTATCTTTATCGTTCATTAGATGTAAAGCAAGGATAAAATGACAGAAAAGTGCGCTAACATCTTTAGAAGCACGTTCTGAATATAGGCCATTATGTATAAATATGACATTGAAGATTGGCATTATATTTGGAATAATGAGATGTAACTATAAAAAATAAACTGATTACTACTTTTGGCGATGGCAAATTTTGTGTACAGCTATCGTTAAGGTTTTAGAGCCGCCTCGTATATCTGATCGTAAACGTATTTTATACCAGCCGGCACTTTATGCACGATTTGCGTCAACTTTCCAGAATAAGCGTGAAAATTTAGAGATAGAAATGTATCAGCAGTAAAACGTCGAGCAATATTGATCTACGAAAATTACGACCGTCGTAAAATATTAAACAGTCTGGCAATTTTCCTCTAATATCATCCATAATATCGATGATCTGAAAATAATATCCAAATAATCAGTCAGCATTAGTTAAATAATCTCTTGAATTTAGAAGAACACACAATATAAGATAATAGAAAAACAGAAATAAATCATATCTATTATGTTCTATAGAAGAGTTTTAACAAAGTTATTAATAATAAAGAAATTGTGAAAAGATTCGATAACTTCTTCCATCCCTATAATAAATGAAACACGGATACGCCGGGTCACAAATCCTATTCTGTCCCGCGATCTTTATATCCTAGAAAGTTAATTACTCGGGACGGTTGATAAGGATCTCAGGATCAGCAGACGACGAAGTCCTCCGTCGTAGGAAATGGAAGTGTCGAAGACAGAGAATGTGTGGTAGAAGTCGGCTCTTGAAGCTCTTAAAGTTCTCTCGTTAGAGGACTAAGGAGAGAACGAAGAGGCGAAAGACGTGGGAAAGAAGAAGAAGAAGAAGAAGAGAGATAGAGAGAGATGCGTTACGCGGAGAAGCTTCTGCGATTTTCTGAAAGAAGAGGACAAAGAGAAAACGGAGACCTTGTACAAGGGGGAGAAAGACGAGCTAACCTTCTTACAGCCATTACTGGGGTTAGGAAGTATAATGTCGTTAATTCAACGTTTTCGCGAACCGATTTCCGTCCTTTTCTTATCTCTTCCTCTCTCTCTCTTTCTCTCTCACTCTCTCTCTCTCTCTCACTCTTTTCTCTCTCCCTCCCCCGTCTCTCTTTCAAGACTATCTCAGGCCAAAGTTTCTGCAATCCAATTGACCCGACAGGCCATATCCGCGTCGTCACCGTGATGCCTCATCGAGAGTCAAAGTTATCTTCTTAACCCATTAGCGCACGATAAGTTCGATAAGTCGGACTTAACAAAATCCTCTGCAGATGTTACATTTTGAGACCTATAATGCACTTTCGAATCTCATTAGATATAATTAGAACTGAAAAGGCCATTGTTCCCTTAATCCATTAATTCACTAATCCAGTAATTTTTTTGAATTTTGTTAGACATGACGAGAGAGACGTGTTATTGAGATATTTTAGCTCTTATGAAGAACTATAGTTGACTTAAAACTTATTAAAGAGAGCTTGTTATTAAAATTTGATACCATATTACTTAATAGGATATTCTATAAAAATTGGTTATATTTTAACATTTATGATATGTACATTACTTAATTTTTCATTGGTTATTATTAGACTAACAATAAGAAGGAAGATTTCTATTCAACTCTCTATTACTTTTTTGCAGTTAGGGGGAGAAAAATTTCAATATTTTTATTTCTTGATTACCCCTTGTAGAAAAATTCTTAGTTAAAAAAAATTTTAACAGTATATTTCTTGGCAATAATTTCCACATTTTCTCGTACCTTTTATATTTTTGAATTCTCCTAAATCTTAAAAATTTTTCATTCAATGAAAATGTACTAAATTTTTCTGTCGCGTTCAAAATGTAGGTATGCAGTCGGTGCCGTAGATATTGCACCATCTCTCCTGCGGATCGTTTGCTCCCGAAAGCGAAGGATTCAATTTGAGGCAATGCTGATCGCCGCGCGTGAGGCGTTTCCTCTTCCCAACCACCGCTATCCTACCAACCGAGAAGAAGGAGGCACAGGCAGCGCATAATAATCGCATAAGCTCGGCTGGAAAGTGTTAGAATCTAGTTGGTTTCCAGAAACTAGGGAGATTCATCATCCCGATTTTCAAACTGCAATTTCGAAACTTGAAAACGCGTTCACCTATTTCACTTCCACACACAAAAATATTATTATTTTATAAAATTATACGTTTATATACAGGGTGACTATTGCCACCTTAAATATCTTCGAATCTATAAGGTCCAGATAAAGATTTGTATAATCAAAATTGCACGGTACGAAGGGGGCTATCATATGGCGATAATAATTTTTGACCAGATGGAGGCGCTTCGGAGATATCAAGGTCATCTTCACTTTTTAAAATGGGTTCGGTATGTTTTTTCTATAATATGATAGAGGAGCTCGAAACAAGTTCAGAACTCATGACAAAAGATCATTGAACAAGATTGAAAGTAAAAAAGAACGATAAAAAAGATCTTTTTCATATGTTTTTCATATTATAAATAAAACTTACGTTTATAAAAGGTGTTCGTAGTGATGGCCATCGTTATCAATGCAACATTGGATTCTTCTGATCACTGATTGGCTTGCTCTTCTAATAACGTCGGGAGTTATTGACGCACAGGCTGCAATGATCCGTTGTTGCATGTCTTGAGATGTGGTTGGTTCTTCTTTGTAAACCATGTCCTTTAGGGTTCCCCATAAAAAAATTCAGTGGTGTCAAGTCTGGTGAACAAGCTGGCCACACTACACGACCCCCACGTCCAATCCAGCAATTTGCAAATTTTTCATTGAGTTTATTTCTCGCAACCAATGACAAATGAGCTGGGCATCCATCGTGCTGGTACCACATTGTTCGTCGTGTGATTAAAGGCAAGTCTTCTAACAAAGGACCCAACTTATGCTTATTAAGAAACTTAGCGTAGTTGTTGCCATTTAGATATCCGTCGATAACATGAAGACCAATAATTTTGTCACCTATGATACCGCACCATACAAAGACTACTGTCTCTGGTGTTCGACCTGCCGCAGCCAATGAGGATTTTCCACTGCCCAAAAATGCATGTTATGCAAATTAACATTCCCGCGATTAGTAAATGCGGCCTCATCAGTAAATAACACGGTATCAAAAAATGAGTCATTGTTTCGAATTTGATGTTGAGCCCATTGACAAAATCTAACACGATTCTCGAAGTCCATCCCATGTAATCCTTGATGAAGGCTGAGATGGTATGAATGAAATTTGTGACGATGCAAGATGCGGAGTACGTTTCTCTGACTAACACCAGATTCTCGTTCAATTTGTCGCGAACCAATGTAAGGATTTTGAGCAATCATTGCAAGAACTTCATTCCCTTCATGAGTTACTCGTTTTTCACATTCACTTTTACGAGTATTTAAAGTACCGGTTTGTCTAAGTTTATCGCACACATTTTTAAATGTTCGACGCGAAGGCTGAGTGCGATTAGGATATCGTTCAGCGTATAAATTTTTCGCTTGCACTGAATTTTGTTTACATTCCCCATAAATGAAAATCATGTCAACTTGTTCTTCAAATGGATACATCTTGCACGATTGACTGATTTGTCGATATTAATCTTTTCATGTACTAATCTACTTAATCCTGTGAACTTATTAAGATTATTTCCTTCAAAGAGTGTTTGTTTTCATTGAAGTAATTTAACGTGAGTATTGAAGTGATATCAGTTCAACGAAAAATAAACACTGCTGAAAGACATCTTAGTAAGTTCCCGGGATAAACTAGACATGAAAATGGATTGAAATAAAATTGAAATAAAAATAAAATAAAAATCAGTCAATCGTGCAGATGTATCTGTTTGTGTGAAGAACAAGTTGATATGATCCTCATTTATGGGGAATGTCAAAAACCAAAACATACCGATAAACATACTGATAAAACGTCACTTTGAATACTTTTTATAAACGTAAGTTTTATTTTATATGAAAAACATATGAAAAAGGTCTTTTTTATCGTTCTTTTTTACTTTCAATCTTGTTCAATGATTTTTTGTCATGAGTTCTGAACTTGTTTCGAGTTCCTCTATCATATTATGGAAAAAAACATACCGAACCCATTTTAAAAAACGAAGATGACCTTGATATCTCCGAAGCGTCTCCACCTGGTCAAAAATTATTATCGCCATATGATAGCTCCCTTCATACCGTGCAATTTTGGTTATACAAATCTTTCTCTGGACCTTATAGATTCGAAGATATTTAAAATGGTAATAGTTATTGCCCTATACATATATCCTATATACATAGATATATACATATATGTATATAAAATTAAAAACTTGTCATTGATTGTACTATCGATCACAAAAGTACCTTAACATTTTTAATTAGAATATTATAATTATTAAAAATTTTAGAGGTTGAAATATTTAAATATTTTGGATTAAACAGATTATAATAATTCAGCTTAATTTTAATATTTTCTGAATTAAAAGCTTCAGAAAACAATTAAAGTAGTGCTCTAGTTTTGATTTTTGGATAATCTATAATAATATGCGCGTAACTTAATCTACACTTTTACAATGTAAAATATCCAAGTACATCTATCCCTCCAAGGTTTCTACCAAAGGATAACCCAGGCCAATCCGTGAAGAGGCAAGTAGTCGCGTCGCGCTCGTGTAACAAATTGATCCTGGTCTTTGATCAACGTCACTTTGAAGCCTGATCAGCGTCACTTTGAAGGCTGCATCGCGACGAGTAGCGAAGTTATTTCTACATATAAGTAATCTGTATAATTGAATAGCCAGGGCTCTAACTTCTCTGTAATCACTTAGTTGGGAAATTGTTCCGCAAAACAGCACGTTGCACGTTGCACGTTGCTATATCGATCAAAGTTATGCGATTAAATTCCGCCGCGCGATTGGACTGGAATTAGCATTAACATTTAATGCCGGCGCAATGTAATCAAAGTATTTATGACATTTGCACATTTAAAAGCTTGCATTTTCCGCATCGAGAATATCTTTTTAAGCCAGAAAATTTTTGATTGAAAAGTTATTAAGTCTCTTCATAGAAAAATATCCATCAAAGATTGTGCTTCATTTCATATTTTATTTGTCATTATATTAGCGATAACGCATTCAAAACATTTTTACGACATTCAAAGAATTTACAAGTTGTTTTCAACTTTTTCATCAGTTTCATCAAAATTCTCAAATTCGAGAAAACGACGAATGAAATCGACAAAAATATCTGACGATCGTAGCATATACATATATACTACGCATTCGATAATCGTTCTTTCTGCCAATTTTCGACATGGTTTAGCTTGAAAGTCTGAGTTGCGAATAACGAGGCCATAAATACAAATGGAAAGGAAATGGGGCTGGAATAGCGCGAACTTTTCCTGCACTTTTTCACTATCCCCTTTTTCTGCACTCATCTCCCTTTCTGTTCTGTCGTTTCGTGCCAGCCTGTTTCTTCGTTGCCGACGACCAACGACCGATATATCTTGTTTAAAGTTATCGTCTACCTAGTTATCCTGACTGATTGTTTCTCTGTACGGCACAGTCAACTTCCGAATTTCCGAGACGTAATCACGTTAGATTAAAATTAGATTTAAACGGATTGTCAAGATTAGAAAATATCGACATACCTATAGTTTACGCTTTTTTGCATTATTTCGTGTTAAAGTTAAACTGGATTGAAAAAGTTTAATTTAATTAAATAAAGTTAAACTCTAAATATACTTTATTTTATGTTAGCGCATACGTAGTAAAACGGAAAATGTAAAAGATATATTCTCAAGAAATATCCTGCATTATTATCTAATCGTAAGATCATAGAGTGCGAATCAAGGCATTACCGCAAAGTAATCTCGACATTGTCACGATCTTGCCGCAACTTTCGTCGTTATCTTTACATTGTACATTCTATGCATTTTTCTTTTTCGCTCACAAAATACCGAGCACTTTAACCATCCGGACCGGTGGATGGCGGGGGTGGATCGAGGCGAGACACTCGAGAGAATTAAAAAGCTTTTGAAGTTCCGGAAGCACGAATTTTTTATTAATGGAAAACTTTCAAATCCACCCTTCGCATACACAATGCCAGCAAGGGAGCGCGCGCACGTGTTTAACGTCTCCGGCGGAAAATTCCGCTCGTCAAAGTTGTAAAATTTTTAATGGCCGTTCCTTGCACAATCACTAGCCATATAATATATTGTTAATAATTCTTAAAATTCTATTAAGCGCGACATTAATCTCAGTCGCCAACTGATGGAAATATAATATAATATATGCGCAGGTTTATTTTATCGCAAAAGGCTATTAAAGTCGGACAAACGGTTTGTCTGTTGATAGTTTAAAATAGACTATGTTATATTCTCTAACTTTTTTATTTTTAATTTAGGCATGTACATTGACCAAGTAATATTAAATATCCGATGCATAGTATTGAAATGTTATGCCATTCAAACAACATATTTTAGCATATAACCACACAGATGTGTTTATAATATGGGTTGAAATATTTAAAGCTCCAGTCTAAAGGATTTATAAACATTTTAATAATGCTTAAGTAATTACAAGTGTGAGTTTCACCTTTACCTTACTTAAGGAATCGAAGAATTAATAATAATGTCGAATAAAAAAATTTTGGAATAGGAAACTATTTATAATTTTGGACAAAAATGTCCTAATTATCTTCAATTTTTGTTTCTACTTTCACCTTCATATTGGTATATTAAATTTTCAAGTCATTTCCTTTATGAAAAAGTGTGATTCCATTATTGAAATATTCCGCGATACACATGAAAAATTCGCAGTAAAATGAAAAATGGAATCTTCATAATCAGCGCGTGTTATAATAAAGAAGGGATTGGCGACTGTGATTGGGTTGGGGATGAAAATTTTGCCATGGTGTAACATGTATTTCGAAAGCCGGTCGACTGGCTAATGCATGAAGTTGATTAAACTCAACGTGCGGTCAAAATTACACAGCGCTAATTGACGGATGGCTTGCGCCAATCAGTTGCACGGGCAATTATTGTAAGTGGTCGGCTCCCAGTTCGGGTTTTAGCTGAGAGCCACTCGCGCTCTCGTGTGGAATCAGCAATCGTGAACCAGTAATCGCTTCCGCTTAATGAGCAACGCACTCAAACGAAGTTGAAAAGAACTGACTCGTTATCCGCGTTCGCGAACGTTGCCAACAAACAGCAAAAACCCTAAAATTTTCTCACTCGTGGTTTTTCTTTGTATCTTTCGTGCTTGTATGCAAAAATTTTGCATACCTACTTGAGCACTTTTTATTCTTCTTCTTATGTAGATTGCCCAATGTAATGTGGATTGCAAGATTTACAACTCCTCCCTTTGTTAACGCCATATTAGAGCAATTTGAATAGTTTTAATTTAATGGATATTTTAATCTTTAACTTAATGATTATTTCTAATTCTTTGGAAATTTTAGGTTCTATTTTTCTAAAATTAATCAAAAATAAAAAATTATTAAAAGTTCTGGAAGCTCCCAAAAAACCTAGACATTTTTATTGACATCTATGCTCCAGAAAGAGTTCTTGTTACTTATAGCAGTGAAATCAATATTTGAGGAATCGGAAGGTTAATTTTGTGACGCTTCTTGTTATATAAAAATCACAACCTTTTTTAGAACTTTGAAAAAACTTAAAATGGCTCTCTCTCTCGTATTTTAGATAAATTTTTAAGAATTTGAGCGAAATATTTCCAAAATCATTTTTTGTTTAATGGTGATCATTATAAAGTTAGCGCTTCTAGTTTTCTAAATTGTGTTTTTATTACTATAAATAAAGAAATCTCTTTTTAAAATTAACTAAAAACTCTAAAAAACATTTAATCTTATTGTGCATAATTATTAATTGATCTTTACATATGTATTATTTTAATTTACGTCATGGTATAATATAATGCATATTAATAATTTCATAATAACATTTTACTTATTAGTTTGATTCAAATCGATGACGCTGATCAACTGTAGATGCATAAAATGTATGTTTAAATTTAGCATTAGTTACGATTCACAGTCTATTAAATTTGATATATCTAATATTATCGTGTTAAATATATGTTATATGTAAAGCATACAAATTTGGTAACATTATTGATCTGGTAATATTATTTTAATAAAATGCTATAAAGTATTTTTGCGATTGTTTGATAAACCGTTTTATTTGAAGAATGTATTGCCTTTTGCATTCTTATATCGTGATATACCGTATGTATTATTATTTGGAAAATTGTGAGGGATCTATTTCTTGTGTGAGAGTGAATTGAAATATATATGAAGTTAAAGAATTATAAACTACGGAGTGGAAGTAGGGATGTGGGAATGGGGGGGGGGGGCTGTTGCGCCAGAAGCAGTAGTCGTATGAGGCGGGTAAGCCCAAAAAGGGTCGAGCGGCCGGTGGTACGAAGCTACCATCCGTGGGATTATGCCTGAACGCCTCTAAGGCCGTATCCTCTCTAGTCAAAGGTGGCAATGATATCTCTAGGAGTCTCGTGAGTCGAAAGGCTCAAAACAATGTGACACTACTAGGCGACCGGTCCACGAGCCCGGTTTGCCGTACGGCGCCTTCGCCCGTCGTCGAGATCTCACCGCTACGACGGCACGGCATCTAACGGTCGAACATGAGTTTCGCGAGTTCGATGTCGAGATTCGGAATCGTCTGTAGATGCCTCAAATACGAGAGGTTACTCCAGAGCGATGTTGGTATCTCACTCGGGGTTTGGTAGACCCACTATGGATGCTGGCGAACAAGTGAACTCATTTTCTAACAAAAAGAAATGTTTTTTCAGTTTCTTATAACTTATCTTTTTTAATACACTTGTACTATCACGTATATCTGCCTATTTCTCTATATATATATTATATCCACAAAACAACTTTACTGGCAAATACAAGAGGCGCTTTCTAATTATTAATAGTACTTCGCAATGAATAACGAACTCGTTTTTAAATATCGGACATTTATGTAGTTATTTGGATACATATTGCGACTCCTGAAAATAACACCATGAACTTTGAACACGGATAAGAGAACTTCCAATAATGTAAACTGTGAGAAAATGCGATATAATCTAAATATCATTAGAAATTCAGATCTTTATACTTAACAATTTTGAAGTATGTTAAAATATTGTTGGTTATTTTTCATAAACTCATTTTCCTGAGAAACATACCTTTATCGTATAATAATATATGCCATGAGAGAGAGAGAGAGAGAGAGAGAGAGATGTAAGTATAAAGATATAATACGATGTTTTTTTTCAAATTAATTGCGAGTTCACTCGTCAACTGAATAAAAAATTTTTTTGAAATTATTTCTTTGAAAATGATTTCAATGCCGATTACATCTTATTTAGTGAAAATTTCTTTGTCAATTTATTCGAGTTTTCGTAATAAAATTTTGAATGAGAAAAGTAGAGTGATACATTCAGAATTAATTTTAGAATCAATTTTTCAATACGCAGATGCTTACATGCAAACTTTTAAGTTACTATATACATATACATATATATTTTTTTGTTTTGCTCAATTTTCTGCACGCGCGTATGCGAATGCACGCCGAAAATTTTTTCATTATACAGTCCGGAGGACCGAATCGAGTGTGTACCGTGAAAATAGCATTCCAAGCATTCTCTCTCTTTCTTTCTCTCTCACTCTGTTTCATCCCCTTTACCGCTTTTGACTCCTCCCCTTCACCGACTGCACGCCGCGCCGTTGGGACATAAATTTTTATTACGGCCTTTTTTTCATTTGTTCCAACCCGTTTTCTGCCGCGCGGCGGACAACAATAATTACTCCCTCGTGCAATTATAATGATATCTAATGAAACGGCGCCGATGTACTTTCCTACGAGTCGGTGGAGTTTACTTTTTAGGTCACGCGTAATGCATCTTCGAAATTGAAAATGAGCGGAACTCTGAACGGACTCTTGCTGGGAATGAACCTTGCGTTAATCCGCCAGCCATAAAAGCGAAGGGTGGAATTGGAATTATAATAATTGCTATAAGTAAAGTGCTATAACGCATGACAAGTATATGACTATTATGTATATTTAATAGTTATTTTGTTTTCTCATAGAGGAAGCTGTTTTCGTGAAAAAATTTTTTTTTAGTTTTTAATGCCAATGTGTTTAGAATGTTTTAAAACGTCGAAAATGTACATTTCTACGAAATGTCCGTGTGTGTGTGTGTGTGTGTGTGTGTGTGTGTGTGTTTGTGCGTGTGCGTGTGTGTGTGTGTGTGTGTGTACGGTTTGGATGTCCGTGGTTGTTCTAACTTCCGCAAATTTGGAGATATCGGGCTGAATTTTTTTTTTAATCGAAAGAGAATTATTTAAGGAAGGTTCCTATTGAATTGCGCGATGATCGATAAAGGGGTCCTCTTTTAAGAAAATTTAGAATTTTTTGAGAAATGTCCGTGGTTGCTTTAACTTCTGTAAATTTGTAGATATCGGACTGAATTTTTTTTTAATCGATAGAGATTTATTTAAGGAAGGTTCCTATTGAATTGCGCGATGATCGGTAAAGGGGTTCTTTTTTAAGAAAAATTTGAAATTTTTGAGAAATGTCCGTGGTTGCTTTAACTTCTGCAAATTTGGAGATATCGGACTGAATTTTTTTTAATCGATAGAGAATTATTTAAGGAAGGTTCCTATTGAATTGCGCGATGATCGGTAAAGGGGTTCTTTTTTTTAAGAAAAATTTGAAATTTTTGAGTAATGTTCGTGGTTGCTCTAACTGCAGAAAACGCAATTTATAATGTTCGGATAAAATAATTACAAATTATATCAATCTCAATAAGTGGTTTGTACAGAAAATCAAATTACAATTAAAAAAAGAACAATTCGAACGAGATAAGACACGTGAACGCAGTTACTACATGAATAGGTGACCGAGAGAAAGTGAATTTTCAAGTGAGCATCGCGAATGTCAAATACGGAAAGATAGTAAAGTAAAATTAAAATTGTCTAATGTAATTTATGATAATAAAACATAAAAAGTAATCCTATTGCAAGAATGTAAAAACATTGCAAAAAAAGTCAAAAATATTTTTACAACATTAAAGAAATATTCCAAAATAATGTTTAAAAACGGCCCAAAGAATAATATATATATTACAAACCTAGAAAAATAAATAAAATGAAATATTTCACACAGAAACTGAGGAAATTCGGTGGGCGCGGAATCCTAATAACACTCGGTAGAAAAAGACAGCTCGCGTTTGGAAACATAAATCAATGCACATATTTCCCTAAAGCAAACAAATATGAAAGAAAATTCTGAGATATAGGGCTAAATTATTTGTAAAAGTTTAGAAAAAATTGTGCAAATTAGGAATTTGCATAGTGCTTCCTCATCAATTTAAAGGAGGTCAAATTAGAAAGAGGCACAATGCATCATCAACATTTTAGTTGGTTCACAAAGCTTCCTCTATGAGGAAGCCAAACCAAAAAAAAGAAAAATTAAAAAAACTTCCTCATAGAGGAAGCTTTGTGAACCAACTAAAATGTTGATGATGCATTGTGCCTCTTTCTAATTTGACCCCCTTTAAATTGATGAGGAAGCACTGTGCAAATTCCTAATTTTGTTTATTCTACTGGTCAAAATGATAAGTTTACGATCTTAAGAATTTGTTACGTCGGGGCCATATTGTAATTCACTGGACTCACGTGCTGATATTTGACTGCCGTCGTGGTAAATATAAGCATCAGATATTTCGAAAAGTTGGTGCGGTGAGATTCACTCTGACCCGACACTTCTCGAACGTGGCCGTGGCCACTCGTCATGGAGAAGACTTCCGACAGCTCGGACACGCATGAAATCTCGCGGGTGCTGAAATCCGCGAATTTATCGTTGCTGTACGTCGTATCAACCGAGCGCGGCATCGCGCCGCCCTGCGCGTCGCCTCGCGTTCCCTGATACGCTGCGTTGGCGCGTCGCGTCGCGTCGCGTCGTGACGTCGCGTCGTGACGTCGCGTGACAAACGACAACGCGGCTGTTACTTCCAGCGTACGCGACGCTGTCAGTCCTGACGCTACGCAACGGCGGCGAGAAGGGAATGGAAGGGAAAGGGAGGAAGGAGCGCTGTAGCCTGTAGCCGGTAGCGTACGGCTAGAGAAAAAGGTGACGTTGTCGGAGAGAAAAAGGGAGGGCGACGGTTAGAGTATATGATGCGCGGAAAGAAATAGAAGGAAGGAACCATCGATCATGAGTTTCGCCAGAGTCCGCCCTTGTTCTTTCTTCTTTTATCCTGTATAGATAACACTATATCTATAGGAAATGTGTGTTTTTTGGATAGTTGCATTGTAAACAATAGTACCAAATAGACCGATATGAATGCTATTTGCGCAACATAGATAACATAAAAGAAGATTTATCTATATATTTTCCATAATTGATTTGTGCATTTGGTTGTAATGTTTTTATAATTATATCGATGAGTTACTAACAAAAATGATTTAAAAAGGTGACTAATCTATATCATAGCTGTATAATAAAAAAAATTGTAGAGTAACAAGTTAAGGAGCATCCATCTAAATCTTTGGCGAATGCTCCTTCGGTGTTTTACAATCTTCCACCGACACTGAAGATAACACTGATTTGATCTGGATATTGGTTATCCAATGATAACATACAATTATACAGAGATTTAAGAAGGATAAACCAATAAAGAAAGAAAACAGCTGTGTAAAGCTCCTTTTTTTGTCTAATATTTTTTCTTACACAAAACAAGTATGCTGTGTTAAGGATAATTACTAGTAATGCGGACACGAAGATTGTTAAAATTAATTACCAATAGACGAAAGTATTATGTATGTATACCTTGTTAGAAATTTATAGTAATTATGATAAATATAATATTTTAATAAGAAAACTATCCTCTTTTGCGAAAAAACAAACAATATGTGAACTTGAAAATTCTTAATTACTTATAACGTAGTTAATATCTGCTTTTTAATAGAAATTACTGTCCCTACTGTATTTCTTCTTCTTTAAATTTTTAATCTGTGATCAGACCAAGGCTGCGGTCCACTTGATGCTACAAATGCTTCGAAGCGTTCAATTGACCAATCAAAATAAAGAATTCTATTAATTGACCAATCAAAGAATGCTTCAAAGCATTTGTAGCATCAAGTGGACCGCAGCCTAAATCTAGTCTAACAATAAAACCAAACTTATCTTTTAGCAAAGAATCTTTCTTGTTCTTTCGTCATGGGAATAAAAATAGAATATTATCCCAATATGAAAATTAGTTATAATAAAGTGAAGAAATAATAGAAGACGTTTGAAAAAAAGAAACTCAAATACTAGTACATAAGGGCGTCTTAAAGCAGGAAAAAATAAGTAGAAGAAAGAAGAAGATTGGAGAATTGGTAGAAAGTGATAGAAAGAGGCAACCATCTGGTATCTTGAGCAGTTATCAGCTGGCGGTGGATATCAAACCATTCGTGATTTAGTGGAAGCAGAATAAAAGCAAGATGAAGGGAATTGAAATAGCAGAATTCGCAGCATCGGTGGGTGGGGCGGACAAGGTGTCGATTGGAACCGGAAGGAAAAGATTCACGATTAAAGATACCGCGCGATTCCCCGGAGACCTTTGAAGCCGTTCTTGGTTTCTATTAAGTGGAGAATTTTTCCAAGACTTACAAATTTCTAAGATTCGCTATTCGGAATCATCGTCGAAAATTTTACAGATATGTGTCAATGTCATTCAATTGTCTAGAGAGTATCGCGCGGTAATATGATGTATGTATGTACATACATTGTATATACATACAAAATGTAATAATACCAAAATTTCACTGTAATTGTAAGCAAATATAATACATCTCTATCAAAATTTAAACGATGTATGTACACACGATATCATAAATGCTTTAACATATAAAGTTGCATTAATTTTGATGCACATACACACGGACGGAGTCATTATGTGTTTTGACATATAAATTTAGATGCTTGTCAGCATGTACGGGAAACGCGTATATACTTATACATACTATACTTCTCTTTCACAAAGAAGAAAATAATTTGCTCTCTCTTTGTCATTAACAAATAATATTTCTAAATTTATTTAGCTGTTCTGTGCCGTCTTTTATCTTTTTTCCTATCCGCCTCGGTTAGCATGTGTACCTATGTTTGTGTAGATTGGACAATCCTCCCCCGCTGAATCAATCTTTCGTTTGAATTTGTCATATACCCTCGATGTCGTCTATATGCCCTAAGCTTATTTCCGATAGAGGGTGGTTTTAGTTCCGATCTCGCGTTCGTTTCTCCAGGGACCCACGCTCCATTACTCTCGGCATTCGCGGTGGGATAAATATTATGAAGACAAAAGATTCCGGCTTCTCGGTAAAATATGGCGGCGACCTCGGCCCGCGCGGAAGCTTACAAGAAGAGCCGCATGATAAATCCGCATCCCTGTCCGACACTCTCCCTTTGCGCTGCCCCGCGCGATAATGTCTTTCCCCAATTATTTATGACGTGACATAGACTTGCCATCCAACAAAATGGCCGTATGCTAGAATATTTCTCGATTATTAGAAAAGCACTATTTTTAAGAGAATTTTATGATAGTTGTTTTTAAATATTATAGGATTCCAAACATGTAACGGGGTTAACGTATCCATACATGAACTCTTACATTTTCATATGACAATGCAACTTACTTGAGGAATGGGTATGATTTATTTTTTGCACACCTTTATACAGTTATATGTAAATATTTAAACGAAGCAATGCGGAACAAGCACACAGTACTTATATCTTTTTAAATATAAATGAGAATGGGCCAAATGTTGGTCACCGCGGATCTTGGTGCGTAATAATAATTTTTGGGAATTCCCTGTTCATGAGAACTGCGCGCCGCATTGGCCTATTCTCATTTATATTTGACAATTTCGTCGGTCCTAATCTTATTATTATTTAAAATACGTCGCCTGAAACTTGACGTTTATCCAACATATATATCTGTTATTGCGAAGAATATCACCACATGCCTCGATGGTCGAATTGGTAGGATGCCCGCACGGATTGATGGGAGATCCAGGTTCGAATCCTGGTTGAGGTGTTATTTTTCGCAATAATTTCTTTACAGTTTTTCGGGGAAGGGGAGATCTTATAGATGCCTGTTAGCATCAAAATTATTAAATTACTCGTCAATTTAATTTGTGAATTAATTCCGGGTTCATGTAAGGATTCTGTTTCAAGACCGACGAATATGCGGCGCGCAGTTCGCATGAACAGGGAATTCACAAAGATTATTATTACGCACCAAGATCCGCGGTGACTGACATTTGGCCTATTCTCATTTATATTTGACAATTTCGTCGGTCCTAATCTTATTATTATTTATATCTTTTTGATATCTTTTTGTTTTTCTCTGCGAGAACCGGAAATGATCTTTTAAGAATCAAATTGAAACCGGTACACTACGCTGAGCTTTTGCACTCTTTTTTTAATAGTAATATCTCTCTTCTTTTAAGATATACTAAACGCTCTCACGCGTCCGACGGCATTCGGGAAAATTTTCATTATTCCGTCGAGTGGAAGAACGATCGTCGTTGAACGAAGGTACTTGGCAGGGCCCCGGGCGGCCATGCACGGTTAATTGGGACCCTCGTGAACTTTGCACTAAGTCGAGTCACGAATTACTATCGGCAAAGTTTCGCTTCTCCGTCCTTATTTCGCTAGCGTTTCTTCTCTTCTCTTGCACGGCCGATTGCCCTCGCAGGAAGTCGACGAGAAAGTCGAAGCAAGGAGAGCTTTCGTTCACGCGACAATAATTTTGAGTTGGATTCAAGGTTGCGTAATGATAAACAACTCTTCAACGAGGCAGAATTTAGATTAGACTAAAAACATAAATTTGAATTAGAACAATCGACACCTTTGACACCTTTTTTCATATTGAGTTTTTGTGATTTTTTATTTTCAAAATTAACAAATTCAAAAAAATGAAATATTATTTAATGCCAAACAACAGATTTTATTTATTTCTTGAAATTTTGATAAATTATTTGTGACTAGCGCCACAAAATGAATCTAACTGATCGTCATTACAGATTAAGAATCTTCTCAATAGTTCGAGGCAAAATCTACAGAATTTCGTACTTTCAGCTATTAGTAAAGTTTGTAAGGATACGGGCGATTAAACAATTATTATTCGATTCTCCGAGCACATTACGCTCGATCGAGTCACGCTTCGTGCTGTCGATTTTCATTTCCGCCATTGTGAAAACTCCGACACTTGTCAGATTTTCATTGGAAAAAATACGTGGGAAATTACTTACAATTAGTCACAATTCTGACAAAAAAGATTAGTCTCAAGATTCGATGGGCTTTAGGGAGCGTTCATATATTATGTCAGCACAAATTCATCTACTTTTTCCTCCCCTTCTCCCTATTGTCAGATTTTGTTAGACACTGATAAACCCCCCTGTAAATATTACGTCAGGTTTGACAACCTCCCTCCTCTTTTTTTTAATAAATAAGCAGTCTCTATTATGCGCAGTAGAGAAAGAGAGACTGACAAATTCATGCTATCCTCTTCCCTCAGGAGGATGCCCCCACTACCGACATACTACCGACATGAGCAGTCTATGTTAATATCTATGCTTAATACCCATTTTATTAGTAAATAAAATTATATTGTCTTAAGTTATGCAACCAAGTTTGCGATATACTTGCATTGCGATTACATTTTATAAATATAGAAAAAATATGCTGACGTCAGTACTCATTTGACCCCCGCTCTTCCCATGTCAGAAAATGTCAGATTTTGTTAAACTACCCTCCCCCTCACAGTGCTGATGTAATATATGAACGTACTCTTGTGATTATTATATACACGTTGGATATTAAAATGTAAATATACATATATAGAATTGAAGGATCTTGCATAAATATTCAAGATTTATTTATCTAACAATAAGATTTTATCTAACAATAAGAGTTATATATAGATTCTATAACTCGCGGCAGTCTAAGTAATTTAAATGTTCTTTATTAAAAGATTATTAAAATTTCAACAATTTTGTTATCAAGGAGATTTCAAGTTTTCAACAATAGAATTTTAATATTTATTCAAAATGGGCAATTTGCCGTAAAAGAAGGAAGGAGGAAATTTGTTTTGGCTTTTGAAGTAGCATTCCCAAAAATCTCTCAATGCAAAAAGAAAGCATCCTTCCGTGTATCCTGTCTTCCATTCGTAATCTCCATCTTTCATACATCAGCTGTCACCCGTCATTTCTTGAAACTGGTAGAGGACGAGAGGAGACGATCTTTTCACGTGCAAATACTTGAAAAATGGAGAAAGTTCGAAAAAACAAGTTCTAATTTTAGAAAACGAAAAATCGGAAACGTTTATAGAAAGTTTCTTCCGTGTCTTTTCTCATTTTAATCCCCTCATCTATTATTAACGCGTCACAATTAACTACGGCTTTACCAATGAAATGCATGCTTTTACCGCATGTATGTACAATGGAAATTAAACGTTTAGTTGTACCAGACTGGAGTGATATATGTAATGAGTGATCTTGATATCGTAATTACTTCATTAAAAATTGTAGTTGAACATTTAATTAAAAGTAAAAATTTTATTCTCAAGTTTTTTAATATTGTATCTGGCATGCAGTTTATCAACACTGTTTTTTACTAATAAAATTATTCCAAAAAACGGCAACCATACAACATATTAGGCAACAACGAATATCTTGCTAGTGTATTGTCCAGCTATGATATTTCAATGTCGTATTTCATGTAATGTCGCAGTTTGAAATATATGTATATAACTTTCGGTCGGTGCAACGATATAATTTAATACTTTTTTTGTTTTATTTATATATATTTCAATGTGTGTGTGTAGGTATTTAAAATATTTTAATATATTTTAGTTCAGAAACACACAACGTTTGTACTTAATTAATTTTCAAATTACTCACATATCAGCATTACGATTACCATTATAACAAAGAGTTTTGAAAGATTTATTATTTCCTACCTAAAATGAAATTATAAAAGTAATACAAATGACTACAAATAATTTATTATT
This sequence comes from Aphaenogaster rudis, assembly GCA_003063815.1. Lineage (NCBI taxonomy): Eukaryota > Metazoa > Arthropoda > Insecta > Hymenoptera > Formicidae > Aphaenogaster > Aphaenogaster rudis. The sequence continues at coordinate 95,433 of NJRL01000103.1, forward strand.
GTCGTTATTTTTTTTAGAAATTAGTGAAAAAGACTAATTGGTTTAGATAAGTTGTCTTTCAAGACCACATCTGAACGGTAAACCTCTAAATAGAAGCGCTTGATGGACTTTTCCGACTTCTTTTCTCGACATTCTTCGTATCCAGGCTATCGAGAAGCAAGAAATAGTGAAAAACAAGGAATAATAGCTTTTAACTCCGACATAGGACTAAAACGAAGCTTTGGTAATATAGAAGAGCCACGCAAAAAGATTGTAGAGCTTTTACAAATGTATTTGTGGTTCTAGAAAATTAACAGAACACGCGCGCGCGCGCTTCCGTTCCATACACACACAACATATTTTAACTCGCTTTTTAGAACAGCAAGAACTGAGATACAAAAAAGACGATGAGGAGAGTAATATGTACTAAAAAGTACAAATAGCTTGACGCGACTGTACGAGCGGAAAATCCCATGGGACGAAGCATTTACGGAGAAAAGTTAAGGGACAAAAAGTTGGAATAAGAAAGGCAAGAGGTTTGAAGGGGTTAATATCACCCAGGAGATATTTTTCAACTATTAATTGTCTTCCAGGGGAGAAACTCGAAAGTTTCGGAGAGCTTTTGTTGTTTGTTTTGTGCGAAGCAACTGAAGAAAGAGAGGGGTAACTTTTCGCAATGAGTATACCGAAAACTTATAATATTTTAAGCGGAGAATAAAAGAGGGGCCTTTTCCGATAGACTACCTAGTTGTTTATTCAAATTCTAGTGCGAGAATTGCTCGTTTGCTTTACATGATAAATTTTATTCCCGCGTATATCCGAACTTTCGCCAGCGTTTATAACGAATAAGCTAAATTTGTTCACATCCATTCGTATTTCCATACGTGCAGGTAGTTACTACGATTTTGAATTGAAATGCTCGAATTAATAGCGCGTGGAAATGTTTACGCGGGTACACGTTGAGAAAAGAAATTGGTGGACGCTTGTTCGCGGACGTCATATCCGGATGACAAATCCTTTTTACAATTTGCAGGCAGTCTTTCTTGCAAAGAGCGGTGGCTTTTTCATCATCTCCCTCTTTTTCCACTCTGTCTTAAATGCTTCTTCCTTTTTCTATCCTGGGACAGTCCTAATTTTGTTCTTCTAAGTTCGACACCTTCTGGCCAGGAGAACGACGGTCTTTTTGAATTGAAACGCATATGATGATTACGCATTATGATGAATGGATCTTTCAAACTATATTATTGTTTAACTGATAGAGAACAGCCAAGTTAACAATTTCCGACGGATTAGACGAGAGCGAGATGAATGTTCCTAACGATATTATTATTCTCCTTCTTGTAAAACTAATAATATACTTGTAGTATATTAGCAAAGTAACAAAGTATGAAATTATTAATTATATTACCAAGGAACTATTAACTCGAGCTATTAACGTTGTTGTTGGCAATATGTTGATGCTTATCTGAGAGCCAAGCAAGTACGCATTATATCTTGAAAAACAAGCAAGAGCATTAGCCATCTTTTACTTTAGTGATAGAAAAGTATGCTTACATATTTTTCCCCTTTTTTGCAATCTTATGTCATATAAATCGTTGGTAACTGTTATACTGTTAGGCGCGGAATTGCCGATAAGAACGGCAGCGAGGGTAAAATCATTACTAGCGTGCTTACATCTTTCGTACAGGCGCATCGGTGTAGAGGTGAAGGTAATTTTACAAAGAGTAGAAAGACTTGAGAATATTGGAAAAGTTAGGGGAGAAGGAGAGCTCCTTTTTCCCTTCCGACAACAGGATGCATACGGGACGGGCGCATCAAAGGAAGTTCCTTGTCGCATCTTTGTTCGAAGAGCATAAACATTTTTTGTGCGTTGTTAGATAATGAACTAGTTGAGATTTAAAGATTTGTAGTTGAATATATACAATGATTACATTCAAAGCAAATGCATCGAATGTACTATTGTTTAGAGAATGCATATTTATTTAGAGAATTAAATTTAGATAAACTAGATTAAATAATACTTATTACCACGAAATGTGAAGTATAAGAAAAATATCAATATCAATATAAGTGAAAATCATGATATAAAAATCTCGTACAAATATTTTTTAAACAAATGTTGGTGTGAAATAACAGTAGAGAGAAGAAGATTTCTTCACATCGTATGTGGTCCGGTCGCTTCTGATTCGTTGTTGGTACATAGACGATCATGTTTACTTTTAGCGAAATAACTCTCTTGCGCTCTCTCTTTCGCTCACTCACTCACTCACACCCTCCCCTCTCTCTCTTTCTTTCCACTTACTTTTCTAGTCTTCTTTTTGCACGTAACACGGCTGCTAACATATGCATGGAAAGTTATTTCACTCACGAGACCCTATAACATCCGGTGACAAAATGGTCTGGAAAGGGCTGGCCTTTGCGTTCGTGTTGCCACTTCTTGAATAGGCTTTTGGAGGGATTCTAAAGGACGCTTGTTTTCTTATTTTCCTTTTTTCATGCGCCCTAACAGCACACACATGCGCACGCACCGTGCGAATATGCAACAATGTTTAAAATGGATGAAATATGTTTTCTGTACATAAAAGACAAACATAAGTGAGGGATAAGAAAAATATTGTTTAATAAATAATAAATAGCTAATAGAGGTATTATTTAATAGATTATTGCTCTCAAAAATATGCATTGATAAAATAATTGGGAAATTTTACGACAATTTTTTTCTCAAAACTTTCCCAAATTCCTACGTATCCATACAGGTTTCAATAATTAGTATATTGAATGAATTGAAATAATTGTTTGTGATTTAGAATAAATGATTTTCGAGGCATTCTATATTAAACGAGCAAATAAAATTAGATATCTATAACCAATTTTATGCAAGTAGGGAATCTCTTTGAATCCACAAATGGAGAATTTACTTGCTATCTATGATAGGGAGCAGATATGAATGTGAGAGCGGAATGGCCAAACCAGGAATTCCTCTTAAAACCGCATCGCGCTTGCTTATGAATTTAATCGTTTCCATTATCTTCCCCGGGATCATTCTCAATCACTTATCTTCCGTGGTTTCTGAAAATTTACAATTTTGTTTATCATCTTTGCCCCTTATTCTTTTTCGACATATCTCTTGGTTTCTGCTCTTCCATCTCTGTTACTTCAGTATATCATCTTTTCTTTTTACTTCCTGATGCTATGCTCTAATTTAAAACGCTGCATTGTCGCGAGCCCATTCTCACTGCATGCACTTGCTGCGCCGGAATAAGGGATGCCGACGAGTAGGGCGGGAGAGCGGAGAGAAGAGTAAGAGAGGTTGATTGTCGTCTAGCAAGGAAGAAAGGACGAAGAGCGGACAGAGGTCGGAAGAGAGGCGGGAAGCTTTTCAACAAAGTTGGGGCTGAAAGTTTTTAAAGAGTGTCAACGTGGGACGCGGTATCCTTTTTCTTCGCGTACCTTTCCTCTCCCCCTATCCTTACCGTTGCGTCTTATAACCCTTTCTCAGAGCTCGCGCGCCAAGCAAAGGGATACTTCCTATAAAAGTCCCCGCACCTGGCACTTTGTGTTTAGAGAGGCTAAAATAGCGAGGTCTTGTTTGAAAGCGTAACACTTCTAAAAGGAGAGTAGCTATGAGCAAGGTCACCATCAATTTTACCTTGGAAAATTTTCAGAATGGAAAGATTACTTTTTTTTTATTAAGTAGTACTAGAATTTGGTCAAGAAGAAACAAACATTGAAATCAATCACATCTGTTTTTGTTTGTTAATGAAAAATGTTGATGTTATTAAATTTACCCCTCCCTCCATACACACACAAATTATCGCGGAAAATATCATTTACTAAAATTATTGTACGTACTAAATTTGCATAATAATGTCTGCTGCCATAAGTCGTGTTGTTCAAAACAAGTGTTATGAAAACATAATGTATCGTCAATATACGCAAGCGTAATCCATGCATATGTAATTTGCCTCGACTTTCGATTAGTCATGCTTGTTTCGGTTTGTTAACTATATTTAGAACACAAATTATTCTAAAAGGCAAATTTCATCCTTTGAAAATGTCAGATTTATTTATTATCTGCATAGAATTTGAAAGTCCTATTAATTTGTTTGTTGCAAATTTTCATTTGTTTTGTAAACATAATAATTGAGCTTGATTAAACACGCAGTATATAAAATCGATAACTGTATTAGTTAGTCGAAAATTGAGAGATTGTTTGTATCATTTATAGTCTATAACATAAATAATTTTTTATATGCGTTCCAAGAACTTGATATATCTGTATAACTTTGGCAATTTTGATCATCTTTAATATTATCTTTTTTATGTTTACCATTTTCACACATTTAATTCAATTTAATTTGCTCCTAAGTAAAAGAGTGAGAACAAGTGTCCATAGGCAAATGGCCCCATTTTTTTTCGTATTCGATTTTGGTCACAAAGTAGGTACCAAACGAAAGGTCTCGTCAAGCTGATTATAGATATGTCAGTCTCAGAGTGTACCTATTTAACGTTCCACAGATATCGGGCTCCAAAGGTTCCAGTGCCGAAAAATGGCGTTATGAATTCTTTTGACCGAACCTATTGGTTAGATTGTAGAACATGTCAGTGACAG